>JALGBA010004244.1:1197500-1661825 GCA_023970755.1 Azemiops feae
GAAGGAAGGAAGGAAGGAAGGAAGGAAGGAAGGAAGGAAGGATAATTTCTGAAGTGTCGCCAGGAAAGCTGTTGGAGAACAGAGGACTTACGCAACAGGACAGCAACAAGGACTGAAGCTTCCAAGTAATTTTGTTTCTGTTTAAACATTGAGATGTGCATTTCACACTTGACAAATTTTATTGTTTTGTCCAGAGACATATTTTTCAGTGCTCAGGAAATGTGACAATAACTAAGCCATTATGAATCTTGGTTCTGTTTTTGGAAATTAAGCTAGAAATTGCTAAGGAAGACTTCGACAATTGTTCTCAAAATGCAAGGCCACCTGCTGGCCCTGAGAAACAGAAATTGAAAAATCCAGAGCCATTAGGATGGTGAGGGAAGTGGAGATTTCAACTTTTGCTGCTCTGCAGCCTTCTTTACAAGCCCTCCCCACCACCCCCGCCCAAAGTAACCAAGGTTGTAAGAGCCAGCAGCTAAACAGCCATGATTCAGAGTGATAAATAGAAGAAATTCCTTCAGAGTCATCCAGAACCTTACTTCCCCCATCAGGATATTTCCTGTTTCATACTTCAGTGGATAATTTTGTTGCATACACAAGTTATAGTCAGGTTACAGCACCAGAGTGTTCTGTAATTTTATACAGTGCCCCAAACCAAACCTTTGCATAAGATGTTAGCTAACCAAATGGGACAAAATGCCTAATTGATTTGAACTGGGATTCTTATTTTTTATTAAAAAGCTGTCCAGAAGGGAGGGAAGGAAGGGGAGAAGGGGAGAGAAGGAATAAGAATGAGAACAACTTTTTTTTCTCTCCCTCTTCTCCTCTGAAGGAAGCAGCAGTGTCTCCTTGCAGAACGGCAACCCTCAGGATACAGCAGTTGTCTTCAAATCTGTGACCATAAAAAATCATTATCTCTGTGAAATACAGCAATTTGGGAGATAATCAAACAGTGACCAGGGGGCAGAGCTGCCAATCTGAAGGATTATGCTCAGCGCACGCTTGATTCCGTCTGACCTTCCTCCGAGCCAGCTGTCAGCTTGGCGAAAACGCACATGGATCAACTCGGGGCACATTCATTAGACTGTCTTCAGTGAAGGAGTCATTTGCATAAAACCCCAGCTTTCTTAATTAGTACTTCATTTTTCCCTTGACTTATTTTGTGGCGGAGTTTGGCCTTTTATTTATTTGCTAAAATCTCTAGGAAAAAAATAAGTGTAAGTGGCAATTGTGTCTGGAGTAAGAAGATCTTTTTGTTTCTTTCAAACAAGGGATGGGCCGAAAAGGAGAAGGCATTCTGACTTACAAATTAAGTTTTTGATAATTAGGCTGCAAATTAGGCTACTAATTTCTGTATAAATTCCACATATTTCAAAAAGATTGGTCAAATAAAAAATTGAGTAATTGCATTCGAAATGTATCATTCCCATTTTTTAAATTCAGAATGCCCAGTGTTTGGGTTAAAGACTTGCAAAACTCTTTACTTTTTAACTTCCAAGGAACAGCTATATGAATGAAATTCTAGGGTCAATTAATACAGTGTGAAAATTTTAACGTTTTCCTAGATTGATCAAGACAGACAGATGATAGATAATGAGAGAGAGAGAGAGAGAGAGAGAGATAGGTAGGTAGGTAGGTAGGTAGACAGACAGACAGACAGACAGGCAGGCAGGCAGGCAGGCAGGCAGGCAGGCAGGCAGGCAGGCAGGCAGGCAGGCAGGCAGGCAGGCAGGCAGACGATAGATGTCATCCCACTTCATAAAGTCACTTAAGTGAGATCAGTGGTATACAAATGTGGTGAATAAAAAAAATTAAAAGCATAATGAGATAATTATGCACCTGCAATAAATTTGTCATTAAAAGAACCTTAGATGTGTGAGTTTGAATTGCAAAATAATGAGCTAAAAGACAAATATTTCAGTAGTATCACTTACTCAGGATGCTAGTTGCTGCTGCCAGCAAATCTATACCTGAGTGAAGGAATGTAATGGAGAATTGGGACTGGTTAACCAGTTATACTCAGAGTTTTAATTTTACCCTCACAAACCTTCCTTTAATGCAGTGGCAACCTCAAGATTTTCTCTACCATGCAAATCACTTGCTCCAGATATCATTTCATTGTATCCAAGTACTGTTCAAAAGTTGTACAAGGATGAAGCAGCCACTACTCAGGATGAGTGAATCTCATGACTTCATAATTCCCATATATAAGTGTATTGATGGATAGATGTTTTTTCTTGAGCAAAATGTGGTAGTTCTGGAATTTAGCAACTATATTTAAGTTCGGATTCATTATGATTGATTGATTGATTGATTGATTGACCATATGCTATCAAGTTCAGATTACATCACAAATACAATCAATTGTGATATATGGCTCCCTTTTGGAGGAAAGTAATTTCATACATTCCTTTTGTTCTGGAGCAGGGGTGTCAAACTGCCGGCCCGCAGGCCAGATGCGTCATGGTGAAACCGTGCTCACCCCATTGCCGACAATGGGAAAAAAGTTGCGATACGTCATGACACGTCATGTGATGATGAGTTTGACATCCCTGTCTGGAGGAATCATTGGGTTTTGTAAACATTCATTTTCTTTTTTAAAATAATTTTATTGATGATTATAATTGCAATAAGTAAAAACTAATACAAACTAAAAGACAGGAAGAAGAGTAGAAAGAAAAATAAAAAGTACAAAGAAAAAGAATAATCACAGAAAAGAAAGAAAGAAAGAAAGAAAGAAAGAAAAAGAAAGAAAGAAAGAAAGAAGTATCGTAAAGACAAAGAAAAAAAATAGAAAAGTGATTTCTAACATATATCACAGCAAGTATAAACAATTTTAGTAACTTTTCATCTCGTCTTAATTTACAACCAATGATCTCTTCATGCCATGTCCTATTTTATATCTATTTCAACCATCATCAACTTTTAACCTTCATCAACTTGATCAACTTTTGATCAGATCTTGTCCATTTAAGTAATGTTGTAGAACTTGATTTTTTTTTAAATTTCTTTTTTACTTCTTCTTACAAGATCCATTCAAGCTTTAACAAACCTCTTTTGTAAATCCAATATAAAAGAATTATCCAGGTGACTCTCTTGGTTTAAGATTTGTAATTCCCATTTGATTTTTAAAGTATCAACCAGTTTCTTTTATGTGTTCATTGAAATATCTTTTTTCCATATCATTCTTGTAGCCTTTTATCAGTATACACACTGTCAGTATCAACTCTGTAAGATAAAACTTGTTTTGTAAGATAAAACTTGTTCCTCTTCTGCCATTTCTTCAAAAACATCTTTTGGACACAATCTATCCATAGGAACAAACATTGCTGTTGATATGAACTTCTGATTCCATTTTCAAAAGTATCATTCAGTATTTGCAGTGTTATCTTATGTTATTCTGTAGCTATCAATCAAGTTTATTTATTCTTCTCCTTTAATTAAAATGTTTAGTTCCCTCTAGTCTCCAAGTTAAAATTGTTTATCTAGTTCAGGGGTAGGCAACCTTGGCTCTTTTATGACTCGTGGACTTCAACTCCCAGAATTCCTGAGCCAGCTATGCTGGCTCAGGAATTCTGGGAGTTGAAGTCCACGAGTCATAAAAGAGCCAAGGTTGCCTACCCCTGATCTAGTTTATGTCTCTAAAAATGGCAATCTCCCATCCTCTCTTTGGAGAAATTCAAAAAGCTGGTCTACTAACTGGCTCTTCATTCTTCCCCGTGGTTATCATCTCTACTTTTCATGGAGTCATTTTCAGTCCACCTTTGCTTCCCCCATAAGTCCTAGATATTCATTTTCTTTATCTATTAATAGTGTGGAAATTAAAAGGAGAACAATAAAAATACATGCAAGAAAAAATGCTGCTACAATTTGAAAGAACTACATAATGATCTAAAAAATACATCTCTCCTGATATATTTGAATAAGTATTTTTCTGCTAAAAGTCATACTTGTAAAAATTATTTAGAAACGTATATAATTTATACAAATCTCTACATTTAATTTCCCACTTTTTCCTCCACAAACTGGCTGTGGATTAATAAACAAATCATATAACAAAAATGAATATATGGAAGACTTGGTTTCATTTGCCCACGGGATTTGCAAATTTTATGGGAGTCATCTTCTCCTCCTCTTCCTCTCCTATTTTTCTTTTATTTTTCTATATATATAAAAAAATATATATTTAAATGCCACTTGCATTAATTGCCATTTGCAGAGCATGAATTATCTATTCTCTGTTAGGAGAACAAAGATTGTACAATCTTTTTTCACAGTTGAATTTGGTTTCATTTTCCTCCTTCCCTCTCTTTTAAAGCAGCATTTAAATCTAGTGACTGCTGCTTAAATTCCTTATTCTACCCAGATAACTAATGAGAATAATTATTGAAGTATTTTTCACTGTGAATTGTCTACTGAAGGCTCCAATAAAAGCACCAATCTCATTTTCAGTGAGGGCAGGGGGAACACCAAGCTGGCCAAGAACTGCAATCCCTGAAGTAAAATAACAGGATTTTTATTTACTACGGTTTTCAGTCTATTCATTGGTTTTATTAGCATTGAAATAACATTTGAGCGAGATTATATTGCAGGTCTTTTTTTTACATGGATATTGAAAGGTTCACAATTAAAAAGTCTCTGTTAATATTCTGATAGCTTGTAAGCAGCAGCCGAGAGGGATTTTGAGTTATAGCTCTGTAGCAGCATAAGAATACGAGATTGCTTATAAATTCTTGTTCTGCAGTGCTCTTCCTATCAACAAAAGAAATGTTACATGCCTACATGGGAAGTGATTTCTAACAATAGAGGCAGGGCCTAGAATTAAATAACTCATTCTCTGGCATATCCAGTTAAAGGACATTATGCAATAGATCCAGATGTTGGATACTTAGGTTATTAACATTCCCATTAATAATCAAGGCACAAAAATAAAATCAAGCCAATAGCATGGTTGTGCAGGAATACATCTGAAACCTGACCGTCACGTTTTCTCCACTTGCTTGTCAGGAAAGTATGGGCTGGAAGGAATAGCTATGTGCAGAGAACAAGGCAGATCAGTTGTTGCAATTATTGTAGAAGTATAACTTGCTCCAACGGGAACTAGTTCACACTAAAGAACTGCATAGTTCTTCCCATTGTCTCAAGGGCTTCCAGTCCAATGTTTTGTGGTTCTAGTCCAGTCATAATGCATAGTTTGGATAAGTTTTCTCTGTCATTGGTCCAAAGGATGAAAGTCCTATTCTGAATAGGAATCAGGATGGCATACATTCCATACAGCCATAATCCCAATCTGCGCTCCACATACAGCAACAAATTTGTTTAAAAATACAAATTTGTTTAAAACACTGAACTGTACAAACTGTGCAGAGCTGATTATATCATATAACATATATATCCATGGCATTTCAATTATGCCATTCCACATACACTTATATCTACTGAAATCCCACTAAATCAGTACACTTTAGTATCTAGCTATGTTAGACTATGGCGTGGGCATGTCTCATGAAGAAAGATTGAGAGCAGAATCTGTTGATTGCTCCAAAATCAACTCAAATTAGGAAATCTAATCTTTAAAATATGCCCTTTTTCTAGTAAGGATGCCAGTGCAACAGTTTGTTTAAAGAATACTATTGAACACATATTTTATAACTTGTAGAATTTTATGTATTTAATGGTTCTATTTCCTCTTTTCTTTTATAGCCATTTTACTGGATTCCATCTCTTTCACCCATTATCCTCATTTTGAGAAATTGCATAATTCAATAAATACATATATAATAGTAACCATTGTTGCTACTACCTAAATATCATTACCTGAAATTTCTCTGAAACATTAAAACTTCAGAAGGGTTAATTAATTACATTAGCTGTGTCATTACCATGGCAAAGTCCTGCCTGGAGGGTGTATGGATCCAATCAGCTTCTGAGTTGGAAAGAACTGTGTCCTTTTGTAGAAGAAAAATTATCAGACATTAAGAACATGGTCATTAGCAAGACCCATTGTTTATCCTTTCTCAAGTTGGGAAAGCCTCAGATAAATAGGAAAAAATACAGCAAATGTTTGCATATATAGCTCTGGAAGAGACCATTACAACAAAATATTACATTTTTAAAAATCATAGAACTGAATATAAATCACTCTGAGTATATCAAAAAGAAATGATTATGCCTATATTGACTGAACATAGAACATACTGCATTGATTCTTAGCAACTTGTGGATTACATTATTATTACATAAAGAATAAAATATTGAGCATTGCAGACAGAGACACCATATATATACAGATATCCATAAAATACTGAAGTCGAAGAATGTAACAACTTTCATTCGTTGTGACTTAGTTTTTAAAAAGATTTTTGAAACCAAGATCCTCATAGTGAACATAGTCCTTGCAATGATGTTTAATAATAATATATTACAGTACTAAACCCATTCCCAATGCTGTGAATTTTTAGTACATGGGGAGTAGTTCTACGCATTAGAAAGGGAGAAGGAAACACACCTTCTAGAACTTCTGCGTTATGCTTTGTGTCAGGCTTGTGGTGGGCATATCATGTAGTTCAGCTCTGGAGATGAAATGAGTAATCCATTTTTCTTATATGGTTCTTCACTCAAACGTCTGAGCTCCCCTCAGCCATTGAATGAAAATAACTCATGTAAAAGTAACTAGTGAATTGCAATGTTCACTGCTCCAAGGACATGAAAAACTTCTGTCAAAGTCAGAAATATGGTAAATTCATGTGGTTATATTATACAAATACTTATAATTTGAAAAGAGAGAGGAAGAGAAAGGAAGAAGCTGGTCAAGGAACGGCTTGCAAAACAGTTACTAAAGAAGCATTAATTTAAAAAGCAGTATACTGTTGTGAAAGGGATGGGATGCAAGAGAAAAGGAATGGAAATAAATCATTGGTCACAATTCACTGACAAGAGAATGATGATTCACACAATGAGCATGTATGCTGTAGGATCGTGGCCTTTTTCTTTGGAGCTTTCCGCTCCAGCTAGAAGCTCAGTCACACAAAAGTAGGGTGAAGAAGTTGCATGGCCTCTGGTGAATCCAGTGGAGAAGTCCTGCAGCTTCTTTCTGTACTCAGCTTTCTTCCCATAATTATGGGATCAGACCTGAGGATTCAAGTATTCAGTGGTCAAGAGGAGAGAAAAAATAAAGGGAAGTATATTTATAATAAAGTCTTCTTCTTCATCATCACCTGTGCCATATCTCCATACTGCAGATGGGGAAGGCTGAGAGGGATTTTATCTATATTTAATTTATCTAGGAAGCTATTCACAGAGGAAGGTTTCAAATCAGGAACTTCCAAATGCTTAGATATAACCAGTATTGTTAATTTGGATGGAAACTCCATAATTACTACACAAATTGACAAAATAGCAGATAAGAATTGCATATTTTGAGTAAAGCTCAAAGTGAAACCTGAAAACATTTAAGCCAAACACAGGTGCATAATTTAAAATGCTATTTAATGAACAAAGTTTATGGTGTAAGGTAAAAGGTGTTTAATACACAATCTAAAGCCAAGCATATGATGTAAACTTTGGTGAATGAATCATGTTTTCATTTCAAGGACAAAGAGTCTTGTGAATAGGTATGAAAATATGGTATGAACAACTGATATGGCCTACAGTGATAGGTGAGCACAAATCCACGCCCCCTTCCTAAAAAAAACAACTCTGTGTCCTGAGAGTCTTCTTCATAAATAGTACTACATAATAGTGAATTATGAATAGATAAGATCAACATCTAACTACATCGGAAACTAAGGAACACAGAATCTTAATTTTATTAATATCAGCTCAAAATAATCAGGCAAAAATCTCTACTCACTCATGACCTCTTCTGTCTTCTCTCCCATCCCCATCTCACTTCTGTATTTTGGCAGGTAAATTTACTGTAGAAAGTAATGAAATATTAATATTGTGGAGTTTCTTTTTTGTTTTCACTTAGACATGATAAATGACATATTGTTGGGACTATTAAAGTTACAGGCCTGATACATAAAACTACATTTTAGGTAGTTTTTTTAGTTTTAAGATGACACCTGTCATCTTAAATGTGAATCAGTGTTTACCATTTTAAAACATACCTCTGGTTTAGCACAAGCACAATAAATAATAAAATTGTAGCATATTGGGGACAGTAGCAGCTATACTGTAATTTTACACTCAAACCTAATTACAAGCTAGGAAGACCAGGAAATGGTGCATTCTGGGAATAGACTCAAGAAGATTTGGCACTGCGTGCACAACTTCAGTCCTTTAAAATTTTAATTAATCATCTTAATTGTGAGAGGAGGAGTCTAGTTAACCATTAGCTATCTAATATATTCTCCATAAGAGTAACCAGGAAGTCCTCTTAGAATGTTTCTTCAGCACCTGAGGGACAACTATTATCAGCCTGACATAGGAAGACTTATTAGGGATTTTTTAAGTTAATTTGTCAAAGCCAGCATACTTGCTTTAATTTTATTATCAAAACCCAATTAATTTCCTGTAACAGTATCAAATTAATTACAAAATAGGCTAGAAATAGCAAGAAAGAAGGGATACCCCCTTCCTTTCCTTTCCGTTCATTATGGAAACATGTCAGGCCCTTTGGCAGTGAAGGCCTATTAAGGAATCACACACTGAATTTTTTTTTTGTATTTAAAATTCCACTGGTGATGTGAAATTCAGGAAACTTCTAGAAGATGGAACTTTAGACTATTCATTTCCTCTCATTAGTTTTATTTTGTCTTCATTTGTTCATTTCATGAACTCTGGACAGTTATCATAACAACCTAAAAAGGAATAAATTAGCTTATTGTTTAAGGAAAAAGCAATTTCACATTCAGAATGAGAGAAAGTGTAACTCCAAACTCAGTCTTCATCTTTTTTACCATATTGTAATCTCTTCTGAGCTGCATAATAGTATCTCTTGATACTGAGTTGTTTGATTTCGTTGCAAGGTCCTTTGTAGATTTACTAGACTGTGAGTTTAATTTCCCCTCGCTGGGACTAGAGATAGTTCAAGAATTCATGGCCACCATAGCAACAAGGGGCTTGTCCTTGGACCTCTCTGACCTGCTCTACATTGCTGGTCACAGATAAAACCTGGCCTTTTCCTCAGAGCAGAGGAGACATGGGATATGTCTTAATCAGTCTTTTGTTGTGGACAGATCACTTTCTTATGATGATGGGATTCATTGGAGCTACCAGCCTTCACAGCAAGAAGTACTAGATAATAGGTAACCAGAGCACTTGCTAACCAGAACACAGTGGTTTCTCTGTACCTGCTTGATCCCACATGATTCCTTGGTTTTCTGAGGAGCTCCAGAAAATAAAGAGTGAAGAGCTTTGAGTGATATTGATAGGAAATGGGAAGAAGGACACAGAGAGAACTTTAAATGTGAGCCTGTACTCTGCTAACAAAGGCAGCAAAGAACGACAAAGGAGCCCTGATGGCAATACTGCAGAATGCAGTATTGCAGGCAAACTCTGCCGACTGCCAGAAGTTCGATCCTGACCGGCTCAAGGTTGACTCAGCCTTCCATCCTTCCGAGGTCTGTCAAATGAGACCTCAGATTGTTGGGGGCAATAGGCTGAAGTTGTAAACCACCCAGTGCTGTAAAGCATATGGGGCAGTATATAAGTCCAAGTGCTATTGCTATTGCTATTTCTCTGTCCTTAATACATCAGCAGAATTTTATCCTGCTGCACTACTTAAGTGTCTCAGACCCTATTTGGAAAAGACAAGGCAAGAGAACCACATTAAACCCTAATCAAGCACTTTGTAGATAAAAATCAAGTTGGAAGCCAGATATACAGAAATCTATTCAGGTGCCTGTTGTGATATTTTATGAAATTGCATGGGAGGTATTTAAGCTTGTGAATATCAAGGAAGTATGTGCACATTACCAATTAAGCCACATGAAAGACGACAGCTTTCTTACATTTATGAGGCTAGGAGACTGAGTTCCTGGTATAGAAGCATCAATGCTAAAATGCAGAAGGAAGCTGATACGGTGGGCCTTTCGACAGCCTATTCCATAATGACAAGGACCCCCTTGGGTATAATTTCCCACAGTGGAAGGCACTTCCACTTTTTTAATAACTCTTCCTCTCCAAAGGACACTAGTGTTACCACAAGATAAACTGTGTGTTCTATTGTGTGAGATATATTCAGTGATTCTAACTCCCTATTGTTAAAAAGACTGAGTGATTTTTTTTCCTGACTCCCTGCTTGGCCCTTGCTACTTTCTAGTCAGCCTCCCTTCTAGGCCTGACACTCAGAATAGTGTATCACACAGAAACACAAGGAGTATTTGTGGGATGGTCGTTCTTGTCCTTTCAATGTTCTTAAAGAAAAGTGAGATTTGTGATGTGTCAGTCACCTTTGTTCTTCATTTGACTGCCCTACTCATGTCTATTTAGGATTCAGAAGTCTACATAAAAGAAGTGAGGGTGTAAGAGAATCTCAGTTCTTTCTTCTCCTCCTGCCTTATTTTTGTACACTTAAAAAAGGAAGGGCTTCTCCAATTCTGTCTGAGTCATAAAAGTGAGATGACTGAAGAAAGAGTGTTAAAAATATTCACTGTGAATGGAGATCAGGTGACAAAAGAGAAGAATTGGTTTTTTCCCATGCAAATCGAAGTTATAAATTAGGACAATAATTCCATTCTAATGCCCTATGTACAAAAAGAGAGAAGAAAGGTAAAAGAAAAGCTTGCACAACTTGCTAGAACATAATTATAGGGAAACCATTTGATTTTATAAAGGGATTCAGCATTAAGCAGAAATTTCTTCCAGCATTATGGGTACAAAGAAACTGGCAAAAAGTAGAAGGAAATGGTGCTTAATGATGTCTAAAAGTATAGATTAGAAGACTGAATTTGTGCATGAGATATTGAAAAAAGAGTTCCAGGCTCAAGCAGAGGGGATCCTTAAGCTTCAAGTGCCACTAAAATTATAAAAATGGGGAGGAGAATTAGGTAACTACTGAAGCATACAAAGAGACCAGGATGCATAATGTCCAAGCTGGTATTTCAAATCACCAGCAAAAAATCCCCAACCTGCTATGGTGAGCCATTTGATACTTTGGGCCAATGCCAGTGATGGGAAGAAATTTCTTAAACTTTGGGAGATGATTTCTTGTATAGTCCCTCCAGGATTAGACTTTTCATGATCCTGTGTGTTAAGGAATCTATTGCATTCCTTGAATATCAATTCATTTTGGGAAAAATAATCCACTGCAGTCTCAAATAAATCAGTGGTCTTTCCTTAATACAAGCAGGAATGTGCACAACTTAAATGAAGTGAAAACTTTTTCCAGGGTAAAAGCTGGGCTTGTACTTTAAATGGCAGGCCAGGGGCTGCATTCCAAAAATGAAGCTAAGGCATAAAAATGGTTGAGATCAGGGGGGGAAAGCAGAATTTGATTTAATTTAATTTCCTTGCATTAATTGAATGCAATAATTTCTCTCTTCTGCCACATTACCTAGGGGTCTATGTTTATAGTAATGTTTCCTCTATGTAGCTATAGCCACTGAAAGAGACAAGTCCGCTTGTTCACAGGGTGACTTATGGAAAATCCTGACCATTCTTTGATTCTTCTGTTTATATTCTTTTGGAGTCACATGTAGAAAATCTCCTATTCTCCTTATGAGCAGCTGTATATGAGCCCCTTATCAAGCAGTGGTAACTACCATGGAGAAAGAATTTAAAATTGGCTTCATATGATGACCATGATAGGTGGACAAGCCACAACCCCTCATATCATTCCCGTTTCTCTTTCTTGACTGTATTGTTTTCACTAGAATCTGGGCTACTGTATTGGATATGGAGTTGGTTGGTGAATACAATGAAAAACAACATCATAACCGAAAGATAATATGGTCAAGATGAAATTGCTAAGGCATGAGGCCAATAAGTCATCATTTTGGTTTCTTACCTGAGCAATTTAAACATGTCTTCAGGGCGATTTCTGATCGTTTGCTTGCTTTTTCTGTGGCCTTCTGTTCTAATCTGCACTTTCTTTTAGCTTCATCCTGTGATGAGCCATCACAATTCTGAATGCAAGCATCAAGGGACAGTAAATCTCTTCTAGTTCTGGCCCAGCACAAGCACTGCCTGAAATGGTGTTTGAGTGTGTGTGTGTGTGTGTGTGTGTGTGTGTGTGTGTGTGTGTGTGTGTGTGTGAGAGAGAGAGAGAGAGAGAGAGAGAGAGAGAGAGAGCTTTACCAGTACTTTAACTTCATTTTGGGCTCAAAAGTATAATACAAGGGAGTTGTTGGGAGAAAGCAGAATGACGACAGTAAAATAGATGAAAAAGCTATTGGCAGTGCAAAAATCACATGCAGATCTGCTGATAGTGTTTTTCCTCCTTAGAAGAGTTTGAATCCAGTTAATGCTACAGAGAGAGAGAGAGAGACAGACAGACAGACAGACAGACAGACAGACAGAGACAGAGACACAGAGAGAGAGAGAATGCAAAAGTATGAGATGATTACGTGGTGTTCTCCAGATTCCCCAGACATATTGCCCAGTCTCGGATAATCAAATAACTATCTCTCATTCCCAGAGAAACAATTTTTGAGAGTGGAGATGGTAAAATAGTGTAGGCTGTTTCAGTTGCCTCAAATTTTACCCAATCAGTTCTCAGGCAGCTGTACATCAGCTGTCCAAGACATTCTGCAGCTACGTTCCTGCTTTTCCAGTGTTACAGCCTCCACCTCCATCAGGCTAACCTTAGGACATTCCATGAAGAATAGAATACTACCCACAGTATCACAATAACATTAGAAAAACTTAGTTTAGATGCAAATTACCACCACATGCAGGAGGCTGACAGATGTTGTCTGCTGCCTTAAGTGATTGCAAAAACACTTGCAATGTATACCTTGCAGTGTATGAAACCTGCAGGTTGAAAAAGTGCCAGGGAAGATCAATGGCAGTTTTGATTTCTGAACCGTTGTAACCCTGCAAAGGTAAAATGCAATAAATTATGGAGTTTGTTAGATGGGCACAACAATGCCCATAATTGTAATATAGAGCATAAGAAGGAAATCTAGGAAAAAATATGCTACACAAAACCTGCATGCTTTCTTTATGATCCAGAGTGTTCACGCTTTTTATGAGCTCTATGTCTAAAAGCAGGTAAATATAAAGATGTTCAATGTATAGTTGGGAGCAACATTATTACTGTTTTAATAGATGATGCAGTCATATAACAAAAGAGCACTCGCTGACGTGAGAGGCAGCCCTATAATACAGAGCCTCAAAGCTAGGGTTTACTGTACTTTGGGAATTAATCACATAAACTATAAATTGGGTTCAACAGGCTGGCTGGGTAAATAGGCGCAGCTAATGAGGACACTACGAGATCTTATAAGAGTGCTGAATGCCCCGGGACAAATGTGCTGAGCTGCACCTGATGGAAAACTAGAAGACATCAAAGCAGAAAGGATTAGTGCTCTCACAGTGTTGAGAAATGGCCAGGGGGAGATTCACCAACTTATTACCCACATCCAAGCTAATCCTGTTATCTGCAAAAAATATAACTGTTCTGGAACTGCCACCACCTCAACTTGCAGGAGACTAATTCTGTGTTTACATGGACAAAAGTGCAAAAACATTTCATCTGGGCAATAAATATCAGCTTTGCAGATATGAAATATCAAATATACAGAGAAGAAGGGGAGGGAAAAAAGGAGGTGGGGAAACTACTACATTTTCTTTTTTTTAAGGACTTATATGGGAAGAATACAAAGTGTTGGTCACACGTGACTGAGCCACTGCTGTCTTCATCTGGACTTCAGTCAAAGCTCCCCAAAGGACAGGCCAAATACTTTGAAAGCAACTTTTAATAGAAAAGAGATGAGAAGGATTGAGAACCATCAATGCCTGTGCCCTCTGGAAATATAGAAAATCTATTGTGTGGCATATGCTTCCATATCTAATACCTGGTGCTCACTCAGCGGTGCATTGAAAAATGGCCAGAACTGTACAATATTGTGAAGGCTGTGGAAGAGGATCCTACCCCCCTCCTTCCCATTACTTCCCACCCCCATCCCACGCTTGCGCACACCACATCACCAAAGATCAGTTTTAACTTGAAGCCAAGGCAGAAATGAATCCTGCACATTTTATACTCAGCTACGTTAAACAGGAGCATCTGTGATTTTCTTGAAATCTACTAAAGTGCATTCAGGCAGCAAGGGAAAGATGAAGAAAAAGCATGAAGGATGGGTATGTAGGGAACAGAGGTAGATCTGCTATCTGTTTAGATTGTAAAAGATCATCTTCATCCTTTCTTGCCCTCATTATCCCCTCTCGCACAAAGGCAGTCAGACGACTTTTCACCTGGCCCCTTGTGACAAGAGAAGTTGATGCATGCTTCAAGTGTGTTCTTTGCCCAAAGCAAGAGGAACAGCTGGTCATTTATTAGGGTCAGAATATTCTCTTCCTCTTAGCCTCATTCTCAGAAAATTGCACACCTGCATGGACATGAAGGCATGTGCGTGTTTTTGATCGCCTCTTCCTCGAGCTGCTCGGGAATGCTTATCAGGTTCGGCACTGGGACCAAGACTATTTTGACTTGGATGGCCTTGGTATCAGACTGACTGTCCTAGAACTGTGAGAATGGATTTCTTTGATACTAAAAATTTTAAAATTTCAATTTACTATCTCCTGTATGAAAATATAAGGTGGAATTTGGTAAGACATATCAGAAATGAATTGAGCTGTCCTCACTCATTTGCGCTGGTCAATTCCAGTAGCTGTATTTACTTTCAGCACAGAGAAAGCTCATACGAATACCTACTGGGCAGAGTCTAAAGCTAAAGAATCTGTATTCTAAAAATAGAGTGGGCAACACTAATTTGGTACCACAAACATGGATAAATACACAGGAATTCAGACTTTTGTAAGTTGCTAAAATCCCTTTGCTTGGATGGATAATATCTTTCATTTTCTCTTCCATTTACATTTCTTTTCAACACTCAGCACCTTAAATCTAGTTTGCAATTTTTTTGATAAGTTGTTTACCAAAATCAACTGATGGGAATTCTCATCCAACACAGAAGCAAAATGCTTACTACATTAAAGCTTTGTAAAATAGGTGCAATTTAGGTAGAGGGAAAATAAATAAGTAAATAAGTAAGTAAATAAATAAAGCTTATTTTAGCTAGAAATCTGAGGCTTTTCAGAAGGTGAAGGAAGGATCTGGAATGCCTCGCCTCAGAGCTGTATTCTAGGGCTTAGTGTTATGAACAGGTGACCTTGAGAAACAGATCATAAGTAACCATACTACTATCATGAACACTGAAACAGGCTGGCTTCTCCTGTCAGAGATAGAAGTACAAAGATGTTTAAATGCCTCAAATCAGTAGGGACCAGAACTTCAGGAAAATCTAGCAAGGGAATTACTTTGTTTCACATTCACATAATTTTTAGCCTTTAACTCTTAACCATCAATGTTGGGAGAGCCATTGCCCTTTTGAAATTCTAGCATTCCTAGCTCTTCGTTACAGGGGTATTCAGAAAAACCAATAAAATTAAATGGGAGTGTGGAAGTTTAGGGCACAACTATGAGGCCTGCAAACTAAAGATTCATCTTCCTCAATAATAGCTTGCTGATTGGATATGGTGGACAGAGATTGACACTACTGACCCCCAAGTAGTAATCCAAATTTATAAAAACCTTTGATTTTACCAAAGCTATTTTAAATTTCATATTGTTCATCTACAAGATACATTATTCTGAAAGGTTTCACTACAATTGCTAGGAATGTGATGTAGAGCTTCCTTTTATGAGACACCTGTGGGCCAATATCTATAAATAGATGTTTTTTTTTTCCTTTGGGAAAATATATGAAACTTAATTTTTCTTTCTAGAAAGCATGGAATGTTCTGCAGACATAGACCTCCTCATTTCGTCTTTGAAAAATGATATAGTTTGGCATGTGTAGTCACATTTCAGCCAATTATTCAATCAGGCTATCTCTAGACTTTGATATACCTGCACTATGACTTAAGAATCATACTGTTTTGTGACAAGAGTCTTACTCCATTTTAGATGCAAGGAAGAAGCTGGACTGAAATAACACCATGGATAACTTCTGAGCTGACAGATATAGGGCTGCACTGTAACAATTGCCATAATTCCTTATTATTGTTTTAACCCTGTGAACTAGTGAAAAGGAGAAAGACTAAACTTCAAGTTCTTAAAAAAATCATTTATTTTTCAACACAAAAAAAGCTGAATACCCATTTCAGACAAGGACACACATTCGAGAAATACCTGCAAGAGAACAACCAAGCTCAGCGAGTACAAAGGACTCCACAAATGATATAAGTTGCCATGGAAATTGGCCTGCTGCATGTGATGTCCAAAATACTGAGGTCCACTAAATTAAGGTTATGCTGTTGCTTGGGTTATATAATATTTAATAGTGGATGAGATTTTCCTTTATTATAATTTTATACAATTTCCTAATTTTCATTCCGCTCTACAGAATTAACTCTCAATATATTTACATTGTGACATTGAAGCGACTGAACCCCATTTCTTTAGGAATCACTGTACTCAAAATTTTGGAACTTCACAGAGTTTGAATTGTTTTTCATAGGTCATTATCTCATAATGTGAGATGCACATATGTGGTTTTACAATATTTAAATTTGGTTTATTATCATTTTCTCTACTACCAGTAGTAGGACCAGAGAATTTCAAATAAATGGTCAACATGTC
The DNA here is from genome assembly GCA_023970755.1 of Azemiops feae. Classification (NCBI taxonomy): domain Eukaryota; kingdom Metazoa; phylum Chordata; class Lepidosauria; order Squamata; family Viperidae; genus Azemiops; species Azemiops feae. Next base: position 1,214,254 of record JALGBA010004244.1, read on the forward strand.
AAGCTTACAACTGGGTGGTTTCTTCTTGACCTTCCTCTGTTTTCCAAGTTGAGCAAACAGATCCTAGTCTCATATTATGAAGGTAGGTCATTGTTATAAGATCTCCCTTCTTGAAACAGTGATGTTATTAACCAGCCCACTGCTCTACTTGCTTATTCTTCTACATGGGACCTTGAACTATTACTCTCAAATCCTGCCACCCAAGGCCTTTCACTGTTATACTTTGTTGAATTCTCTGAAGTTCTATATTTTCTCTGTTAAGTGATAATGCTGATCTTCAATATCATAGGATATTTTGACACTTTGGTTGTTGTTGCTGTTTATCATTTATTTATTCAGTAAATATTCCTTGAGTTAAAATGTTCTTTAGATTTTCTCATGTAATGTCTATTACAGCTGCTCACTTATAGTATTGTAAAAGGAAAGCAACTGTCTCTTTAAAATTAGTTTGCTTTTTTGTGGAAGTAGGTGCAGTTAAGAGGTTAACTAAACTGCTCATTGAATACACAGATCTGATTCTCCCTGAACATAACTTGCCCACAAAAACTGAAACCTGTATTAAGCAGAATTACTGAAACTGAACATGTGGTTCTTCCTTAAGACATAATATCTTTCAAAATCTATGTCCAAGCAAAATCCAGAGTTAATCAGATGTATCAGTTTACCTTCTTAATGCACCATTCCTACATGGTGTTTAACATGATTCCTTCAGTTGCTTCCAAGCATGCCAATTGGCCCTATTTATTTGAGCTGATTCTTATTAACCAACGAGAATGTATATTAACTTCATGTATCAACCCAGATTCATTAACGTAATCTTTTTTGCAACAGGATAAAAGAGGAAAGGAATCATTAACATGATAGTTTTTCATGCTTTTTGAAGGATCATATAAAAAAAAGTTGCCAAAAGCTATTTTATTAGCTGTAAATTATGGGTGGACCAGAAAGAAACAAAAGCTATGAAGCCCTAAGGAGGAATATTCTTCAAAACATCATCCTTCCATTCCGCCCACTGTAATAATGAGAATGCATATCAAGCCATTTTGTGTGCTGGCATGTTGGTTTTTTTGCATGTTTAACTCTCTCTTACTTTTAACTTACTTTGTTTTTCAACAGAATGTAAATATGAAATACTGAAAAGGGCTAACCCTTGCAAACTAGAGACACAATAAGAGAGAATGTACTGTTAGAGTAGAAATGCATGGTCCCATTGTTCAGGAAACATTATTAAAATACTCATCTCTTCCTAATGCACTCACACAAGTTCCATCACTTGATTTCTCTAATTCAGTAGATGGTCTCTCACTCTCTTTTCTCTTGGCTATGTAATGATAGATCCACATCATGTGAACTTATGTCTTTACACTTTGTCTGGATGATGTTTGAGGTATTCAGAACATTAAATTTATTGTTGACCAAAAAAATCATACAAAAGAACAGATCCCAAAGATGCTTTTTCATGAGGCAACTGGACTTCCTTGTTTTTCCTTGAAGACGTTTCGCTCCTCATCCAAGAAGCTTCTTCAGCTCTGACTGGATGGTGGGGAATGGCAGGATTTATAGTCCTTGCACACAGTTGGTCATTTGCATTCTTTTAGTGAGTTGTAGAAGCCCCTGGAGGTTTATCTTTACCTGAGTAATGCAAATGGGTGTGGAGCCTTCTTGGAACTGTTGAAAGGATTGTGTTGTAGACTGGATAAAGATGATGTCATATCCCTCCCCCTCTGTTGAGAGAGGACTGTTCAATTTTGACATAGATGGCCTCTTTGACCCGTCTTTCAAACCAGCAGTCCTCTCTGTCCAAAATGTGGACTTTGCCTCATGAAAAAGCATCTTTGGGATAGCTATGACCTGGATGACTGAGAATCTCCATAGACACAAAAGAACAGAGTTCCAAATCATGAGTTACTATATCAGTAACTATCCAGGATAATATTGTAAACACAGAACTTATGGGTGTATTTTACTCTTTTGTACAAGTGCTTCCACTTGAGTCTGTTTCATCTTGTCATATTCTTTGAAATAGGGATATGCTATGTTCTGCCTCTTGTTCAGAAACTTCAAATGGAGAATTTTTAGTCTGGAATAAAGATGTCTTTAAGACTGACAGAGAGAAGTGGTCCAAAGAAGTGTGCTCAATATCTTGTAAAGAATGTGCAGATTTTATAAAGTAGGAAATGGGAAATGAGATAAGGAGAATTATTTCTGATGAACAGCAAAGTGTTGATAGCCTCCTTTGAGAAAACGAACTGTTTTTAGCATATTCCTCTCCAAATTCAAATTAAATGAGATGAATTTGGTTAATGAATCAGTTGCTTGCATTGTTGGAAGAGAAACAAAAATGGAAACCACAGTACACACATACAGTACACATGAAACAGCAGTGATCAACATAAGACCTAGGTTGGATTTGATTAATGTTCTATCTAGTATTTCAATGGCCCATCAGATGCGAAGCCCACCTATTTCTATTCAGAAATGGTGCTTAGATATATTCTGTCTTTGATACTGGAAGAATATATTAATGCACTAATGCTAAGATCTCTTGATACATTTTAACAATATGAATTTGTCTAATCAGATGGTAAGACTCTCAAAACAGTGAAAGCATATTCTATAACACTCCAGTATGTGACAATATGCTTCTTTTTTTGCTCAATCTGGATCTTTCACCATTTGGTGGACAAGGGGGGGGGTGTTGGATTTTTCTCCACAGCATGTACCTCAACCAAGCTTTAAAATATACCTATATCTGTAGAAATGTATTCTGGGTCATCTTTTTTCATTTGAGTTTCCATGCTAATGATTGCAAACATGGGGGATATCTCCTTCCCAGCAGCCATATATCAAGTTATTTGCATTGAACTAAACACACTAAGCCACTTTGATGCAGTGGTTAAGGCGCCAGGTTAGAAACTGTGTGTCTTGAGTTCTGGTCCTGCTTTTGATTGGCCACTCTCTTGTCTCAGCCTTAGGATAAACCAATTCTGAAATCTTACCAACAAAATCACAAAATCATTGTTGTTGCTTGTCTATAATTCTCTATGGAGATTCTCAGTCATCCAGGTCATGGTTGTCCCAAAGGTGCTTTTTTCACGAGGCAACTGGGCTTTCTTGTTTTTCTTGAAGACGTTTTGCTTCTCATCCAAGAAGCTTCTTCAGTTCTGACTGATGGTGGGGAATGGCAGGATTTATAGTCCTTGCAGACAGCTGGTCATTTGCATTCTTTTAGCGAGTTGTAGAAGCCCCTGGAGGTTTATCTTTGTCCTCAGGGTCACCTCTGTTGAGAAAGGGCTGTTCAGTTTTGAAATAGATGGCCTCTTTGATCCCTTTTTCAAACCAGCAGTCCTCTCTGTCCAGAATGTGGAGTTGCTGTCTTTGAACGAGTGGCCTTTGTGTTTTAAATTCAGATTGATTGCTGAATCTTGTCCTGATGCGTTTGTACTCCTATGTTGTGCCATGCGTTTATGAAGTGGTTGTTTTGTTTCCCTAATGTACAGATCTGCACATGGCTCACTGCATTGTACTGCATATACCACATTGCTCAGTTTGTGTCTAGGTGTTTTATCCTTGGGGTAGACAAGCTTGGTGTATTCTTGGGTTTGAAGTGTGCACATTTGTTGTGTTGGCTGAAGATCCTCCTGAGCTTTTCCGATATTCCTGCAATGTAGGGAATGACTATGTTGCTTCATTTATTGTTTTTTCTTCTTTGTCTGTTATGGAGGAGCTCCTGCTGGGTCTTTTTTGAGATTTGATGAAGGCCCACTTGGGATAGCCACAAGTTCTGAGGGCTTCTTTGATGTGCTTTAATTCTTTTTTTCATCATTGCTGATAGGTAGGCCTTCAGCTCAGTGATGTAAGGGTCTGATAATTCCCATTTTGTGCTCCAGTGGGTAGTGAGAATCAAAATGTAAATACTGATCTGGGGGGAGGTTTCCTGTAAATTTCAATGTTAAGGCTTCTGTCTTCCTTAATGTATATTGCACAGTCCAGGAAGGCTAGACTATTTTCCTCAACATCTTCACATGTGAATTTGATGTATCTGTCCACTGAGTTGATTATGTTTGGCGAATGCTTCTAATTCCTGTGTTTTGATCTTGACCCAAGTATCGTCCACATACCTATATCAGTGAGTGGGTGGAATTCCTGTGAAGCAGCTTAGGGCTTTGGTTTCTACCTCTTCCATGTAGAGATTGGCCACAATGGGAGACACAGGTGAGGCCATAGTCCAGCCATGTTTTGTCTGTAGAAACTTTCACTGTATATAAAACAGGTAATGGTCAGGCAGAGGTCCAGATGGCACATATGTGGTCTGGGCTGAGGTTGGTTCTGTCACCTAAGGTGCTGTCTTGTAGCAGACACTTCTTCACTACTGTGACAGCTTCAGTTGTTGGAATACAAGTGAAGAAGGAAGTCACATCAGAGGAAACCATGGTCTCATCTGGGTCAGATTTGACAGACTTGAACAATGGACCCTATCCAACAAAATGAAATTTAATGTGGAGAAAAGCAAGGTTTTACACCTAGGCAGAAAAAACCAAAGGTACAAGTACAGATTAGTCCCAAATGTGCTTTTTCAGGAGGCAACTGGACTTTCTTGTTTTTCTTTCTTTGAAGATGTTTCACTTCTTATCCAAAAAGCTTCTTCAGCTTTGACTGGATGACTGAGAATCTCCATAGACATTTAGCTATGCACTTTGGGATGAACACCTTTCAAATGGTGCACGAGTATGAACGGATTTCCAGAAAACATTGCAGACTACAGGAACCATTTCCACTTCAGTTTGAGATGCAAACAACACAGACTCATCCCCAACAGCCTGCACCTGTCTTCAACAGTGAAGGAACACAGGGCAGAAAACATCCTGCAGCCAAGAAGGATCCACACACATTTGCACTATTCGTGTGACCCTGAGGTCACAGGTAAACCTCCAAATGGCTTCAATGACTCTCTAAAAGAATGCAAATGACCAGCTGTCTGCAAGGAGTATAATTCCTGCCATTCCCTACCATCCAGTCAGAGCTGAAGAAGCTTCTTGGATGAAAAACAAAACTTCTTCAAGAAAAACAAGAAAGTCCAGTTGCCTCTTGAAAAAAGCACCTTTGGGACAATTCTCTAAGTGGTATTTGATACAGCATGAAAGTGTTGTGGGATGGGACTCCCCAAAGTGCTTGCTCAATACCTTGCTCTAAGAGATCCTTTCTCCAAGGGATCAAAGGGGAAGGGATGAGCCTGCCAGCTGTTAAAAAAAAGTGGTTTCTTAAAGGCAACCCCGCCCCCAGCAGTGGTCAGTGCAAGGGCCCAATGCTTTTAGCTTCCCAAATCCTCCAGTGATTCACATTTGGGAATTTTTGCACTGCAAAATATTTCCACAGAGAAGTCGCAGCTTCCAATGGAAACAGTTTACTTTGGAGCTCATTTAGATTCCACTTCTGAACAGAGACAATAAAAAACCTCACTGAGTAAATCAATATTTCTCTGTGCTTTTGAACAACCTCTTTCCTAATGATAGGAACCTCCACCACATTTTGCATTCCACTAGGTACATGCTTTCTAATAATTACACCCGCCAGAAGGCTTTCCTATTATGTTTTCATTGTCAGCACTACTTTTCCACTAGTTCTAGGTGAAGGGGTAGTGCAGAACCCACATTCCCCAGCCCACTGCGCCCACTGCATAGTTGCTGACAATGTAATATTCGTTCAGCAACTGATTATAATTAAAAATATCAGAATAATTAAAGTCTTCAGTTTGACAAGCAGAGCCATAACTTTGCCTTCAGACATTCCTCTCTAATTAGTTAATTAATCCTAATGCAAATTATAAGCAATAATTAGTCAGCCAAGCTTGACAGGAAAGTCTGCTGATTTAACAGTGGAAAAGCTTCCCATTTATTGGGTTATGCCTACTTTATGTTCTTTTGTGTCCAACTGTGGTGGGTCTATGGTTAATCCACTTGGTATAGGTTCAAGTGAAGGGTAGAAATATGCCCCTAGTGTAAAGTGAGGGGGGATCTCTTTTGGGTAGAAAATGAAAGCATTACTACCACAGGCTTGAGATTTGTGTCTTATCAAAGATTTCAGATCACTTTTAGAGACAAAGAAATGGTCTTCATTTCAGGAGATTCTTGGAAGCTTGCTCTCTATCTCAGAACTCTTAAAGCAGCTAAACTGAAGATCTGGCCTAAAATTGCTCCCAAAGCAACTAGTAAAGGAAAAGCATTTAAACCTGTTGTCATAGCACTGTTGACTCTTTTCATGATGTCTTCAACCTAGGATTAAAAGTATATGCTCTGTAACAAAGAGTCCATAAAAATTCTATCTGATTTCCTAAAAAGGCCATTACAATCTCTGCAATCCCCCACAGAATTTTTTGAGAACCAAAACAACTTCATGGAACACAAATCATTGCCACAGACTATTTAGGCAGGTAATATATCATGGCATTGTGTTGGAGGTTTTCTAGTCCAACTCTATGCTCAAGCAGGAGACTCTATTCTATTTCAGACAAATGGTTGTCCAACCTCTTCTTAATAACCTCCAGTGATGGAGCACTCACAACTTTTGAGGGCAAGCCATTCCACTGATTAATTGTTCTCACTGTCAGGAAATTTCTCATTATTTCTAGGTTGGTTCTCTCCTTGATTAGTTTCCATCTTGTCCTGCCTTCAGGTGCTTTGGAAAATAGGTTGAACCCCTCTTCTTTTTTTATCACATTTTTATCCCATTTTACAATATATTTTGGATTGTTTTGGATGAATTATCTCACAATGAAGACAAAACAAATTTGTTTCATATTTACTGTCAATAATACAATACATTAATAACTCAGATCCTTCTTTTGGCCTTTCCAACATCAAACTTTCTCATTGTCAAAATGACCCAGCTTTGGAGGCTGCAGAACATGAGAGAGTTTTCCTGAGATTGGGAAAAATCAGGAAAAAAATCTGTAACCCTGAGGCACCATCATACCGACCATAGTAATGCAGTATTAGTTTATTTAAATATTTTCAGTTCTTCAGCTGAAAAGACTCCCAGAGGATTTTAGCAATCAAGAGAAGAATGGGCGGAGATAAATGAAATGAGCAGAAAAGTTACTGCAATTAGGTTGACAATTAAAATGCATATGAGCATATAAACATATAAGATGCAATGCTTGAGCAGAGTCTGCAGGATTGTCTGGGACGCTACACATCCTCTTCACAACCTGTTTTCCTTGTTACCTTCTGGAAGGAGGCTTTGTGGTATCCGAAGCAAAACATCTAGATTCAGTCAGAGTTTTGTTCCATATATCATTAACCTTGTGAAATCTCAAATTTCCTCTTTCCACTATGTATTCAAAATGAACAATGGTGGGTAGATATATACTTTGTTTTGAGAGCAGGCAACAGAATTTCATTTTTAATGAGGACCAGTGCTCACAGTAAAAAATGACAATAAAGGTTATCTCATCTCATCTCATCTCATCTTACCTTGTATCTTATCTGATCTTCCTTATATCTTATCTTATCTATTATCTCATATCTTATCTCTTAAAATGTCACATTCGGGAAGGGAAAGGAACGGAACTCAGTCACTAGCTTTTAAAATTATAGAATTCTTCTGATACAAATAGTTCAGGAAAAGAAGAACCAATGAATGTCAGTACTTGAAGTTCATATTGGATAATGTTAATAATACTTGCAGTAACATTAATTCATCCAGTTTATTGAAACTTTGAATCAGAGTTCGATCTAATGGTTTATGCAAACTGTTTATTCAGACAGTTTTCTTATTACTCTTCTTTTTTAGGTCACAGTTCAGCTGTGCAGCTACATTGTACAAGATTTTCTTCTATACCATAATCACTTCAGTGCTGAATATAGCCTGAAGGTTTCAAGAGCTAGCCATTTTCAGTGGAAATCTGGCTTTGCTTTGGGTTCAATAAGCAGTTTCGTAGCCTGGGCCAATACATTATGATCTTCCAAAACTATCTATGTTGCTGGGAATCATGATTTATATCATAGATCCAATATGTACCTAGTATATACTTGCTTACTTAGCAGTTTTACTAATTTCCTTAAATCTCATGCATGTCTATGTTATACGCAACATTCATTATTTAGTTTGGTAAAAAACATTCAAATACTGGGAAACTGGGAAACTGATAACCAGAGCTAATCTGACAACATCAAGTGGGCTATTTCTGCATAATAGTGGTGGTATAAGCCTTTCCCAGAGAGGTGCTTTTCAAATGTATAAAGACTCCTAGAATTCTTAGACAACATAACTTTCAATCACATTGGTAGTCCTAAAAGACTTGTGGCTGCCACATTGGAGGTGGTGAGTAATTAATAGAAGACCAGGTTTAATAATAAGAGGTATAAGTGATTGTTGTTGTTGTTGTTGTTGTTCTAAAGGGAGTAGATAAACCCTTATGGAATGTGCCATCCAATAAGGATGGCTCATCTTAATCATGACAATACTTACAAATAAAGGAAATTCAGGGGGGGGTTACTTCTCATAGAATACAATATTTTTTTTCAGCAGTTGATTTATTTATGTTTATTTATTACATTATTATAGTTGCCCATCTTGGGTAATGACTTTGGGAGGCATACATAATCATATAGTCTAAATACATAAAAACCATTAAAAATAAGCAATTAAAATAAAAAAAGTTTTAAAAAGATAGAAAACAAAATGGCATACAAACAAAAGCATTCTATTATATAGCCAAGATGGGATATCATGGCATGCCAAGGCCAGTTGATAAAACCATGTCTTAGGGGTCTTCTGGAAGGCCAACAGGGTTGGGGCCAGCCTCAGTTGGGGAGAATGATTTCTACAGGGCAGGGGTCACAGCAGAAAAGATTTTCCTCCAGTGGGTCCCACAACATTCCTCTTCTTCTGGATCCTGATGGGATGGATAGATGTGATCAATATTTTCATTAAGAAAATTTCTTGGGAACCTCAATTGTCCTTTTATTCCAACATCAGGATTATTAATACTGCTTTGTAATCCAAATCAGTAGGTCAAAATTAGTAGCAGCAGCAAAGAAGAATGAAATGTTATCTGTCATTCCCACAATATCCTTAGCAATTCTGCCAAAACCCACAGATCACAGCTTTTGTCAAAGATGCTTCCTCATACCCTTAATCTGGAAGTCACCAAGTGCCTTCCCTTTAGTGTTAGCTTGTGGATTATACCTGCTTTCCTTACTGAATGCCACCCAACTGTTCCAGTAATTCAATGTCTTTTTACCAAGTGATTAAGCAAAGAAGGTCAGAACCTCACCAATCACTTGTGCCATAGAGAAATTAATTGCACTTGATTTTAGCAGCATGAAGGAATGCAGGTAGATTTTTACAATATTGACTAATAACTTGTAAAAATGTACACAAGTTGTTTTCGACTATAGCTACAGACTCTGAAGATTTCTTTGTAAATAAGCAAGAAAACAATGCTCTCTTTCACTGCAGAACTATGCAGTTAAAATCTCTTCAAGCTAATGTTTAATAAATATTTCTGTTATCCAGCAGTCATTTTGAGAATCATTAACTTAAAATAAGTCTAGGCTGTGGTTAGTATTGGCACTTGCTATCCTTGACATGTTTAAGGTGTTTCGTAAATAGTTAGGTATGTGGTAGGAAAAAATGTAAACCTAAAGAGAAAACTCAACCTTTAAGGATTTTTTAGAGAATATGAAGATCCAAATACATCATTCATTTTGTAACTATTCAGCAATCTGAATAAACTGAACATAAGTAGAACTAAGCTTAATTTTGCTGAGCATTTGTGTTTATATTGGAGTTTCCACTTTTCTGGTCTTCAAGGACATGTTTAGGGTAAAACTGAGTTCTTAGAAAAAACACATATGTATAATATAAGGGGTTACACAATTTTTAAACATTTTCAAACACAAGATTATCAAATCATGTGGCATTTTTTTCAAAAAATATATCTTTTTCAGTTATTTTAAACTATTATATATAGATTCTAAATGTACTGAAATAAACAGCAAGGATTCTGAAAATAAAACATAAGCGACGTTTGCTTTCCTTTGTTTACTATACCCTCCTTTTAATGACATATCTGAGTACCAGCCTGAGACCCTTAGTTCAAGGAAGAGGTGGGAAATGTTATGGGTTATTGAACACCCTGCTGGTTTTTACTGACAATCAGCAAACTACTATTTAACACAGGTGTTTCATTAGGGCACATTGCTAGATGAATGGGCAGCATTAATGGCCCTCCAATTTCCACCTGCGCTGTGGACAAATACTAGCAAACTCAGCAGGATATGAGAATGTTGCAAGGCTTCCATCTAGTGTGCACTAAGTCCCAATTAGGATATTAGATCTCAGCCAAAAGACAAAACCTTTTAGTGGCTTGTAATATATTTAATTAAGAAAAGGCTATTCTAGTTCAATTGTCATATCTTTGATAACAGTAAGTCAAATGAAGGCTAGTAAAAAGTAAGGGCAGTTGCAAGCAAGGTATGGTCAAACAAGTTAAGATGGCAGCTGCAATCATGCAATAAAATCTCTGCCTGTTTTTTTTAATTTGGGACACATTTAAAAAGGTAGAACTTTAATCAAACTTTTTTGACCATAACCTGCAGACACCACAAGTTGCAAGCATTCACACCTATATTATCAGTGTAGCAAAACTCTTTATAATGTTATAATACGTGTTCTGCTTCTTTATGTATTTTGATATTTATTTCAGGGTTTTTCTGATTGGGAGTAGTTTATTTAACACAGAGACGTGCCAATTTCTTTTATTGTATGCCTTTCTTCTTTTCACATTTAAGGTAACAAAAGGGGGATTAAAAAATGACCCAATTATTGCTGATGATTAATTTATGTTGCACAGTTTAATAAACACATGAATGCTGATGTCAGGGAAACCTAAAATTCCACAGCTCTCAACAACGCATACAGAAATGAGGGATAGTCAATACAGAGGGTTATAAATATTATAGCCAAAAAAGAATAGAAAATTAAGCAAGCCACCTTCCAGGTTCTGACATCTAGACAAATGCTCATTGATAGATACTATAACATTGTGAGTTACATTGATTAATGATGGTCAATAAGACAGGTGGAGAAATCCCTAGTGAAAGAAACAGGTCCGTGCCCTTCGCTGTAGGTCCCCCTGCTATTAGTGAGTATAAAATATATATTATATATTTCTAAGTTTTCCCAGTTGCAATGTATGGCTGTGAAAGTTGGACCATAAGAAAGGCTGAGCGCCAAAGAATTGAGGCCTTTGAACTATGGTGCTGGAGAAGACTCCTGCAAGTCCCCTGGACTGCAAGGCGATCAAACCGGTCAGTCCTAGAGGAGATCAACCCTGACTGCTTTTTAGAAGGCCAGATCCTGAATTTGAAACTCAAATACTTTGGCCACCTAATGAGAAGGAAGGACTCACTGGAGAAGAGCCTAATGCTGGGAAAGATTGAGGGCAGTAGAAGAAGGGGACGACAGAGAAGGAGGTGGCTGGATGGAGCCACTGAAGCAGTAGGCGTGAGCTTAAATGGACTCCAGAAGATGGTAGAGGACAGGAAGGCCTGGAGGAACGTTGTCCATGGGGTCACGATGGGTCGGACATGACTTCACAACTAACAACAACAAAGTGATATGCTTTAATGTCTAGCTCAGGCATGTCAAACTCGCGATGTCACATGACATCGTGCAACATATCACGACTTTTTCCGCATTGCCGGCAATGGGGTGGGCGCGGTTTCAGTATGATGCATCCGGCCCGCGGGCCGGCAGTTTGACATGCCTGGTCTAGCTGGTTAATTCTGAAGTATTGAAGATAAGACAAGTCTGAGATTTTTGCTATCCTTTACCCTATTTCCAATCCCTCGTTATTTGAGGATGGCTTACTACCATATTTCCAAAGCATCAGTAGTGCAGGCCCCTCTGAAGAAGGAAGTTTCAAACACTACGCTGCTTTACATTCCAGCGGTGGGGAGAAATCTGCTCACAAGGAAATCTTCCTTCATTGATTACTCTTTCCTCTGTGCAAGAATCCAGAGCCAAGGCCACAAAGAGATACAGAGGCTGAAACCCAATGAACTCTGGAATCCTTTAAGTCACAGCCGAGTCTGCAGATGAGTTGAGCACTGAGACCAGCTCTGCCAGGTCTCCCACCCTGGCTACAGCACATGTAATATCCAACTCATGTTTATTTAATGCATGTAAAAGATTTTATTATTTACATTTAAATATTTATGACATTTTTCATAAGGAGCTCTTCCCCTCCCTTGCAGAAGAAAAACTTTATCTTGTGCCCTTTAGGAATGAAGCAATTTCATTTTACTAGGTAGATTTTATTCCATATAAATAATTGACACTGCAGGAAAAGGGGCCCTGATCTATCATTCCACCTTTATGCTGTTTCCTAAGTGAAAAGGTAATAAAACTAACAAGCTCACCCTTCTGTGCTGTCTACCCCAAAAGCAAAAGTCTAATACAATGGGCAGGAAATGAAAGGATTAAGCAATAACAAAGAAAATATTCTAAAAATCATCTCTGTTTTTAAAAGCCTGACATGCAAGGTGAGCTTATGTGAAGCAGAGTTATAGTTTTTCCGGATATTCAGTTATAGCATCTGATTCAATTTATGGTCCTAGAGGTATAGGTCCACACAAGGTTTTTCTTAATCTACCATGCAGATATATACTAGAATATATATGTAAATACCTGTTAAGGCAAGTAGCAGATATTTCCAGTATTAAAGAATAAAATCTCAGAGTATCATAAGAACATGCTGCAGTTGAATTGTAGATTTTTGCTTTCTTGATTCAGCCCCACCTATTATAACATAGGGTTAGCCTTTCCTTTAGAAAGTGTGCAATGATGGGTACAAAAAAAGAATTATGTGCTGTGTTGCCTGTATGACATCCCTTAAGCTCACCTGTTGTCTTCAAATGCAGTGGAGACACTGTCCCATCATCAACAAAAAAGAAAACAATCAATAGTCAGTCACCTTAGTTTCTGTTTATAGAATGGGAACAGGCCCAATCTTGTCCTTCATCTCAGGTAGCAAAAGGTTTTGGATCATCTTTTCTGCAATGAAATGTTGGATCTTCAGTCACTGGCTTTCATCTAGTTCATCTGATGCTTATTAATGTCAGATCTATATCTAATCTCTCTTATCCATGATCTGAATCCAGAGGAGGTTGCCAATCCAGGTTACATTACTGAGGCACAGTTTAAAGATACAGGAGACTATACAGGAGAGGGGGGAAGAGAGAGGGAGAGGGGGGAGAGGGAGAGAGAGAGAGAGAGGTATCTCATGGTAAGTTGTACCAACCTGAATGCCATAAGGCAGAAGCAACAAAGAGTAGCAGCTTCATCTTGTATTTATCAAGTCAGACTTTCACTGAAAAGAGTGAGTCAGAAATTAGGATAGTGACATAGGCCAATGAGAAAATGCAATAATTTGCAAGGAAAATGTAGAGTTTTTGAAGAAATATTTTTATTTTGTCCCTGCACTGCTTTTGATCTATATAATCAACTAATGAGATTTCCACCTCTCCAGGCAATGAGATAAGTTACTGTCTGTAAAGATTTGTGGCAGATACTCTCAGCCACTATTAAGAAGTATTTTTACAGCACAGCGCATTTAAACAAATATTAAATTCATACAATTGTTAATCAGTGTGCCATCTGGAAACATTTGAAAGTTTAGACTCTTAATTGCTTGAATCTCATAAATGCTCAAAACTGTGGTATACTACAGGCTATAATGCACTTAGGATTTTTTAAACTGTATAAATACATGTAATTAAACGGGGGCCCTGAACACCTTTTAGCAGCTGTGCAGGCTGCAAGCATCGCTCCCTGATTCATCTTGAGGTGCTTGGCACCAGGGTCAGCGACATGTCACTACATTTGAATCTTGCCCTTTGACAAAGCATCCATATTCTTTTTCCAAATTCTTTTCATGTGACTGACACTTAAATCCATTTCTTCCCCAGGCCACTGTTTAAATTCCTCTTGTACTTGTAGAAGCAGGTTTGCTGGCTCAAGAATTTTTTCTTAACTTTGCCTTCAAGTCTTGTCAATGGGAAAATGTGGACAAGGCATTCAAATTTATCTTTCAAACATGCATGTTGGTATCCAATAGGGCTGTTTTTGTTTACTTGTCAAATCAAAGAGCAATCACTTTTGTAGATTTTTCAAGAGGTGTCATATGGCATGCTGCTTCAGAGGGACTGAAAGTAGAAACAGTTAAGCTGGATAGACCAATGTAGTGTCCGAAATACTGATGATAAAAAAAAAATACACTATTAAGGAATTCTCAATATATTTTTCTCTGCCCTGATGTATATTGTAATTAGTTACTACTGATCCTTTGTTTTCCAATATTTTGAAAGCAGAGGGGCAAGTTTTCTTGCATTAAAATGGACTGCCTACCTCAGAGGTGTCATGAGACGTGTCGCGACATATTGCGACTTTTTTCCCATTGCCGGAGCTGGGGTGGGCGCGGTTACGGCATGATGCATCCGGCCCACGGGCCGGCAGTTTGACACCCTGGCCTACCTCCTGTGGTATTTACTCAGCCCAGTCAATCTCGGTTAGCATGCTACAGCTTCAATCAGGGTTGGCATGCTAAAGCTTCCTTTAATTAAATCAGCTGGCTGGGGAATTCTGGGAGTTGAAGTCCATGCATCTTAAAGCTACTGAGGTTGAGAATCACTGGATTAAATAATGTTATCTGTTGGGCCTCCTGCAGCATGCCTTCTCTGCAGCTGTGCCTGGGAAGGAGTGTTTCAAAGGGCTTTGAAGATTCTGGCTCTTCTTCCAGGCCTTTAGCAAGGATGAGAGAAGCCTCTTTAAATTCTTTCTTTTTTTTTTTGCAATTCAGTCTTGTTTTTGTTGTCTTGCTATCCTTATTCTTTATTTTTTTATTCAGATTGTATCCTTTTTTGAGGTTTTTACTTTCTGTTTAGAGTTGTTTCACGTTGGATAGCAAAATTAAATAAAGTTTTTCAAGACAAATGCTATTGAATAACATAAGAGTGCATGTTACACAAAAATGAGTGTCTCTTTCATTTTCCATATCTCTTCAAAATATACCAACATGAGCATACCTTCTCATTTGAAAGAAAATGTAGCTCACAGACTCAGGAAGAGCTCCAACAGGCAATCCTCCCTGGAGGCCATGTCATGTTATTACATCTCCACTTCAGGAGAAATGAGTGACTCGCTCACAACTGACCTGGGTCCCTGCATCCTTGGGCAATAGCTAGTTTGTGCCCCTGTGGGGAATGAAAGATGAGGGAGGAATTTACAGTATAAAGAACTAAAGCAAAAACCACAAACAAACAAAAAAAGATCTGTAGATATTTTATTTAGAACAAAGCAATGATTTAAAATAATAACGAAGAGTGGAATAAGGCAGAGGTCCCCAAACTTTTGGGCACCAGGGACCGGTTCCGTGGAAAGAGGTTTTTCCATGGACCGGAGGGGGCGTGGTTTTGTGTGCTGCCTGCATCCCACAGATGGGGCTTTGCTTGTTTGTGCAGACAGGTTGCTGGCATGCTGCGGCCCGGTGCCAGTCCACGGACCGGGGGTTGGGGACCCCTGGAATAAGGCATTTATTATTGGATGAGATTTTATGGGGAAACAGTCAATTTCATCAGATGCATGGGAAGTCGATCCAGTCCTCCTGATTAGGGCTCCTTCTCTGTCCCAGCACCTGCCCTCTGGCACATCTCCCATTCCCTGGATTTCTTTGGCTCCCACTCTGACCTTCCTCTAAAGGGCTCTTAAAACCTGACTCTTCCCCTGGGCCTTGGGCTAGAGTGGCCACAGGCCCCTTGTGTATTATACATGGGTCTTTAAGAGTTGGGAAGGGGGAGTCTGGACACCTGTTTTTTGTCTGTACTTTTGAATTGTTTGAACTTTGTATGCCATCCAGAGTTGTGATGGGGTCGTATAACTGGCCTTGTACATTAACTAAGTACATAAACAAATAAATCTGCATACATCTGATGGAGTGAACCCATTGATAATAAATAAAGCTTACTGTATATACGTTATAAATGCCTTAGTCCTTACTACTACATTTATTATTAAACACAAAGGGTCTTCTTTGCAGCATTTGGGTCTGTCAATCTCTTTCTGCCCAATCTACCTCACAGTTGTTGCTTTTGTAGTGGAAAATGGGGTGGCATTATGTATCTTTCCTTGAGCTCTTTATTGAACAGTGGAATATAAATCCAATAAATTTCTTGTAGATAATTTCTGAAAATGTTTCATTTTTGTAAAACGCAAATTGATTGGTTCATAGAAGTTAATCTTAAACTTTGAAATCCTTTACATAAAATGAACACGATTGATAACAAAGTTTAATTAGTTTAATCAAAGCAACATTTGAGTTTATTTTACACAAAGTTAAATATTGTGACTATATGCTAATATATGGGAGCCTGCTATGAAATCGTACCATTTTTACTACCATGTATTTGTTTTATATTGCTTTTTTTTCCTAAGACAAGTTGCTCTTATTTCCTCTTCAGGAAATAAGGGGATCAGCACTCCAATTGGCAGAAGAAGCTCAGTGAGACTGAACAGCATCTGAGTGATTGTATATAAAGTTAATAAAAGAACGAGGATTCACTTTTGGGCGGGGGGTTGGACTAGATGACCTACAAGGTCCCTTCCAACTCTGTTATTCTGAGCCAGATTCTGATTCAGCAGCAAAAATAAATGAAGGAATTCTGCATTGGAAAATGGAAGCTTTGAAGATCTCTCCAAAGGTAAAACTTTGTTCATTCTTTTTTGTTTCCTTTATTAGTGTGTGTTGCATAGGATTCCTTCATATCAACTTCTTGATTTTTATGATGAGATCCAAATCTACATGGTTAGATTTTCTTTAAAAAAAAAAAAATTAGGATGCAAGCTGAAGGCAGTATGTTATGGATAAATGTGAAACATGATCAGAAGAAATTCAAATACTTTCATTTATAAAATGCCATGACTATTACAACACAAAAGAATGCTAAACAGCCCTGCAAGATACAGCTATATTTAACTATTGTTCTGATTCATGGCAATAGAATTTAGTTCCCTCCTGTCCACTCAACAGCTGCACTGTCTAAATGTGCCACATAGGCAATAAAGGCTATGATATGAAAATTGATATAGTATGGTGTATTTCTGCATAAGCTCAACTGGAGGTCACCAGTTCTTTTTTTGGTTTTTCTGTGCAAACTGAAAACATGACCTAAGTTTCCAGATCATCTTAACTGAGGTCTATGTGATCTATGACCTCCATTCAGATGAGGAGGTGAAATAGGGGGGAAAGTTGGACTATCTCACTCAAACACATTTGCTAATTTAGATTTAGTAGAGCATCTAAGATACCTTAGAATGAAATCATAGTTCAGTTGGATCAAAAGTTGGCTAATAATCCTAGCAATAATAAGGACTAGTTATGGCCAAACTGTAACAGCAAAGTACAAGCCTGGATTCACATATTAGGTTAAGCCATAGTACCGTGTTTCTGCAAAAATAAGCCCTAGTTTGATTTTTACGTGTGCGCCTAATATAAGCTCTACCCCCAAAATAAGCCCTAGTTTTGAGGTGAGGCTCATGCATAAAAATCAAGCTAGGGCGGGGGGTGGGAGGTGGAGCTGCCCCACGCACCCCATACCTGCTTACCTTAGGACCGCTGCAGCCAGGCCTCCCACGCCCCAACACCTGTTGCGCCATTATCCGAGTTCTCCCCTCCCAGCAGCAGCAGCCGTCTTACCGCCTGGGTACATCATGGTGAGAAACAAGCGACCACTACCCCCCCCCCTCACAGTTCAGTTTGATGGGGACTCAGGCAAACTGGCTCACTTCTTAGCCCAGCCATGGCACCACATGGAGTGCTATGGGGGAATGTACCTAGATGATGCAGCCCAGGTTCACACAGTGGCATCCAACCTGGAGGGCAGCGCAGCTGGATGGTTGGTGTCCCTGCATGTTGCTGGGGTGTGGGAGCTGGGCGACCTAGAAGGAATTCATGCAGATCCTGTGGGGGTGGTTTGAGGATCCCATGGCAGCCTGGAGTGTTGAATCCTGCATCCTTACTCTTAAGCAGGGGAAGCAGCCAGTGGCAGAGTATATCCAGGACTTCTGCAGCCTAGCCAGTACTTTTCTGACTGGCCCAAGTGCATGCTGGTCTCCTACTTCTGAGGGGGACTAGATTGAGAGCTATGCTAGAACTGCATATTTCGAGGGTTGCCGCAGAACTTGCAAGCGTGGTTCCGAATGGCCAGTGATGTAGAGATTGACCTGATGGAGTTCCAAAAGCACACCATGCAGGAAAGCCAGCCCTGCAGAGCACTAGAGAGATGCCCAGGCCCTAGGGAGGGAAAGGGAGTGTGCCCTTGGCCAGAGGAGGCCAGCCTCGCCAATCCCTGGGAGCCTGCTTCCGCTGTGGAAAGGAGGGCCATTGGGCAGCTGAGTGCCTTGCACCACGACCAGCAACCTCTCCTCCGCCCACCAGCCAAACCAAGAAAAGCAAAAGAACTGAACTCAATTGGTGAACTATGAACTGTGGGTGGCCTAGAGGGGAAGAGGGTAGTTACCTATGTAGGTTTTCACAGGAAAATCCCAGAACTGACTTTGCTTCTTCTGTGCCTAGATGGATTTTTCAATACACTCTTGTTCAATCTAAAGAACCAGGAGTTTCTTTTGTTGAAAGTGCCAAATGGAATGGTTGACACCATGTTTTTAAAGCCTTGTGAAAGGCCAACAGGGTTGGGACCACTCTAATCTCTGAGGGGAGAAAGTTCCATAAGACAAGGCCTACAGCAGAAAAAGCCCATCTTCTAGTTCCCACCAGTTGGCACTCTTTGACTGACTGGATCTGCAGCAGTCCCAATCTGTTAGATCGAGTTGGATTGGTAGAAACTCTTGGAAAAAGACAGTTGCTCAGGTAAGCCAGTCCCAAGCCATGTACAGCTTTACAACCAACACTTTGAATTGCACATAGAAACACTGGCAGCCAGTGTGGCTCACAAAGTGGTGTTACATGTGTCATGTAACTGGCACTATTTATTATCAATTGAAGTTTCTGAATGTTCGTCAAGGGCAGCCCCATGCAGGGCGTGTTACAGTAATCTAAGTGAGAGGTTACAAGGGCATGGTTAACAGGGAGCAGGGTGCAACTGGTGCACTACCTGAAGTTGTACAAAGGCTCTTCTAGCCACAGCTGCCACTTGCTCTTCAAGCAGGAGCTCTGAATCTAGGTGGTCCCCCAGATTGCACACCAAGTCTGTCTGGGATAAAACCATTCCATCCAAAACTAGAGATGGAAGAACCTTGTCTCTGGAGGATCCAAAAACCCAGTCTTGCTAGGATTGAGTTGGGGCCCATTTCACCCCATTCAGACCTGAACAGGTTCCATATAGACCTTCAAGTTGCCACAGTTGATAAACATTGTTGTAAAATGATCTCTTTTTATAGCAATAGCACTTAGACCAGGGGTAGGCAACCTTAGCTCTTTTATGACTCGTGGACTTCAACTCCCAGAATTCCTGAGCCAGCATGGCTGGCTCAGGAATTCTGGGAGTTGAAGTCCACGAGTCATAAAAGAGCCAAGGTTGCCTACCCCTGACTTAGACTTATATACCACTTCACAGTGCTTTATAGCCCTCTCTAAGCGGTTTACAGAGTCACCATATTGCCCCCAACAATCTGGTTCCTCATTTTACCCACCTCAGAAGGATGGAAGACTGAGTCAACCTCGAGCCAAATCAGGAGCAAACTCCTGGCAGTGGGCAGAGTCAGCCTGCAATACTACATTCTACCACTGCATCACCACGGCTCCATGTTTGAGTTCCTTAAGCTGAAGGCATGCTTAGCATTGAAAACAATGTAATTATACTTAACATATTTTTAAATGAACAGAGCATAAGAAAAAACATATTTGTGTAAGCAATGTGATCAGTACGGAAACTATGAGCCAGATGAAAAAAAAAATCACACACACACACACCATTGTTGTTTGCTACTGAGGAAAGTTACTTTTGGCAAGGATGCATTTAACCTATAACACAGCATGTCCCAGCAGCTGGTCAAATGATTTAGCTTCTGTGGGTTGTGGGGATGAAATTTTGATCAGCCTCAGGACTGCATCAGCAAATCAAGTTATTAGATATCCTGAAGCATTTTTAGAATATTGAGTTACTGCTCATTGCTGAATGCATATATGTACTCACTCATGCAGACTCTGGGATATGTACATTTTCCACTGAGGCATTTCAAATGATATATTCGTCATGAGGTTTTGATAGCCTTATGATGCTGAGAAAGATAGTCTGTGGTTTTTCTAAGCTATAGAGCATGGCATGCCATCCCACAATTTGCTAATTGTGAACTAACATGTGATTATTTCAGGCTAGCTAAATTGTAAAACACTCTTGTCAATGATTTCTTTATGTATTAACCCACGTGGCTTAGGATAATTTCCTTTCCCATCTCATCACACTCCAATCATTGTAACAACTAACATATTTTATGGTAAACAACACCAAGCTTTTCATGTCTTTTCCCATAATGCATGGAAAAGGATGTGATTCTCACATTATCTTCTTTTTTTCCCCTAATCTAATTTTGCCAAATGCCTTCAGCTAAAGGCATTATACAACACCCAAACCCAAACAAGCAAACCTTTGGTCTCATTGAGAATTATTGCCCCAGCATCATAGATGTGACAACCACAATTTGGAGATTTGCTCTGATTTCCATGTACTGGGAAGTCATATAAATAAAACTAAAATACTTAAAATCTCATTTTCCCAGGCCACTAGAGGAAGTTCTCTTACTGCATTGGCAGTAATTTTCAAGAATTTACACTTTTTGTCCTTAACTAATGGTTAGCCTCAAAATGCACTGCAGCATTAAAGTAGTTAAAGAACACACTGAACTGAATACAATCAAAAGCACCAATATGTCTCCAGCAAGACAGCCATCTGACATAGCCTTGTGTTCAGCCATTCAGTAACAAGAAAGAAATGTGTGTGCATGTATGGGTGTGCCTTCTGAAAAACAGGCAAGTTTGCTAATGGCAGCCTTGTTCATCAAGTGTAACCAAGGCTGCTGAATTGCCAAGCTGTATAGACCCAGGGGTGCACGATGTTTGGACAACTTCCATAAAGCAAGACTATCACATGGCCCTTCAAACCAGCAGAATGTGTTTGTGTGGCTACAGCAGATGTGCCATGGTCAAGGAAGAGCCTAGAAAATGGTCAAGTGCCAAGTAAAAACAAGTGTGGGAGCTGATCATCCCAGCAGGAACTAATCTCAGTGAAATTAACTGGCAAAACAATCCATTTGTCATGATCCTGAATGCCAGATCTGTCAATTACAAGCTGGTGGCATGGAGGATGGGAACACCCCAGTTCCTATTCCAATCACAAGTAGAGGGCAGAACTTCTGAAAAGACATTTCTCAGATGACCTTGGAAACAGAATGATCAAGTCAGACATGCTGTACAATGCAAACATTTCCAGAAGTTTGATCCCATTTTAAAAATATATAACTTTTTGAGAGCTGTTATTGCTTTAAAAACCTACCGTTTTTAAACTACAGTACACTTAGCAAACCCAAAGAGGGGAAGTGTATAGCCCATACAATAATTAAAACATAATCCTTCTCTTTTCAAGAAACTAATTCTGCTGATGGTAAAAACTGCTATGAGAAATAATGATGGGCTGAGCATTTCCCCTTCCCCAACCCCACTCACCCATCTACCCCCAGGTGGCTTATTGATAGTGTGTACTCTTTAACTGGAGCAACTATGATACTTGCATATGGCCAATTACAATACATTGCATGCGTGCATTGTTGCATTGCCTCTTAGAATTTGCAAGAATTTGTTATTATGTATAACAGTGAAATGTGAAAGAAAACTAAGATCCTATTTCATTTTCTGTTCTACTATGCCAGTCAGCTGGTTGACTGACTGCCTTTTGCTCTTGTGAATGGACACAAAAGGAAATCATTTTTAAAATTATGATTATGCCTTTGCCTTGTGATTTGCTGAACTGATAACATGGCTGGGAGAAGGCATTCATATCTATTAAAGCATATAAATATGGAATGCAGAAGTGAATGAATATAAAATAGGATTAAATGAAAAAGTATGCAGTTCAAGACAAATTTACTTGAGAATAATTTCTAATGAGCATGATGGTGTTTTTCCTGGCTACATATAGGATTGGACCACATGCTTCAACATAATAAATTCTTGCATTAATACATATTTTTGCATATAAAAGAAATACCACCTACAGTACAGTGTGTCTTTTATCATCCAAAATACAACATGAGGAAGGGGAAACTGAAAGTCCCAAAGCATAATAATTTACATCAAATAAAAATAAAGTCATAGGGTATCTACGCAGCGTGTGCTCTTCTGACATTTTCGTTCATACCTTCACAATATGTGAAGGGAAAACAGTAGGACTGCGCAATGTTTCTGATGTGAAGGCAAAAAAGTGCTTTGGAGCATTCAGAGATGCTCAGGTTATTCTGGTCTACATCTCAGCTCCCTAAAGTATCTGTCTCTTTTCCCTCAATTGTTTAATTGCCCTTCGGAACTGCTGCACAATCCAAGGGGAAGAGGGTTGCTTCAAAGAGTTGCTGACAGGTACAACATCTGTGACTCTCTGAACTATGTTTGGAGCTAAGAATTCAAAGAGCTTCACAACTCTAGAAAGCTGGATTGTTTAGGTTAGTTCCATCCCCTGCTGTCTCTTCATGAAATGAAATGGAAAAAGGAAGGTTCTTGGTGTGTTTGATTGAATGCACTTATAATTCATTTCCTCATTTGGGGTAATGAACTATGCAGGGTTTCAAATTACGTGGAAGATTCTTTGTGCATTCCACTCAAGATGAACCCTCTTCAAACTTTTGCCTGAAGACATGAAGATTGTAGTGGAATGATCAAAGTCAAGACTAACGTAGATAGCCTCATTTTCCATCCAGAAGGAACATGGAGGCATCACTTTTCATCTTGGGAATGTTGTTCCATTTTTCAGCATCCAGATAGAATGGACTTCAATTCCCATAATCCCCAGTTAGCATGGCCAAAGGACATTAGTATGGCCACTAAAAGCCACACACAACCAGGCATCCTATAACTACAATGCACAGAACAGCCCTGTGCACACATTCTGGAGAGAGAAAAGTTCCCTGAAGATGGGCTCCAGCATGAGTCCAAAAGCTTGGAAGACTAAACCGCTGGTCCCCGGTGACCGACTCAGATTGGATCCTGCAACGTTATCCTGGGACACATATATTTGCCTTCATTCGTGAAAGGCCATTTTAGCTGAAATTATGGGACCTGAAGTTCAATGCATTCAGAAGGCTTTTTATAATGTCCCATAAATTAGGCTGATATTGTGGTTTTGGCATCATATCTGCTCTATGTTTAGCATCATGTTCATGTTTTGTATTATGTAATAAATAAACATAATTGCAAGGAGTTGGGGGAGATGACAAGATAGTGTTCCAGTTGTATCAATTTAATAAATAACAATAGTTCAGGTTAGTAGTCAAATGCAGGAAGTTGTGAATATGTGAAAAAGCAAGGCTTAAATATGATATGTTTCAAGTTTTTTTGTTTCATTTACATCAAATTAGGTTTATATACCAGATGGACAACTGTTAAACCCCAGATTATCAGGCTGATCGTTGATCTTTAACTGAGACCATTGGGGGGGGGAAAGGTTTTATTTTTCAGATAAATAGGCTTCATATTTTTCAATGAAAGTCTGCCTCAGCAAAACTGGAGTGAGTAAACAGGGTTCTTTATTACTTGCTGTTTAGTGTGAGATACTGATGAAGACAGCAAACATTGTAGAGGTGCCTTTTTATACAAAAAGCTGCCAAATTGCAAAACAGTGAGTAGGTATTTCTTCTTGCTTTAGACATAATTAAATGACATTTGCTTTGAAGACGTTTTTTACCTATTTGTTTTGATTTGTGGATAGTGGCAAAAAAAAAAACTTTTCACCAATGGCAAAATTTTAATTTTCCTCATATTCTCTATAGTCATTTGGAATAAATAAATTCATTCTTGTAGAAATTAAATGTTCTCCTTTTCAGTACATTGTCATTTGCTGTAGCAAACAGTTCCATGATAGGAAAGCTTTGTTTCTCAAATTTGGTAACTTCTGGGAGTTGAAGTCTGCATGTCTTAAAGTTGCCAAGTTTGAGACAAAGTGCTCTAGATTAATTGTTCCTCATGTTCCCCATGATTAAAAAGTAGACATGTCAGTTATTTCATTCTGTGCATGCACTCTTTCATTATCATGAAGTTTTCTGTTCCTTTATTTTCATTATCCACATGTGTAAACAATACCATTACCAAAGTTTTTTACAAGCTTCATAACATAATGTATATACAGTATAGAAAATTGCCACTGTGATAAGCTTTTGATAAAATTTCTCTTTTAAGGGAGTAATGGGAAATTGTAAATCTACAGCAAAATAGTGTTCAGATCTCATGCTTGATCTTCCCCTGTAATGTGATCCATAAAATCAAACTGAATGTTTTATGCACCACATTAACTGTGTTTTATTTTGTTCAATCTATACTTTGCAATGAACTTTTAAGAAGCGATTAGCTATGTAAACGTTTTAACCTGAGACTGAATCTGGATGGTTGTAAAGCATTAGCAATAATAATATTGCAAAAGTACAGTGGGTAATAACTATTTTGAAAATGGAAGATGCTCTTTATCAACGATCCTTTCTGAAATATTTTTAGATACCCTATATGAAAACAGTCCTGCTTTCTGGGATTTGTTTTAATCCATCTGTGGTCTAAATCAGTTCAGAGAGCATAAAAGTGAAGAGGGAGTTGTCTAATAATTCTCAGCAGTATTACACTGCAGTAGGTTGTTAGCAAAGGCTAAACTAGATATTACTCTCAGATTTTTTTTATTATTTGACAAATATTTGGGTTACATACTCAGAGACAACTTTCAACATGGCTTAGCATACGAACATTTCCATTTTAATACGGTAGTTGTTTAGTCCGATGTTGGTGGAAAATTGCTCAGTAAATACTCCTAATGAAGTCTTGATGTATAGAAGAACAGTAATATAAGTCCGGTCTAATCATTCTTTTCAAGTCAAATCTATCTAGAAAGATTGTTGTAAGAGGAAGCTTGGGGTATAAATATAATAAATAAGAACCATAAACCTCTGCTGAAATATGGTGAAAAACTTTCCTCTTTAGAAGGCATAGGGTGGGTGTTTTTAGGCTGTCAAATATTGCTGAATTGCATGACAGTTTTGATGTTACTGATTTATAACTCTTCTTGCATGTACCATTTAGAAAAATGTGGGCAAGAAATTAATAATTTTAATACCAAGCTCATATGGTGGAATCTTTATCAATTTCAAATAGAAGTGCCCAGTGGTGGGATTCTCTGTGTGGTTCTCTATGTGGATGCTGCTTCCGGAAGTCCATTCTGTGCCTGGGCAACAAAAAATTAGCTTCCGGTTCTGCCAAAGTGGTGCGAACCGGCTGAATCCCACCACTGGAAGTGCCCTAAAATTAGAGAATGGCTTCTATCTACTTGGAGTTGCAAGTAAAATCTTCCAGCAATAATATTTTACAAACAGCAATCTTAAACTACTCCCCAAATTTGTTTTACAAAAAAGAAAACACAATTAAAATATCACATTTTTTTCATCTGAAATCATTCAAGATTGTAGGTGAGACTAGCAAAATCTCATATGATAGGACATTAATATCTCATGTATTTTTGACCATAAAAAAGAATTGATTTTAACAGAAATAACATTGTTTGGAAGTTTTGATCTACTTGTTCTGAATTAGACTCAAAAGGGATACTTACTGTAGTTGTATTTCAGTATGAAACAGAAAGCCATTATATAAATATTATAATGAGTGGTCATAAACATTTATTACTATCTAAAGCAATTCCTACAGTGATCAACCTTTGGTGCATGTTCCCCAACAAATTTATGGACTTCACCTCAGAATTCTCAGAGAACTCTCTTTAGGGCCCTGAAGGGGAAGAAGCATCATTGTCAATGGCTTCCTTACACATTAATCAGGACATTATTCTTTATCTTTGGCTCCGGAACTGCTTCTCAGTGACTGAATCGGTTTCATGTCTTTAGTGTATGCAAAATAAGGCAATTACATAAAACCTTGTTGGGAGGGGCAACTTTAAAAATCGGAGAAATATAAATTTATCCTCCTATTCATTTTCTTGCATTAGCAACTTTCCATTAGTGGCCTGAAGAAAAAAGGCAGTCAATTCAAATTAATCCCAGTTCCTCTGGTTAAGTCAAGCTAAAAATAACTTAAACTTACCAGCCACTGTCTATGAAAATAAAATGTTTGGGCTCAGAAAGAATACACTTTAAAAGTTTCATACAAATCGAATAAGCCTGTACATAGAAATTTTTCTGGTCAATTGAATTTAACATGCTTATATTGCTGACCAAGAAAATATTTTAAATTTTCTACTGGATTATATAATTTTCATGTAACATTGAACTGATGAGGCAGCCCATCTCAGCCCTTTCCCCACTTTTCCCTCAAAGAAACACAGTTTCTCACATTCCTAAGAAGTAAACACACAATAGAGCAAATCAAAATTTGCAAAACAATTCAGTGAAGTACATAGCAAAATTTGATAGGAGAAAGATTTACCACTGGAGCTGGCAGATGGGACACCCCCATTAAAAATCATCTGGGGCTACATGTTGATCTCTAAAATACATAGTTCAGTTTATCTATTAGTATTTCTCACCCTCAACAAGGGTTCTGATCCATGCAAATAATACTCACCTAGGCACCACTTGAAGCCCATCATTATTATTACAATACAAGACAGGATAATGTAGAGGCTGAGGTGCTGGACTAGAAATGGGAGACCTAGGTTGTAGTCTGCCCTCACCCAGAGAAGTTTGCTTTGGGGCCAGTCATTCACTCCCTCTCAACCCAACCTACCATACTGGATTGTTGTTGGTAAAAATCAGGAGAGAGCATTATATACCCTACCTGGAGCTCCTGAATGAAAAACAGTATATAAATCTAATAAGATAGATAGATAGATAGATAACCTTTATTGTCATTTTTATATTGTGGGCACAATGGCACACATAAAAAATGAAATTTAGTTGCCCGCTCTCAAAGTGAAACATATACATGACACACACCTAAACATACTATGTACAACATATATATAGACCCACATCCCTACATATACATAGCAAATAAATATTAAATACTGTCCATCTTGAATATATAACGCAAGGAGGAAGTTTGAGAGTTCGCAAGGTTAATGCTGTATGGAATGAAACTATGGCTGAATCTGGATGTTCTGCTACGGATACCACGAAGCCTCCTCCCAGAAGGTAACAAGGAAAACAGGTCGTGAAGAGGATGTGTAGTGTCCCAGATAATCTTACGGACCCTGCTCAAGCAGCACTTCTGTGCTATGTCCTGGATGGTAGGGAGGGAACTGCCAATGATCTAATAAATAAATCATTGTAGACTGGTCCTTGGTGCAGAGAGCCCCTAGATTACCACAAAGGCCTGAAGAGGCTCTCATCTAAGTTCCTAATGAAAGCTTCCACAACTGCATTGTGTCTACAGTTAAACAGGAGATGGACATCTGTCACAGAAGTCTTGGCTATAGCCAGGGCTTTTTTTGTCATAGAACGCTCAGAACGGAGTTCCGGCACCTTTTTTGGATGGAACCTTGTAGGGTAGGCAAGGCGGGTTGTATGACGTGTGTGAGTTCTGGCACCTTTTTGTTTTACAAAAAAAGCACTGGCTATAGCTATTAATTGTTCCCATAGAGGTACCTAGCTTTCAATACGCCACAAATCCTCCTGGTGGACTAACTGTCTGCAATTATTAGATATTTGGGACCTAGGGGTACTTCGTTCTCCAAATACTTCATTCTTCTATTATATTCCATAGAAATATTCCATATTTGGTTAGGATTTGATTAAAATGGGGAAATCCTTCACGGTTGACAATAGTTGCTTTCCTTGCAATGTAGTTAACACCCTTAAAATTGTTGCTGTTTTCCTTCCTCTACATGTTCTGGCTTCTCAAATTATAGCCAGCCTTGCCCCATAGGAGGATTTTTTTATATATATAACCTCCACATTAGATTCAAAGAAGCCCTTGTCTTCAGTCCTCATTTGGCACTAACATTCTTTGCAATTTTAAAGCTCTCTACCTAAAGATAACACTTTTTTAAACCAAGTTTCCAAGTGGAAAACATTTCTTCTTTCCATTTCACAGGATGGCACATATAGTCAACCTATTATTGTGTCTGAATATATTTCTTGGCAGGTTGTTCTCCTGAGCAGGACATATTCTACATTGAGGTTTCAAGTACAAGGAAGCCTAGAGAAAGGAAAGATCACAGATAAGAGATCCCATGTTTCCCTGCCCTGGAATTATTTCCCTCTAGCTTATTTTGCAGAGATGATAGAAAATCTTTGCTATAAACAGACATAGTGACAATAGCAGAGAGAAGGTTGAGTTGAATAAAAGAATACTTTTTAAAAAAAATATATGCATATTTGCTTTGGGAAGTTTTTCCCAGCTTAAGAAGGCCTTGAGATAAAACAAAAATCTCTTTTTCACAAAGAGATAAGCAGGAGGTGATCTTCAGCAGAAAGTTCTCACATGAAGTAGATCTCTGCCATCATCAGGTTATGCCTGGGCAGCAAAACTGTTCCTTTTCTTTCCAACTCTATGTTATCCTGTAAAACAAGGTGGGGGAGCACAGGGATGAAACCATCTGCAACCAAGCAAAACAAAAAAAACCCCACAGTTTGGCCTATCTGTCTGAACTTCTTCATCAATTGCCTCTCTGGGGAGAGGTATGTTGCCAGTGGGGCTTGGGGGGACTGAGAAATGTCAGGCTACAAGGGGAAAGAGAACAAGAAAAATATTTCCTTTGGCAATTCTGATTTTCTTTTCAGAGAAGGGGGGGAGAAAAAGCAGGCAGGGGGGCAGGGAGGAGAGAGATTACTTTCTTCGTTCTTTATCCCAACTGACAAGCACAAGCACTTTGGGCCTTAACTGGATGTGAACATTGTCAAAAGGATTTGGGCTCATGGGAGGCATCTGCAGGTCTGTTCCAATGGCACCGAGCACCAGAGCAGGGTGGCTGGTGGGCAGACACCAGTGCAGATGGGAACTTCACATCCTGTACGCATCATGGCCAACAATAAAAAGAGTCACAATGAATCAGTTCTCCCCCGGAGAAGGTCTGGGGAACCTTCACATCCGATTTCAATCCAGCTGACATCCCGAGAGCTCAGTGGCAGCTTTTGTGTTTCAGTGTCAATGCCATGCTCAGGGAGACAAGGAAAGGAAGGAAGGAAGGAAGGAAGGAAGGAAGGAAGGAAGGAAGGAAGGAAGGAAGGAAGGAAGGAAGGAAGGAAGGAAGGAAGGAAGGAAGGAAGGAAGGGTGGGGAGGTGTGGCCTGCCTGGGATGAGGCTGCATGGGCAGGCAAACCAATGGTAGAGTGGAGAGCAGGTTACAGCACTAGTTAAATACTTTGGACTGGGGAGACAACGGAGGAGAAGATAAAACAAAGACAACATGGGGGGGAGGGGGTTGGTTAATTAAAGCAAACTGCTTAACTTTCTCCAAAGGTGAGTCAAGGGAAAACTGCTGTCAGGTAAACTGACAAGCTGGAATGAGTTGGCTTGATGATGCATCGCCCCAGTAAAGGTTTGACGGTGGCGGCACAAGCTTTCTGAAGTGAAGTATTATGAGTAGGTAAATTATGTTTTGTATTCATGACTGAAAGCATTTTATTTTAAAGCCGGTGCTGTCAAGGTGGAGATGCTAAGCTTTATGTACCAGTGCCTCCAGCCTTGCAGTGTGACTGAGGCAACATGACAGCTTGTAATAAGTAATTTTATACAGTTGCATTTATCACTCAAGTGGGCTTGGCAATATTAAACACAGACCTTAAAATGCTGCAGAAGAGAAGGACAGGAGCTGGAGGCCATACAGTATATGTATGCATCTGTGTGTATGTATGGAGTGTGCATACGCACCTACCATACGTGGGGTTATATGTGCTGAACTCTTCTTTCTCTGTTCTATTCAAGCTTGTTTTTGTTAATGTAGCACTTTTTAAGATATGCACTGAAATGACTCCAAATTGTTAATACTTCACTAAAAGGTTAGGAATGGAGTGACCCCATTTTGCCCAAAGGATGTTGTTTTAGGCTTTAATGAATTAGACATTGCTACTATTTCCTAGGAAAAATCAATTGCCTCAATTAACAAATTTACTCCATTCAGAGAGCCAAGGCCCAGAGCTTTGCATGTGTAGATCTCAGTGGTTTTTAATCCTCTTGCTAATTTTTTCATTAGTATTTTAGGATTGGGGAAGACACAAGGCAGGCATTTTCTTGAAAGGAAATTCATTGGGAAGAATGGCATTATAGGCTGTAAAATATGACTTGTTGTTATACACTAAGTCGTATATTATCGCTTGAAAGTGCAGTCTTCAAGTGATCATCAAACATAAGGCACCATTAATTTGAGGATTTGGTGCTCTTGAGTTTGATTGGATAGGCTTACCATATATATATACTAGAATCCTACTTTCCACAGTGCAGGACAGATTAATCTTTCAACAGCTGCCCACATTCCACTTGGCTTTCATGGGAATTCTAGGAGACAATAGAAGAGATGGCTAGAGAAACTTTGGAGGAAAACAAAGAACAAATCCAAGAAGGCATAAGTAAGAGCCTTTATCAAAGATTGCAATGTGATGATGAGAAGAGCCAAAGTGCTTTTGCTGCTTTTATTATTCCCATGGATTGCAACCTGGTGGCCCACTATAAGATGACTTGCTCTCTGCAAGGCCCCTATGAGGATTTCTCATTTCATCTGTTGGATAAATTGCTTGGATCCACTAAGAGTTGGGTTTTAGCTGTGCAAGTCCTGTGAGATTGACTGAAGCACTATCTGATGTAAAGAATTTGACCTGGGAAGAGTTTGGTCCTATTGATCCTGACAAATTAGATAGGATCCACAAAACCCTGATCCACAAATCCATGGGCCTCCTGGGTTGCAAAAGACATAGTATCATGGTTCCAATGCTAAGACCAAGAAAATCAGAACTCCGAGGCTAGAGGTTTCCTCAAAGAACATGTTTATTGGTTACAAAATATCGGCATGGTCAAAAGTGAAACCAAGTCTGAAATTCCCTCCAAAGAGTTACACTATTACAAAGTCAAACTTCCCACCCCAGAGCTATGCAATCAGCTATGTTCCCCAATAGAATAATTTGACAGGCTTTCTAACTAAATGCCCAACCCGCTAAGCTAACTGATAGAATGACCTTGATTCCCACGGGAGCCAGAATTGTTTAAACTAGCAAAAATACTCCGCACCCCCTCCTTTTCTTCTGGCAACCTAGAACAAGCAAGATGGCTTCAGCCAGGTTCGTTCTAGAGTTGACAGTTGGCATATAATTGGGCCCAAGAAGTGATGACTTCATCCTTGAGAGAGTGGGTGGTCCCATCTGCATTTAAATAAACAGTGGTCTAGAAGTCTAGGGACCTGGATGTTGAGAACAGGCTCAAACTTGATCTTCATAGGGCCAGGTGGCTGTGGATCTGGAGAGCTGGAGTTTTCCTTGCCACGGAAACTACTTGGCTTTCCAATGCCACTTTTAAATACTAGAGCATCCCCTCCTATGAACAAACTACCTCACCCCAGTCTTGGCAATAAAGTTCTCTTTATTGGTATTCATTGAGTGTCAGTTGATTCATCTTCACTGGAACCCTTGCTGACTCCATAAGGAGAGAATGAGAGTGATTATAAAAGCTTGTAGCCCAACTTACAATGAAGATTTGGGCAAAATGCTTATATTTGCTAAAAAATGAATTATAACTTGATATGGAATACAACTTTGACCAACTCCTAATGCTTTTGACTGTATAAGTAACTTAAAGTAAATCTCTTTAGAAATTACAATTGTACTCAATGTCAGTAGCACCTTAAACACCAAGGAGTCTTGGAAAGATGATCAGTGTTACTGTTGCTATTGTAGAATTATTTTCACATTATCTCATGTTTTGGCATCTGAGGACTAAAGCAGAGTGCTTCAAATGATATAGTGACATTACCAGATGGGCAAGAATGGTATTTTGTTCCTGTATGTATATGAGTTTTGAGAAGCAGAAGAATTCTAGAGTATCACTGGATGGGTTTTGCTACACATACGTTTAACAAATCCATTCCAAATCTTATAGGAAGAGGAGAAGCACATAAACAAATTCCAGTGCCAAAAATCAGCCATTTTGCTACTGAATTTCAATGATGCCAATGATACTCTTTATTTTTACTATTCAATATATTATACTCTATTATTCTTACCTACTATTCTGTTACCTATTAATCTGTCATCAATATACTAGACTCTATGCTATTACTAATACAAAATAATTATTAGCATCAATTTTTTTCTTAAGCTTGTTCTGTCTTGAGTCCCCTCTCTCTGCATTTTTTTTTTATTTTTCAGTTAATGACCAGCATGTAGAACTCTTGCACCTTTTTTGATGTGCTTTGTCTTGCTAGGCTAGTATACATATTTTCTTCTGAAGGAAAAATGTTTTCTTTTGTTTGGCTGCTCTACCCTGTTGATGGCTGCAGAACACAAAATACACATTTCCTCAATTCTCTTTCTAAACCTGTGTCAAGGTTACTGCTTTATTGGCAACTCTGCCATGCTGATGCTGGGAAGAAGACTCAAAAGGGAGAAAAGAAAGCAGCAATGTTGCTAAGCAGCCTGCTCTTCTGTTCTGTGAAATAATGCCTCTTTTAAAACTCTTATATTGCTTTTTTTAATTAAACAAATATTTCTGGTTAATTGGGGGGCAATATTCTGGTCCATAAGTATTATTATTATTCAGTAATTAATTTAATAGAAACATAATCTCTCTTTCTAACATAACTTTGCCCATTTGGACAGTTTTCTCTTTGTTCTCTGCCTTCCACTGATTTCTTGGACATTATGGAATAGTGATGCTTCTGGAATTGGCCTGTTAAAAATGAACTTTAATACCAAATACTGCTGTAATCTCTTCAAAACAGATGCCTACTTTTTAAAATTGGTAGATGGAGTTTAATGTCTTGTACCCACTTAACTCTTGTGAGCAGAAAGCTCAATGTATGTGTTCATGGTATTGATTCACAATGGCATCCCCTCAGGATATTTTTATCATCCACCGCCATTCCTGTCCTTGAATCTCTCTGCTTATTCTTAACACCCTTAGATGGTAAAAGAGGGAACCTGCAGAGAAAACAGTAGAAAGGGATTACTCAAACTTAACAAAAGTCAGAATGGTCTCTTAATGGTTATTTATTAGTATATTTGAAAGGACTGAGTGAATGAGAAGATACACAATTTTCAAGATCTCTTGAGTTTGGACGGATAGGCTTGGCATTGGGCTTCCCACACCACAGTTATGGCTTGTGCTTGGGACTCTTCCAGCCTGAAAGAGAGATCTTTCCAAATCCAACTTCCTGTATCCTGTCAAGATGGGCTCTTTCATTTCAATGTCATCCCCACGTAATGGTATATATATATATATATATATACCATTACGTATGCGTATGCGTATGCGTATGCGTATACGTATACGTATACATATACATATACATATACATATACATATACATATACATATACATATACATATACATATACATATACATATACATATACATATACATATACATATACATATACATATATTCTTATGGTGTATTGTATAATGAGAAGGAAGGACTCACTGGAGAAGAGCCTAATGCTGGGAAAGATTGAGGGCAATAGAAGAAGGGGACGACAGAGAATGAGGTGGCTGGATGGAGCCACTGAAGCAGTAGGAGTGAGCTTAAATGCAGAAGGTGGTAGAGGACAGGAAGGCATGGAGGAACGTTGTCCATGGGGTCGCGATGGGTCAGACATGACTTCGCAACTAACAACAACATACATATGCATATGCATATGCATATGCATATACATATACATATACATATACATATACATATACATATACATATACATATACATATACATATACATATACATATACACATACACATACACATACACATACACATACACATACACATACACATACACATACACATACACAGGGCTTTTTTTCTCATAGAACACTCAGAACGGAGTTCCGGCACCTTTTTTGGATGGAACCTTGTAGAATAGGCAAGGCAGGTTGTATGACATGTGTGAGTTCCGGCACCTTTTTTTTTTTTTTTACAAAAAAAGCACTGCACATACATATACATATATATATACTCTTATGGTGTTGCCCTAGGACAGAAAATGTGGATATGGGAGATTTTTAATAGAAAATGGGGATTATTTTTACAAAAGTTTGAAAAAAATAGAGATTAAGTGAAAGGACAGGGAAACTAAGAAATTAAATGAAGGTGGTACATTGTATAAACATCAAATTCTTTCAAACTTCATGAACACTTTCCCATGCTATACCCAGCCCAACCAGCTCTAACCTTGTCCCTTTGACTCACATGTGGTTCTCTTCTCCAGATGTTGTCCAGCATGTTGCCCAGTGAAGAATTCTGGGACTGTAATTCAGAATATCAGAGAGGAACAGTTTGCTGGCTCCTGTTTTAATTGCAGCCCTTACAGATTGTTTTCTTCTTTTATATCGTCTGTTTCTCTTTCAAAGCTGACAATCTTTCACATCCTCTTTTTCTATCTGAGATC
Source organism: Azemiops feae (assembly GCA_023970755.1). Classification (NCBI taxonomy): domain Eukaryota; kingdom Metazoa; phylum Chordata; class Lepidosauria; order Squamata; family Viperidae; genus Azemiops; species Azemiops feae. The sequence goes on from JALGBA010004244.1 coordinate 1,249,057, forward strand.
TCACCTTAATGGGATAAACCTTCCAGAAGATATCCTTCTCGCGCCATGCCCTTTACCACTTGCTACAAAAATGAAACTCTTACTTTTCTTCTTCCTTCTTTGGGTTGTTTCTACTCATGCTGACTCAAAAGAACATCCCCTTTCAATGAGTGACAAATCATTACTGTACAGTGTAATTAAAAAGCACAGCCATTGATCAGCTATGAGCCGAAGCTGAGACCAGAGAGGGGGGGGGAGCGAGACCTAGAATAGCTGGCAAAACTTCTCATTGACTGTGTCTGAAATGGAAGATGTTCTCCCTGCAGGCATGGAGCTTGGCCCATTGTGCATTTCCATTAGAGATATACACTGACTCAGAGCATGCCATTGATGTTGGCCTATTTATGAACGGCTGTTGAAAGAGGTTTCAGAGTTAATTGAAAAGAGCTGTTCCTGAAGTAAAGTAACTTCAAACAACATGACTCTGAAATCTGTTTTAATGGACTGAAAATCCGTGAATTTACCACACTGCACACACAAAATGAAGCAGAAGACACACACGTGCACACCCATGTGGAATGAAAGCTGCCTTGATGTCAGGTGAGATTTTTTTTTCTTTCTTTTCATTTTCCTTTTCTGAATAAGTTATTACCCAGGCAGATATGTTAACAGCCTGAAAATCCAGACTGAAAAGACTCCCAGCCACAAAGACTTGCTCTTGTGGTTTTAGCAATTGCTCTTTGCATAGGAAGCCCTTTCAAAATTTAAAATCAGCAGCACATCTCTTATTACCAGGTTATATATTCAGGAGAATATTTTAGGTCCCAGTGAGATAAATCTTAATAGCAATAGCACTTAGACTTATATACCACCCCAAGTGCTTTACACTCTCTGGATGGTTTATAAATGTCAGCACATTGCCCCCTACAATCTGGGTCCTCATTTTACTGACCTCGGAAGGATGGAAGGTGGAGTCAACCTTGAGCCTGTCAGGATTGAACTCCAGGCTGGGGGCAGAGTTAGCCTGCAATTCTGCATTCTAACCACTGCACTACCATAGCTCTTAAAAACAGATAAATCTAAATGCTGAATATGTTTGTTTGCATACCTTCAGGAGAATTAATGCCTTTTCAAAATATCTGTTTCCTGTTTCCACTAATCATATCTTTATGGAAGTGGTATAGCCATCCTAGCACTCTGTGATCTCTCAGCAGCTTTTGATACCATCAACCACAATATTATTCTGGACTGTCTGCAGGTGTTAGGGGTGGGAGGCACTGTGGATCACATCCTTTCTCAGTAGTCAGTTCCAGTCAATATTGACAGTGGGAAATAGATAGTGACTGCTTCTCTCCAACAGTTTCTGCTCACCCAGTACATTCCAGCAGTGGGTGTATTCCAGGTCCCCTCTATTAATCATTGCCCTTGTGGGCCCTAGGAAGCATGCTTTCTCTGTTGTAGCCCCACCCGCTGAAACAGCATCCTCCCAGAGATAAGAACAGTGCCCTCTGTCCTAGGGTTCCGGACAGCTCTTAAAACTTGGCTTTGTTCCCAGTTAATGTATTTGATGTCTGTTTTGTTTGATTTTGTTGTTTTTGAGTTTGTTTTATTTAGGGGTCTGTGTGGTTTTATGCTTTATCTGTTTTTATGGATTGTTTTTTTTTCTTTCTGTACACTGTCCAGGTTGGATTTGAATAAAATTTGAATAAACCAGCAAACCTGGCTGCCTAGCAGGTAGGATGGGCATTTGCATACATGCAGGGATTTAATTAGAATATTTCGAGTTAAATTCTTAAACCTTTATCTGTTTTGTTTTGGATTTGTTGCTGGTTGTTGTTGTTTGGGGGAGGGGGTGTTTGGTCTTCTTTAATAACTGAATAGAAGACTACTACAGTACCACTTTTATTACAGCCTGACATGAATCAGCAGATACATCCAAAGCAATGGTGATAATGATAACAAAGAGATATACAAATTCCTCTGACTTCATAGAGACCCTCTTTGCACACAACTGCAGTCAACACAAGGGAAACCAGAATGAAATGTGGTGGAAAGAATCTTGGGATTTTTAAATATTTGCATAAAGAAGAAAGCAATTATTTCAAGGTTAGGTTTTGCTAAGAGACTGCTTTTTCATCCATGTAATAATAATTCATGCCATTTAATGATATTTGGCTCAAATGTTCTATATTTCTAAGCCTGAGGATTTTTAAATATATAAATTCTGGCTTTTTTTAATGTTATTACAATTTCCCCTATAAAGCAGGGAATCATTTTGTTTTTTAAAAAAAGAAATACATATACTGTGCACACATGGTCATATATGGTTTAAAAATGGTAGCATTTCTTCTTTCTGCATCCCAAACACAAATAAGAACTAGAGCAGTAGATCTCCCAATCTCTGCCAGTTGGAGCATGAGAAGAAAGCCTTGGGGCAGACTCAGTGAGCCCACTCATTAATCCTCTCTGGCAACCAGATCCTTTATATGGAGAGCCCTAGCTGTACTTGTTTAGATTTGTTATCCCGTCTTTCTCCTGACCTTTTTTTCCTTTCCCAAAAGTGATTGGAAAATAACTTTTATTCCACTCAAACTTCTGCACTTATTCCATTTATCTCATGAGATTTTCTTAGCATTTAGAAAAATGACATTGTGGGTCTTACAATACTGGGATTTCAAATAGACATGGTGGGGTGAGAGGGAATAAGGATCCACAGAGCATTTACCTTGCTGGCACAAAACTCCACATTTGCACCTTATCTTCTCCACTAATTTCCACATCTTTTCCACTTAAGCATGTTGCTACCTCAGACTTTGAAAAACCATCCCCTATCATCTAAATAGACAAAATGAGTTTGGTGCTTAATTTGTCTGATTCAATATAAGGCAACTATTTTTGTCTGTACAATGGCAGCAACTTAAGTGCAGTCATTTTGTTTATGAATTATACCAGCCAAAGAGCATCCTTCTCAGTACAATAAATATTACTTACCTATAGAGTCTAGGTTTGGAAGCCACCATATTATCTGACAGACTAAAAATGCAGAGAAAGCAATAAAAAGAACTGAGTGAATTTTATTATATTACATATTATCATATATGACCCCCATAGGAGAAATGATCATTAGAGGGGGGGAAATGTATTCTGGGAAAAGAATTATCTCAGAAAAGTTTGCTAGATTTTCCCAAATTGCTGTTACAGACTATACTTTGCCTGACAAGAGCTTCTTTTAAGCAACATGGCAGAAATCAAACACAGCTGTTCTTTATATTGAAGTGAACAATCCCACAAGCTACTGTTCAACTTAAGGGCAAGCAATAGTAAGAAGACATACTTTGTCTCCATATGAAACAAAGGAAGAATGTTGACAGTTGTGACAATGTCCTGAGCCCCTGAGTCCATACATATGGATGTCTGATTAAATAGTGTGATGCTTATGTATTTAATGTGATATCTTGCTCAGGAAAAGGGACATATACTATTATTATTTGGGGGGGACTTTGAACTTTGGTATTTGCCAGGCTCCCCACTGTGACATGAAGCCTTCACTTGTTAGCACTTAAATCAGTTGGTGTTCCAGAGACATTGCTGGACTGTAGAGCTGATCTCAAGTAAAATTGTTGAAGTGTCAGTATAATGATTGCCTAGACCAGGGATCTCCAAACTTTAAGTTTAAACTTTACGTTTAAGACTTATGGACTTCAATATCCAGAATTCCTCAGCCAGCTGTGCTTTAAGACTTTAAAGACTTGTGGACTTCAACTCTCAGAATACCTCAGCCAGCTATTCTGGCAGAAGAATTCTGGGAGTTGAAGTCCACTAGTTTTAAACTTGCAAAGTTTGGAGACCCCTGGCCTAGACTAATGAGCTGAGATAATCATAGCGATGAACAAAGTTTCAATACCACCTTAACCAGTCTCTGTAACATTTTTTTTAATTAATTTGAAGACGCTTCATATTAGCATTATATAGCCCATTTCTTCTTCCTCAGCCTCCACTGTCAGAAAGAACTAGTGACAGAAATATATTTGTATTTTTACTTCTCTTCCGATACTCAAAAATTTTCCAAAAGAAATTATATTTTTGTTTATACTGCTATATCTTTGTCTTCATCAGAGGAGATACTTTGGCTTGAGGCCATATAGGTTTAGCACTACAACCATGACTCCCTTTTCCAATGTTCTGCATAACTTCAGAATTTGAGGAAGCTGTTTCAGATGCTTTTATATTTATTCATGAGCTTAGCACAAATCTAGCATATTTTGCAGTTGTAAATTCACCAGTATATCTAACGAAGTGCAGAGAATTATAGATCTATACTCAGTAAGCAACAAAAAGTTTGGTTCAAATTTGGTTTTATTGGTTTTAAAAATGGTTTCCATAAATGGTTCTGCTTTACCCCTGTGATAAATGTTGTACATTAAAATGAAACTATGATTCTTTCAATACATGTAGCTTATTGTTAAAAATCCTATCGGCCAATACTCTCTTCCTATGGAAAGATCTTAACAAATGCAGAATCCAGTGAGGAAACTTAAATACTTCAAAGCTCTTTTGTTTCTTTGGAAAATCAATATCACAATTAAATAATGTGATTTAAATATGTTCTTAACCCAGCAAATAAATATGACCAACCAACTACATTCAGTCCTGCCAACAGCAAAAATATCTATTATAAGGAGAAATTTTCTGACAGTGAGAACAATCAACCAATGGAACAGCTTGCCTTCAGAAGTTGTGGGAGCTTCATCACTGGAAGCTTTCAACAAGAGACTAGACTGCCCTCTGTCAGAAATGTGTATGGTCTCCTGCTTGGGGAGGGGGGTTGGACTAGATGACCTACAAGGTCCCTTCCAACTCTGTTATTCTATTCTATTCATATATCACAAGCAGACCCATGGATTTTGCAATTCCTGACAGCCAGATATGAAATAAGTCCTAGTGAATGTGATGGTTGCAAGTTGTAAAAGTCTATATTATGTTTCTAGTAATGTGTGTTGGCCAGTTTGCGATTTACCTACAGATATAACATATCTTTATTGATCTGCTCGACAGAACGGAAGTAAATACTAAATATACTTTTCTTCCATTTCCTTGTGCTACCTTTCTTCAAAATAAAACTTTTTTCTCAATTATCTAAATTGACGAATTAGTTCTGAATATATTGTAAAGCAATGTGCTGGATGATCAGTGGATAAACTAAAACTGATTGAATGGGTAGTTGATGAGATCTGAGAGAAAAGTTAACCTAGCCAACTAAATATAAGAGCATTGTACAGGCTGATTATAGGTAACTTATTTGGTGAGTACTCTAAGAACCAATAGACCTAACTCCACTTAGAAAACATGTAATCTTTTCTTCATAACTTGATCTTCCATATTCTATCCAGATTTATCAACTGAAAAAATGCCTGTAATATTAGTTCCAAGCTTAAATAGCTAAGACATAAAGAAGTTGACCTACAACTGTGGATTAGCTTTTGGTAAAGATTCAAAATTTCACAAAAATTATCTAAAATTTGAGTGGATAATTTTCAATGGCTAAGAAAACATAGAAAGTTTGTTTGAGCATACACTATGATCTTGCTGTTTCATTCATTCATTCATTCGTTCGTTCGTTCGTTCGTTCGTTCGTTCGTTCGTTCGTTCATTCATTCATTCATTGTTTTGGGGTTTTGTTTGTTTGTTTTTGTTCCTTCAACACAGTCTTGACTCCTGGAGACTGCCTGAAGAATTCCTTGCAGTTTTGTTGGCAAGGTTTTGGAAGTGGTTTGCCATTGCTTGCTTCTTAGACCCCAAGATCACTCAGCTAGCTTCATGCCTAAGGAAGGACTAGAACTTATGGTTTCCTGGTTTCTAGCCTGAAGCTTTAACCAAATTGAGTGTCTTGTTTCAAGACATAAAAAATGAATATTTGTTGTAATAAATGGATATTACTAATATTATCATCACTGCATCTGAACCACTAGTTCCCTATGTAACAAATAAATAAAATTGCATAATAATTTGCTATTTTAATGGACTATATTCAGGATCAGACTTTGAAAAATGACTTGCTCACTTACAATCTTAAATAAAGGCGGAACTATTAATTTAGAATTTAGAAGATTATATTTCTACTTAATGGGGTTACTGTAAAACCAAGTTGACTTAATGAGTTCTAAAATTACCACTCTTATTTAAGCAACATTTTAGTACATGTTTAGGAAAACCCATTATAATATGTCTGTAGTTGTAGGCCAGGTTAGAACTTTGTCTATTTCCACTCCTTTTCTTTCAGCTTTGTCTTCGACATGCCACTTCTCCAGGCTGAGTCAACAACATTGATCACTTTCCAGAAAGTTGATCTCTACTTCCTGTTCATTCCTGGGTGGAGAAGATATGTCTCAGAAACCTATGGATTTAAAGGCTAACTTCCTTTGTGCTTATACTCCAGCACTGCAAGAAAAATATAATGTCACATTACTTTTATGTATAATTAAACAACCTGTGACCCATTGGGTCATTCTTTAGACACATAATATAGGCTTGCATTGTCTTCACTCCCTTCATGACTCTCAGGAGAGCCTCCGTGAAGCCACCTCTTCTTCCTCTGTCTCTTCCTCAGCTGACCCATGGAACTGCCTGTCACTTTGTTGTGAGGAGGGGGGAGGGAAAGAAGTGGTAGACAAAGGGGGCTCACCCATCCAACCATCACTGGCACCCCCTATCTAGCTCTACCTGTGTCGCTCCCTCATTTCTCCCTCACCAGCCACCACCATTAAAAGATTTCAAATGTTGGCCTTGGTTCCAAAGCAGCCAAAGGATGCTTGCCCATCGGGCTTTGCCACCAGTCAATTGGGTTCAGGGGCCAGAGGCAAGTAGGAAAGAGGGTGACGATATGCCTGTCTTTCTTAACTTGTACCACATAACCTAAAGGTTTCTGGGAAGTTGTGGTTGTCCTGAAGTTAATTGGAAGTTGTGGTTGTCCTGAAGTGACACAACATTGCCAAATTTCAATCCCACAGGAGTCATGGGTCCCAGATTTTGTTTACATTCTGTAAGTTAGCCCATTTACGGTACATTGATTCAAAAATTTTGTGATGCATCATTTCACCCAATTGAAAGTTATAAAGTATGAGGCAGACTTAAGACTTTAAGAAGTGTATAGATTGTTAAGTTATAGTAGTTCATACGAATTTGTCATCATGAAAGAGAGTATGCTTCAACTGCTTCTAGCTTCACTTGATGACTTTCAGTGAAATTACCAATTTTTTCTGGCCTGAAGGGCTATTAGTCACATGACATTCTTCAGAACTTCTGCCAAGAGTGTTAATGCTACTGTCTCATTGTAATTATTTAGCTAGACATACTTGGACACTATGTCTTCTTCTCCAGAACATTCTGTTGTAACTGATGTTTGAAACAGTGCTTCTTTGGAATACTAAGCATTCTTAGTACTTAGATACCTGTAGCAGTTCAATCTTTCCTGGTTTTTAATCCCAAGAGACACTTATTCCAAACAACTTTAATGATTATTCAGTTCTTTCTTGATATCCATGGCCAGATCTTTTGTTTCACTCACTTACATTTTAGCCTATGACACAAAGTTGCACAGGCCAGTTGTGGAAAAATCCATAATTATGCAAATTACCTACTCTTATTAATTAATTATTCCAGTAAGATGTTTGCTATACTTAATCTTTTATTGGTGATTTTTTTTACAAACTCAAAATTGTGAGGAAGAAGTCTCGGTAACCCCTGTTATCTAATATTCTGTCTGCAAATAAACTGTCTGACATCACTCTTACTTCTCATGCAACAATTATACAACCCAGTTTGCATGGTCACAGCAAATTCTCCACCTATTCCGGGTAGCTTACTGTCACATCTATGATATTTTGTAATGTCATATAAATTGCCAAACTGATCCTATCCTAGTTCTTTAGAAAAAGTTTCATAAATCTTTCTTGTCATCCCTTTCTTAAAATGCATTTTCCTTAAAAAAAAATGACCTTTTAACAATTTCATTTTCCTTTGGTTCTGGGTGATCTCTCAATTCTTAAAAGAAAGTTTCTATTTTTCCTTTCTTTAAAATTGTAAATCCAAATTTCCTGAAGGTTTACAGAGAAGCCTCAAAACTGTCAGTTCATTTAATATCCCTTCATTTCATCTTTTGCACCAGTTTTAAGGTTCAGCAAGAATTGACAATGTGTGTCTTTCACAGCATCAGCTGACTCCGCTGTCTTCGACAGCGGATTCCAAATCAGGCCTCAAATAAGCTCCCTCCATTCTGCTACTCAACATAACATCAAACAGACCTCAGCTCCATAGCAAAGATTGCTGCTATACTAGAATCACAGCTCATTTGCATTCATAGTCTTACCAAGTTTGAATATTGGGTGCCAAAGGGTGGGAAACATTATTGCTCTCTTTTAAATAAAGTAGAGAGGAAAAGATGGGGAGGGGTAGAGAAAGAAATTCAAAAATATTGGCTTCCTGGACAAGTTTATTGGAAGATACATGCATATGTATCCATGGGCCCATATAGTCCCATCTTATGACCTGATTCCCCAGATATCTCAACAAACTTAATTAATTAATTAATTAATTAATTAATTAATTAATATTTATGTATCATATTTGAAAATGGCCTGTCACCTTAATAGAGCAACTGGGCAGTTTTTAAATATAAAATATATTTGCTTTACTTTAAATATAAAGTATAAATAAATACAAATTTGTTCCTATTAGCATGCTTATGTTCACTAAGTCATTAGACAGTAACCCTATACACTGGGTTGGGTCCAGGTTTAGCCACATGCTTTGAGGTTGGCAGAATGTAGATGGAAAAGGGAGGGAAAGTGATCCTTGAATAAAGGGTGAATATACCAGGGTGACAGGCACAGTGGTATAGCAGTTAAGATGTTAGACTAGATGGATTATATTGGAACTAGACAATTATCAACATCCAGTTTATAATCCTGGATATTCAGTCCACAGTAAGAATGAATAATGCAAGTGTGGTAACCCTTTAATCCCAGTGCTGTGTTGGATGAAAGCTTCATGGACTGGACAGAGAAACCATAGAGGTTCCACACATAATTAGAAGATGTTAACAAAGTTGCATGGAAATTCACTTACACTGGAAAATCTTTTTGGAATATACAAGTCCTCCTCTGATTGAAATTATACCTGTCTGGAATTTAAAACTTACCCATCCCTATGCCAAGTTAATTCCCTGATACCCATTTCTGGATTTGCTTCCTGGCAAAAAGAATATTATTCCAGAAAACTGGGCAATGCTTAAAGAGAAAGAATTAATTTTTGGCTTCTAAAGCAGTCTTTAGAAAGGCATCTCCTCTAGTAATTTTTATCCCTGCATAAAGAATAGAGCTATGGCTATAGATGTTACTTTCAACTTTCTCTGATTTCATTCACATGAAAAGTTATGATTGATGGTTATGAGGATGCTGTGGTGCCAAGGCAGAGATAATACCTTTTAGAGGCAAGGAATAAAGCTGCCTGGGGTGTGCTTGGCATAGAACCAGGAGGAAGAAGGCAAAGATGGCTCACAGTTCACTCTCTGGTGTAAAAGCCTTCTTAAAACTGTCATAGGACTGGGATTTTTTTTTTTACTGGACTCAAATAGCTTTAAAAGATGCTCCATGCAATAGTCATAGATAGAATAATGGATAGCTAATAAAAATAAATGGAAATAGATAGAGAAGATAACCTTTATTGTCATTTTGTTTTCCCTGTGGGCACAACGGCACAACAGAAATGTTTTTCATGCTAATGTACAGAGGTGAACATATTCAAATATTGAGAGCTATGTTCAAAAATCATACATCTATATTTTCAGTTATTCTGAAATATACATTGCAAATTGGATGCTGCCTGAGTTCTAGTAAATATCTTAGGTCAGGTATGTGTGGTATGTGTGTGTAATGAATGGGGGAAAATAACTTCTATATAACTTAAATTGTGTGTGTGTATGTGTGTGTGTGTGTGTGTGTGTGAACATGCACACGGAGGCCAGAAACAGGCAATGTGTTGTCCACAGACAACCACTTTGTCATCTCTCTGCTGTATCTAATTGCATTGCTATTATAAACACTTAATTTAAAAATAAATGGGATTGGAGCATACTGCCAAGCAAAACATCACCTTCTAATATTATTGTTACTTACAAGAATTCCTTGAGGCTTGATAGGTGCTCTTAGAAATATATTCCAGGCCTATCATGAAAGTGTGCTTAACTTCCTCCCCATAACTGAAACTAAACTGGGTGGGTTGTTTGTGGCAGTATGGGAAGCAATCTAACCAGTTTGCCATTTTTTGACTGGCCATATCCATGATGACGACCCTTTGCTGAAGGTCCTGTAGAAGACATTTTTGAGAGCATTCACTGTCTCATAAATTACAAATGCCTACAAATTAAATAAGCTTTTATCTTGCCACATTATTTTTCAGTGAAATATAACTAAAATTTTAAAAAGTGCCTGTACCTTTAAAATGTCAAAGATCAAAATCTCTTACTGAAATGCAAATAAGATGTGCCAGCTTAGTTTGTATTGTTGTATTTGTATAAACTTTTCTCACCCCACATGACACTCACATAGATAAACAAATCATTTCCAGAAATGATGTGTCCTGTCTTGAGAATTTGTCACACTTGATTTTTTGGGCTTCCTCTTGTACGGTGGGGAAGAAATGTTATGGACTAAGTAGAATCATCAGCTATTGTTAAGAGGAAGCCACTATACCATACCATACCATACTGTAGTGTACCATACCAAATCATATCACGGCAAAGGAAATATTTGGGATAATTCATTCAACCACTATAAACAGTGCATAATTTGTCTCTGCTCAAGTCACTGCAACCTTGCAAAGTCCCTGCTACTGTTGTATGCAATTTATTTGTTTAAAATATTACTCTTCCCAAGGCTGCTAGAATAAACAGTTCATGTGTATCCTTGTTCAAAAATAACTCTTCCTTGTTAGCTAGATTCCAGCCTTTTGCAGGCTTAGGGCTGTCCTAGGCACTGTGAATTTGCATGTGAGTCATCCTGCAAGTCTCTCTTTGCCAGAAAAAAGGAACTTCAGGAGGAGATAATGGAAAGATTGGGTATGAATAATTTGAGAAGATTGGCAAGTAGGAATTTTGCAATTTATTAATAAACTCTTACTAATAAATAAGAAATTAAAATAAAATTGATTTCTGTTAGGCAGTAAAAGTAATAAAGTTGGGACCACCCATCTTCCTCTGGTTATTTATAAATCACTTCTCAGAGAGAGAAAGCTCTGTTACCATTTACAGTTTACAAATTGTACAAATTTACAAAGCTCTGATACAATTTACAATTGCATCATTTACAATTTATTTTGTGATTCACTTTGGGTTATTTTTTTTTAGATTTTCATATATCACACACAAGCATACATACATATATATACCTCAAGGGAGGTATGTTCGTGTGACTAGACAATCTTGATCAGTGATTAGTGGACCCACAGTTTATATCTTAGGAGATAAAATACATGTTATTATGCCAGTCAGTTCCCTTAAAATATTGTCATCCACCACCCACCTTCCAATTTGTTAGCTTCCGGGACAATAAAGAGTCTACTTCTTGTATCATATCCAGCCATTACTTCAACATTAAGTGTCAGGACATAGTGCAAAGCTAAAGGGATGCTTTGTTTCAGTGAAGTTTTCTTCAAAGCACTTCTCCCAAGGCTGCCCCACAGATTTCTGTGCTTCTAACTCCTGGATTTCTACAATGTGTGGTTAAAAACATCAAGATGGTATTACAAAAGTGTAATTGAAGTTCCACCTGAAGTTCAAGAAAGAGTATTGATTGCAACATTGCAGCCGCCATCTTGACATTTTTAACCACACCTGTGGACATCCCAGTTCTAAATGCAGAACAAAGGGGTTCCACCCATCTTTACCAAGGCTATTTTTTAATTTTAAAAAGAGTCCCTTTTTTTGTACAAAAGTTCCTCAAAATGTATTTCCCGTCATTCAATCACTCAACAATGTTTTATAGAAAGTGTGTGTGTGTGTGTGTGTGTGTGTATGTATGTATATGAAAATATGGTAAAAATAAAGACTCTTTACATTGAATTTAACTCCTGAGTACATTTTGAACCAATCATGTAATTGTCTTGGCAACAATATAGAAATGGTTTGCCTTCCTCCAGGATGTTTGTTTCGACTTGTTAGTGTTGCCTAAAGTCCTGAGATCCTTTAAGTCTCCCATTCAAACTCGAATTAAATCTGACCCTTCTTAGATTCTTAGATAAGGTGAGACAGATCCTGAGATCTGCTAAGTCTTCAGGAAAGGTGAAGTATTTATTAACTGAATAACATTTCACATGAATACCAAAAGGAAACTCCTTAAATGTGGGAAAAAATGCCACATTTTTAATAACAAATGAAAAGACAGTAATGCCTTTTTGATCATTTGTTCTTTACCAGTTTGACTGAGAACTGTAACTTTGTAAATCCTGATTAATTGATATTGTATTTCCACCTAACTTGTTGGATAATTATAAATTAAATAACTTGCTCCAGGGACCCAGCAAGCACCCTCAATTGTTTGCTGCTGCAAGAGTTAATAATTCTGCCAGACTGTAGGTTGTGTGTGGGGGATTAAGTTTGGGGAGGCAGGATATGCTTCCCCCCTCCTTTTTCTAACAGGGGAATGATATATAAATGGAACCCAGGCAAGCTGCTGAGATTGTTTTGTTTTTATAACAACTTTAATGCTGTACCAGTTGTTATTATCAAGACCTTTTTCAGATTGTCTAGATGACAAAAGTAATAAAACATTGTTGTTTTCTCTCTCTCTCTCTCTCTCTCTTTTTTTTTCTCTGTCTCTTTCTCTCTCTCTCTCTCACACACACACACACACACACATTCTCTCTTTTTCTCTCTCCTACCAACCTCATTTCACAGCTCACTGTAAGAGAGATTATTTCTGGGCTCGCTTAACAATTAACTTGAAATGGCTGAACTATCACATTAGAGCAGCAGCAATATAATTGAACTGGCCCCTGAAAATAGCAGTTTGGAAAATTGCATGCCATATATATTTTTTTCCAGGGAAAATTGTTCTGACTGTCTTATAGGCCTGTGTTCTTTTTAAAAATTGCAAAAGAGAAAGATTGTCACTTTCCTTCCTCCTGGAACATCGACAATTCCTTTGATTCTGCCTCCAGCAGAATCTTAAATGCCTTCAGATTCTGAATGCAGAGAACAAGAGGAATCACAACTATTGGACTTTAAAAAAACTCCTCGAAACAATTCAAATGCAAACTCACTGGGACTTGGCAAAATGATTCTGCCAGCTTTGCCCAACCAGGTTTTCTGCAGAGCTTTAGGAGGGCAGCTTCCATTATTTTTATCAGTAATGTCACCTATACAAGTGCTCACCAAGATAAAACAAGAGCCTATAAGAAGCTTGTTAAAAGGACTGCCATTATAGTGGCATCTCATTAAAAGAATAAAAAGTTGACCAAAATATGTGGTCTAAACCCAGATGGTCATCTTATAGACCTTTAGCTAAATGAAAGTCTCAGAGGAAGAATATTAAACCTGAGTTACTTCTCTATACACCTTTCCATTAAATTGCTAAAGTATTTTTATTTTAATGTGGCAGTAGCTACATCACCAGCTTAAGCCAGTTTAATGATCATTAATTCTTCTCCTGGAAATGTGTAGTGCTTTCAAACAATCCTGTGACTTACAAATGTCAGTATTTTCACTAAATTACAATCCCCAAAGCTATGAAGTTGCCACAAAATCAAAGAAACATGTCAAGTAGTCAGACATGATGAGGAATTTTGGGGATTGAGGATTTTGGTGTCCTTTCTAAAGATTTCTTTCTATTATTAAACAAGAGCATATGTTCACTGAAAAACTTTTATTCAATACTTTGGAATTTGTTTCATGGAAGCTGCAAATCCTACTTACGCTTTCTTGATAGTAAGCTGCAAGTGTTTCTGGTCATGGTTAGGGCTATCTGAGCTGCAAAAATCCAGATGACTACTGGAGGACAGCAAGAGACAAAAACTTGAATGAATTTTAGAAGCTTGGATATGATAGTGATATGATAGTGATGTCCTCAAAGTTCTCTACCAAGGAGGAGGAAGAGCTGGTGAGCTTGATGAATCTCATACAATGACACCAGCATCCAGTATTAAGATCATGGTAGAACCTTTCTAATTATTCATAATTTTCCAATTCTGAATCTGGTCCCAATAAAATGTATGGAAGACAGCTGTACCACTGCATCAGAAGCCAAAATGTAGAGATGACCATCAGTTTGCTTGGAGAAGTAGCTTGAAATGGTGGTGTACACAGGAAGTAGAATACTACTCTTTAAATGGATGCACTTCTGCAGTTTCTCTGATCATTCTGAGATGAAAGCCAAAGTTTACACTGTAAAAGTTTCTGCCTAGGGTAATTGGACCAGATTTTGATCATTAGGGCTGTGCAAACTTTGGAAATTATTTGGAAAAGATTCTTAGGAAAGTGAATCTGGCACTTTTTTAAAGCAGTTGTATCTTCTTTTTTCTTCTTTTTTTAATCCCCTGGCTTCTGCTTTAAAGAATTGACTCATTTTATCACTAAAGCAGCCCACCATTTAACAGAATTCCTTTAAGCACTGCATTCCTTTTAAAGTTTTTGTGTAGTGGCCATATTTTTAACCTATTCAATTTGCTGCAAGTATTTTGCTGAGTTGTGATTTTTACTTGATTGTTTAAAAGACTGAACATGCACTGCTGTGCCATCCAGATCCTATGAAGTAATATTCATCTAATTTCTTAAATAAACTAAGTTTTGTTCCCAGATTGCACCTAATCATGGCACAAACATGCCACGAGAGCTTCCTGACTGCAACATTTGTTTTGCAGTTAGAAACCATGAACAGGTCCGTGAAGAATTGTTTCAAAACTCCTGCTCCTAAAACCAATTTAGCTCAGATCTTCTGGAGTGAAGGTCGGGTTGGAGAATCAAACATCTCTGACATATGTCAAATAAGATTTTGAGAATCAGGCCTGAAAGAACTTAAACTCCTTCTGATTCCTGCAAATCTTAAGTGGCCTGATGAGAAATCAAAGGGATTCAAACTTTGTTCCAGTTTAAGATCAAACTACACGCAACACTTGCTTCTGTGAATGTTCTTCCTGCTTCTTTTTTTATTCCATCCAAAGAAATGGTGGGAAACTGCAATCTGGAACACAAGTTCACCCAGGGGATGGGAAACGGGTGCTCTTATTTTTTTAAAATGCCTCATGAGTAAAAAAATACAAATCCTGATGTGTTTTTTCTGTTGTGGGTCAAAAAAACACCCAGAATACAATTAAGATAAGGGAAAAACAAAAAAACCTTTCCTCTCCGTCCACATGAATGTCTGATTTAGACTGGGGCTTCCCGCAGCTCAGTACTTGAATGAAAAAAGAAAAGTGGGTGACATGTAATCTCCTGAGAAAAGCTTCCCAAGTGTCCCACATATTTTGAGTTTAATAGGTGGAAAACAGCCGGCTCTTGATGTGGGATTCTTATGCAGTACAGAATACTTACAAGAAACCTGATAAAATACAACGGCATTTCCCTTTCAGTGAGAATTCAATAAGGCTGCACAAACAGGCCACAGTCATTTGAAGATCAGCATTGATGTGTCTCTTCTAAGCCTGCCCTTTTCCAATAAGACTGTTTTAAAAAAAATATTTTTCCTTAAGGCTATTTAATACTGTCATGAAAACAATAAATAGTTCATGTACTCTAAAGGAAAGAAAAATAGTTAAGATGCATTTTCTTTCTAGCAATACAGTTGTATTTTTGTTGGTTTTAGGTCTCCATTGGTAAGGTTTCATAGGTGGGAAAATAAATAATTTTGGAACCCATTGTAATGCTTCAAGCTGGTGTGGATAAAACTCATCTTACTTCAGAAGGAACATGGAGTTTGATTTCAGTTTTTAATGTTTATGATAACTCCCATTAACCATAATGGAGAAAAATCAAATTATTGTTGTTGTTATTAGGCTGAAATTAGATTCTTTGGAATGGATGAAAATTGTAAAATAGATTCATGGCTTTAAGATATTTCTTCAAGGGACTGCTTTACAACTTTACTGATTTTCAGCAGAATCGGGGGGAAATTGCATTCTTAAGAGATCCTTCTTCTCTGGGGAAAGGGGGCCTGATCTAACATTTGACACTCAATACCTATGCATAGAAACAATGCAGACCAACTAATTAGGATGCAATATATTGGATTTAGGAAAATAATTGATTTGGATTGGGATAAAAGGCACTATACACAAAAGACAAAAATCAGCAATTTTGCAACTCTTTCAACACAACTGCTTCTATGAGAGTTGCTTTGGAAAGGACTCTGAAAAACACTGAGGTAAGTTTCTTGTGTTACTTTAATATTAATACTTTAATAGCCCCCCAAAGTACTGAACAGCATTAAGAAAGTAATCATCTAATTGGAAGCCCCATCAGTTCATCCATCCCACATCTTGTTGCTTTCCTTTTGGGGTAAGGGAAATGAAGTAAGAAGCATGAGATCAGAGAAAAAGAAATTTAATAAAAACTAGTTACACTAATCCAATTTATTCTTCTCAGTGCCTTTCTATCCTTGTAAGCCACCTTACACCACTTCATAGATCGCCTTTGCTCTTTAAATATCTCACCCCCTCTTTCTCTGAAATCTTATGACGTCCTTCCAAGAAGGACTTCCACAGTCTTCCTTTTCTTTCCAACCCATCAACACTTCTTAATATATATGTTTAGCAGTTTGATCCTCATGCATTACCACAACATACATACATACAAACATGCATACATACATTTTCATTCCACGTTTATTACTTTTATAAATAACTCAAGGAGGCAAACATCTTTCCTCCTCCTATTTTGTCCACAACAACAACCTTGTGAGGGGGATTGGGCTGAGAGGGAATGACTGTCCCAAAGTCACCCAGCCAGCTTTCATGCCTAAATCAGAACTAGAACTCAAGTTTGTAGCCTGATACCTTAACCACTAGACCAGGGGTAGGCAACCTTGGCTCTTTTATGATTCATGGACTTTAACTCCCAGAATTCCTGAGTCAGCATGGCTGGCTCAGAAATTCTGGGAGTTGAAGTCCATGAGTCATAAAAGAGCCAAGGTTGCCTACCCCTGCATTAGACCAAACTGGCTCTTTTACACTAGTTCTTTTTGTATTCAATTCATATGCATTCAGCAACCCTTCATTCTTGACCCTATTTCTTCTTGTTTTACCACACCAATACTTCATTCTTAAATGACCAATTCCTCCAGCATTCAAATTTATTTTTCAACTTTCATTTTCATGTAATAAAGTGGGCAAAAGTTTGCTTTTTTACACCAACATATTCACTTCTTATAACAAAGAAGTTTTTCTTGCAGAAACTACCTATTACTTACTAATATTTTTTTCAGGTTGTATATTTTAAAATTTCTTTATTCACTTTATTGTTTGTAGAAAATATTCTACCAAGATGCCTTCCTTCAAATCAGTTTTGACTTCTGATGAATACATAGACAAGGCACTGAATTTTTCTTGATGACATTTTTGCAAGTATTTTGTCATTGTCTTCTTATTAGGAGGACTATGAGAGAACAACTGGCAAAAATCATTCTGTTGACTTTCATGACCAGATTACAAGTACCACATTGACCATTCACAATAACAATAATTGGCTAATTGATACAAGTTTCTCTTGAGAGCCCATGTGACTTTAAGTCTATTTCATACATGCTGATCAGTACTCATTCAAGAAGTAATGGCTCGCATTGAGAACAAATGATGACTGAGAAGGTGAATATCATCCAGTGTAGCCTCCAATGCCATATTCCTCAGTGGAGCTATCTTTGTACATTCAAGTAATTACTAATAATATTTAGATGATAACATATCCATGACTCCTGAAACATACCTCTATTTTGTCTGTAAAATTTCAGTCTATTAATTAAGCTATTGAAGAATTATGGGTATGACAAAACTGAACATTCATGTACTAAAATAAACTCAAGAATTACAACTGAACAGTGGGTAGAATACATTTTCAGATATCATTGCTTCACCTGATGAGTACTATTTAAGTCAAATATATACATCTGATAGAATTCTGTACCTCTGTGTACTGTTTTTTAAAAATGAATCATTAAAATCCCTGTATCAAATGCACTATGTATTTGATCAGTTACAGCTGAACGCATGAATAAACAAGTTTTAGAAATGGTTTGTTAGGGGATAACCTATGAGTTTAATAGAGAAATGTTATTTAATAAAAGATAACATTTTGTATGTTTGATGTTTCAACTCTCTAAAATCAATGCACCTCACAACAATCTTTTGTATTACTAAAATATATAACATACAAAAAATGTCTATGGAGATTCTCAGTCATCCAGGTCATGGTTGTCCCAAAGGTGCTTTTTCAAAACAGTTCCAAGAAGGTTCCACACCCATTTGCACTATTCAGGTGTCCCTGAGGGTCCAGATAAATCTCCAAGTGGCCCCAACAACTCTAACAACCAGACAAATATATTCCTCTAGCAAGGAATATAATCCCTTTCATTCTCCACCATTCAGCCAGAATTGAAGCTTCTTGGATGAGAAGCGAAATGTCTTTGAGGAAAAACAAAGGAAGTCCAGTTATCTTTTGAAAAAGCACCTTTTGGATACAAACAATGTGTTATGAAAACAAAATGTTTTTGTCAAGATAAACATTTTCTGTTGTATTAATTTGCCTTCTTGTTGGTTGGCTGTCACATTCAGGGCTATCAAAGATTTAGGAGTTGTAATGGGAAGTACTGCTCAGAATCAAAATACATGTAAGGATTCATGTTTTGTATGTATATTTCATTTTAATAAATGTCATGACAACATATGTTATTATTAGGAAAAATATGGATATGGTTTTATGGGTCTGGAAAAGAGAATTCAAACTGAAAGTCTTCTAACAGGTTTTATAGAGCTAGCCAGCCCAATTTCAAAACATAACTGAAATCTGATGGCAATAATTCTGTCATAATTAATTGCCCATAACTGTGCATCTCTGTTCAATAGTAAATAATTTAAAAATATTTATTGGTGGTTCAAATCCAGAGCATGAGATATGTCTCCATATTTTTTCTGCCTCCCAAAAATAGACACTGTGAAGCTGAAGTACTTGGAATGGTAAAACTGTATTTAATTCTACGTTGTGCAGTCTGCATATGGATGGGAAGAATACAGATAGCACTGAATATATAAGAGATTTTTTTGTATCTCTAGTTAAATATTGTCTCATCCTTTTTACAGAAAAACTGCTTTACATAAGACGCTCCCACTGGTGGATCATATTACAAATTTCACAGAATTTAAGGTCAGAAGGAACCATTAGAATAGTCTAATCTTCCTTCCTGCATAGCACGTGCTGTAGAGTTTCCACAAAAATTTGCACAGGTTTGATAGGATTAAACGACATGCTTCATACTTCCTTGCTTGCTGATAATTGTAGGCCAATGATTTTTTGGGGTGGGGTGGGGCTGGATACTTTATTTCACAGAAGAAAATCAGAGCCTCTGAAATGCAGAGTTTACAATGACTTGCAATTAATATTAATATATCTTCTGTAAATTCTGCTCCTCGGGATGGTGCATTGATTGGAAAATAAAAATTAAAAACATGGGCCCCATCATGACATAAATAAAAATATGTCATTTCTACTTTTTCAGCAATCAATTTTAAAAGTCCCCAAGACAGACAGTGCTATTCTTTGCCAATCAGAAAAGTCCAGAGGGAAAGCGGGGGGAGGGAGGGAGAGAGTCAGAGAAAAGAGAGAGAATCAGTGTGTGTGTGCGCGTGTGTGTGTGTGTGTGTGTGTGTGTGTGTGTTGAGAGAGAGAGAGAGAGAGAGAGAGAGAGAGAGAGAGAGAGAGAGAGAGAACGAGAACCGTGTGGGGGCTTTTTGCTTACAGCTATGAGACAGTTCTGCACTCTCTCCTAATAACCTTGACCTGTTTTTCCTGGCTCAGCAGCAGCAACAGCAGCTGTGTCACATCAGCTCAGCATCTGTTTATCAATCTAACAGGGCAATACTGATTCCTGCTTTTATTCTTTTTCATGCCCCGATATTCAAAACAACTGCATGAATGCAACAGAGTTTATGTGACCAGAGTGGATTTAGGTAAACTCAGGATGGAAAATAAAGGTTGAGAAAGTGGAGCAGCTTGGGGAGATGTAAGCAGGGGATAGAGTCCTTTTGCCGGGTCAAACTTTTTTTTTTTTATATGGTCAGTGCTTGGATTCGGCTGAGGAAGGAAGGAGTGGGTGGAAGCTAGTCAAATGGAGATCCAAGGAGAAGGAGGAACTTCCTGACAATGAGAACAATTAATCAGTGGAACAGCTTGCCACCCAGAGACCAAATGGGACCAACATCGCTGATGGTTTTTAAGAAAAGATTGGACAGTCATTTGTCCAGAATGGAATAAGGTCTTTGCGGACGGGGTTGGGCCAGAAGACCTCTGAAGTCCCACCCACCCTTATGATTCTAAGATAGGGTTACTAAATATGTGAACAGGTAAACAAAGGCACGGACAATTAGAAAGGAGAAAGGAGAAAAAAATGGGAAGAGTACACACTGTTTGTAACTGTTTGGCATCTGTGACAAAAATTACAGGAAATAAATTAGTGTTATATGAATACAAAATTACTTTTTCCAGCATCAGAGAAAGACTGATTGTTCAATTGCAATATTTTTCCAACAAATCTTTATTTTCTAGACTATAGCTAGCAATAATACAGAATCAGCAATGACATGAATTTCAAGTTTCACCGTAGAAATAAATATAGGATGAAATGTGTGATTTACAGAGTACAATGATCATAGATTTGAAGGAGCTGGATTGAAGCTGATTGCTGGAATCAGGAGATAATATAAATCTAGTCTAGTCTGTGGATGGATGAGGGAAGGATAGAAGCAGAAAATTTACAAGATCACAAAGTATGAAAGTTTGAATGACTAGTATTACGAAAACAATACAAAAGAACAAAAGAAAAACAAAGTACTCAAAAAGCCAGACAATATTTAATTTTAAGGCTATGCCTGCGGGATGGATGCCTTTCGCCAGATGCCTAGTAGCTCTAATGCTGTAATTGAGTCCGCTCCTCTTCCTGCTGATTGTCCTCTCCCTTTCTCTCCTTCCATATTTAGCCTGGACATTTTGCTAAATTGTCACATTCTCGCTGCATCACTAATAATTTTTAGGCACATTTTCACTTTCTGTTTCTATCTCTGCAGAGAAAATTAAACCACATTGTTAACTGTACAAAAGCATTATAGAAAAAAAGGATGGCAAACTCAGCACTGGCATTCCTAATAGCATGCTTTTGAGAAGAAGCTTCCGAGTTCCAATATCATTTTGGAATCTGTTGTGGCCTAATAAAAGAGGAGAAGATATTTCTTTTAAATAGCTGCCAAAAGCCCTGTTGGGCAAGTTTTCAAGGATTCTGCCCAGGGAGAAATAAACCTGTTGCCCTTCAATCCAGCTCCTTCCTTTGGGCCAGCATTAACAGAGGAACAAAGAACAAGACTAGCACTGAATAAACAATCAGGTTGAGAAATGGGGAACAGCTGCTGGTGGGTATTGGGAATGGATGGCGGGGGAAGGACCTTCAATACCTTCCGGGCTTACTGCTTTCCTGCCATATTTCCATTAATGGTACTGACTTAAAAGACCACAGACCAACATTTGTTTTCTTCTAAAGTTAACATTTTTGATAGGAGCTGTCCAAAGGAGGAAGAGAGAAGCTACCTGCAGCAGGTTGGGACTTTTGCCTGACTCACATGTCCTCTTCCTGCTTCCTGCAGAGATAGAAACAGAAAGTGAAAATGTGCCTAAAAATTATTAGTGATGCAGCGAGAATGTGACAATTTAGCAAAATGTCCAGGCTAAATAAGGAAGGAGAGAAAGGGAGAGGACAATCAGCAGGAAGAGGAGTGGACTCAATTACAGCATTAGAGCTACTAGGCATCTGGCGAAAGGCATCCATCTCGCAGGCATAGCCTTAAAATTAAATATTGTCTGGCTTTTTGAGTACTTTGTTTTTCTTTTGTTCTTTTGTATTGTTTTCGTAATACTAGTCATTCAAACTTTCATACTTTGTGATCTTGTAAATTTTCTGCTTCTATCCTTCCCTCGTCCATCCACAGACTAGACTAGATTTATATTATCTCCTGATTCCAGCAATCAGCTTCAATCCAGCTCCTTCAAATCTATGATCATTGTACTCTGTAAA
This sequence comes from Azemiops feae, assembly GCA_023970755.1. NCBI lineage: Eukaryota > Metazoa > Chordata > Lepidosauria > Squamata > Viperidae > Azemiops > Azemiops feae. Next base: position 1,271,349 of record JALGBA010004244.1, read on the forward strand.
TCACACATTTCATCCTATATTTATTTCTACGGTGAAATTTGAAATTCATGTCATTGCTGATTCTATATTATTGCTAGCTATAGTCTAGAAAATAAAGATTTGCTGGAAAAATATTGCAATTGAACAATCAGTCTTTCTGATACAACATTAATTTTTTCCTGTAATTTTTGTCACAGATGCCAAACAGTTACAAACAGTGCGTACTCTTCCCATTTTTTTCTCCTTTCTCCTTTCTAATTGTCCGTGCCTTTGTTTACCTGTTCACATATTTAGTAACCCTATCTTAGAATCATAAGGGTGGATGGGACTTCAGAGGTCTTCTGGCCCAACCCTGTCTGCAAAGACCTTATTCCATTCTGGACAAATGACTGTCCAATCTTTTCTTAAAAACCATCAGCGATGTTGGTCCCATTTGGTCTCTGGGTGGCAAGCTGTTCCATTGATTAATTGTTCTCATTGTCAGGAAGTTCCTCCTTCTCCTTGGATCTCCATTTGACTAGCTTCCACCCACTCCTTCTAGTCCTGTCTTCCTGCTTTGAAGAATAAACCAACCCTCTCTTCCCTGTGACAGCCCTTCAAGTATTTGAAGTCAGTTATCATGTCACCCTAAGCCTTCTCTTTGTTAAGCTAAATATACCCACTTCCCTTAGCTGTTCATCATACAGTTTAGCCTCCAGGCCCTTTATCATCCTTGTTGCTCTTCTCTGTATTCTTTCTAGGGCCTCAGCATCTTTTTGTATTCTGGTGACTGGAACTGCATGCAATATTCCAAATGTGGAATACTAGTGCAGCATAGAGCATTTCTATACCTTCTTGAGGATGCCAAAATGACCTCCATGTCACATTCATTCTGCTTATTCTCTGAAAAGTATTTCTAGGGTCAAAAGAGAGATCCTCCACAACAATTTTGATACTCCACATTGTAGGAAACTAAACCTTAGAAAGATTATAGTGTCCTGGAAACAGTACAAACAAGAACTGAGATCAGCTTCTCATTTGCCTGCCTTTTGGACACTGTAAACAACTAGCAACATACTATCTTCAATGAGATTTTTAATACTTGTTATCGGGACATGGTTTTTGTGTTTATGTGCAAGCCAATCTCATCCCAAAGATCCCAAGCAAGAACATTTAACTATAAGATATGCTTATTCTTCAGCAGGTAGGCTTTGATGTTGATATTGTGATTATTTATTGTCACTGCTGAAATATGAATTTAAAAGCACCCTGTAAATCTTACAATTAAATTAAATCAAAATAAAAAAAATATTGGAAAACTCTAGGAAATTAAATAAAATCTAAGTTAACTCCTGCTGTACAAAACCCTTAAGGGCAAATATATACATCATTAATTTTGACTGTCTTTTATATGTTTTTTAAAAAAGAAATATCTAGGAATATCCCCCATACACACACACACACAGAGAGAGAGAGAGAGAGAGAGAGAGAGAGAGAGAGAGAGAGAGAGAGAGAGAGAGAGAGATTAGAACATTTTAAGATTGTTGTATAAATATTCAGATACAGTCAGATTTACAAGTCCTCAGTCACATTGCATATATTTATGTATGCAATATTATTATATTATATTATATTATATTATATTATATTATATTATATTATATTATATTATATTATATTATATTATATTATATTATATTATATTATATTATATTATATTATAGTATTATTATAATTATATTATATTATATTATATTATATTATATTATATTATATTATATTATATTATATTATATTATATTATATTATATTATATTATATTATATTATTATTATTATATTATATTATATTATATTATATTATATTATATTATATTATTATATTATATTATATTATATTATATTATATTATATTATATTATATTATTATATTATATTATATTATTATTATTATTATAATTATATTATTATATTATATTATATTATATTATATTATTATTATATTATATTATTATATTATATTATATTATATTATATTATATTATATTATATTATATTATATTATATTATATTATATTATATTATATTATATTATTATTATATTATTATATTATATTATATTATATTATATTATATTATATTATATTATATTATATTATATTATATTATATTATATTATATTATATTATATTATAAGATCTCTTGTTTTTTTAATGCTGTGTCCAAATTAGAAATATTGTTACCATGTCTCTACTTTGTAAATCATTATTGTGCTTTCTCAACACAATAACAATTTGAATAGTACCAATTAGAATAGAATAGATCTGGAGGTCTTCTAGTCCAGCCCCCTGCTCAAGCAGGAGAACCTACACCATCTCAGACAGGTGATTGTCTAGTCCAGTGGTGGCAAACCTATGGCATGTGTGCCAGAGGGGGCACTCAGAGCCCTCTCTGGGGGCACACGCACCTCACTCTTTGGCTAAGTTTTTGCAAGAAAAAGCCATTTCTCAAGCCCCTTCTTAGCCAAAACAAGCCTCCGGAGCGAGCACGCTCGCTCCGGAGGCTTGTTTTTGCAGGATTGCTCTTAATAAGAGTGAGATGTGCTCACTCCAGAGGCTTGTTTTCACTAGGAAGGGGCTTGAGAAATGACTTTTTCCTGTGAAAACTTAGCCAAAGAGCTTGCAGTCTCTGCCAGATCTCCATTGGAATAAAGTCTTTTAGCTCCTATAGAGCGCTTCCAAATGCAGCCAATCCCTGTGTTTGGAAGCGCTCCATAGGTGCCGAAACATTTTTTATCCCAACGGAGATCTGGCAGAAGGCTCCGTTTCTCAAGCACCCCATTCCAGGCATACGGAGCTTGCAGTCTCTGCCTGGAATGGGGTGCTTGAGAAACGGAGCCTTCTGCCAGATCTCTGTTGTGATAAAAAAAATGTTTCCGCACCTATGGAGCGCTTCCAAATGAAGGGACTGGCTGTGTTTGGAAGCGCTCTATAGGAGCTAAAAGACTTTATCCCAAGGGAGATCTGGCAGAGACTGCAAGCTCTGTATGGCTGGAAGGGGGCGCTTGAGAAACCGAGTGCTCCTTTCCATGCAGACACACAGGGTGCTTCAAAATGCAGGGAATCCCACCAGAGCACAAACACTCCACAATCCACAATGCCAAACCCTAACCCCCACCACACCCCAGGGCATCCAAAATGCCAAATCCTAACCCCCACCCCAGGGCAACCACATTCCTTCACTAACCTCCTTTCCAGCTCCATTCTCCGTGTGCAGGGCAACAAAAAAAGTTTGTGGGACTAAAAAAAAGATAAATCTGACCTTCCAACTTCTCGCGGGGAAAAAAAGATCTCGCAAAGTTGGAAGGTCTGGTTGAACTTTTTTTTTAACCGGTAGGCCCACAATCTTCTTTTGTTGCCCTGTACACGGTGGCAGAGAACAGAGCTGGAAAGGAGGTTAGTGAAGGGAGGCTTTGGGGAAGTGGGGGAAGCCAGGGAAGGGTCTGCTCTGGCCTCCGCTGCCTCACTCCGCCAGCATCAGGGCTCAGAGGTTTATTTTCACCAGCAAAAAGTCATTTCCCAAGCCCCTTCCTGGTGAAAACAGAGACAAAGCGTGCCTCGGTCTTATTGAGAGCAATCCTGCGAAAACAAGGATGACAAAGGACAGCACAGTTAGTTCTGAAAATGAAATCCTTAAAGTGTGGAATTCTCTGCCAAATAATTTTAAGTCAATGAAAGCACTTGGGATTGCTTTCCTTACTTTGTTTGGATCATCTTATGCTTGTGAGCAGCTGTTTTCAGCTTTGAATTATATCAAATCTGACACCAGAAACAGACTAACAGATGACCTGAGTGCTGCATGTGTTGCTCTCAAACTTACAAAGTATGAGCCAAGGTTAGACAAATTATCAGCATGCATACAACAGCAAAAATCACATTAATTGTTCAAAAACATGCCATTGAAAGCTTTGTTATTGTGTTTTTGTGTTATTGTGTATTATTTTTATAATAATAATAATAAAGTTGGAAGGGACCTAGTCATCTAGTCCAACCCCCTGCTCAGGCAGGAAACCCTATACCATTTCGGACAAATGGCTGTCCAGTCTCTTCCAGTGTTGGAGCATTCACCGCTTATGGAGGCAGGTTGTTCCACTGGTTAATTGTTCTAACTGTCAGGAAGTTTCTCCTTAGTTCTAGGTTGCTTCTCTCCTTGATTAGTTTCCATCCATTGCTTCTTGTCCTGCCTTCAGGTGCTTTGGAAAATAGCTTGACTCCCTCTTCTTTGTGGCAGCCCCTGAGATATTGGAATACTGCTATCATGTACCCCCTCATCCTTGTCTTCATTAAACTAGACATACCCAATTCCAGCAGCCGTTCCTTATATGTTTTAGCCTCCAGTCCCCTAATCATCTTTGTTGCTCTTCTCTGTACACTTTCTAGAGTCTCAACATCTTTTTTACATCGTGGTGACCAAAACTGGATGCAGTATTCCAAGTGTGGCCTTACTAAGGCATTGTAAAGTGGTATTAATACTTCATGTGATCTTAATTCTATCCCTCTGTTAATGCAGCCTAGCACTGTGTTGGCTTTTTTGGCAGCTGCAGCACACTGCTAGCTCATATTTAAGTGATTGTCCACTAGGACTCCGAGATCCCTCTCACAGTTACTACTATTGAGCAAGGTACCCCCTATACTATACCTGTACATTTGGTTTTTCTTGCCTAAATGTAGAACCTTACTTTTTTCACCACTGAATTTCATTTTGTTAGATAGCGCCCCGTGTTCAAGTCTGTCAAGATCCTCCTGTATCTTAAGCCTGTCTTCTGGAGTGTTGGCTATTCCTGCCAGCTTGGTGTCGTCTGCAAATTTGATGAGTTCCCCATCTATCCCCTCGTCCAAATCGTTGATGAAGATATTGAAGAGCACTGGGCCCAGAACAGCACTGGGGCACCCCACTACACACTTCCCTCTATGTAGATGCAGTTCCATTGAGGACCACACGCTGAGTACGGCCGGTCAGCCAGCTACGGATCCATCTGGTGGTGATGCTGTCTAACCCAGGGCTTTTCAACCTTTTTACCGATTGTACCACTTTTAGGATATGGCAATATTCGAGTACCACCTAGCAAGGTGTCAAAAACTTGGTGACAAAAAAAAACCTGTTCAAACTTGCAATTGCACTGAAATGACTTATGACCATTTTTCACACTTATGACCATTGCAGCAACAGGGTCATGTGATTTATATTTGGATGCTTGGCAACTGATTCATATTTATGATGGTCACAGTGTCCCAGGGTCATGTGATCCCCTTTTGCAACCTTTTGACAAGTAAAGTCAATGGAAGGGCTGCTGGTGGCCAAGTGCTAAGGCAGGACTTCCCTCCCTCCTTCCCTGCCTCCCTGTTTCTCATGCCCACCTCCTCCTGAAGGAAGAATTTGAACCCCCCCCCCATATTTTTTTCTCTTCCATATATTCATCAAACAAGGAAAGGCCTCCAGAGACAGAAAAGGCAAACTGCTGAGTGAACTAGCTTAAAAAGGCACTTCCCCTTTAAGAATTAGTTACTGGCTAGAAAGGAAAGTAAGGAGCCCAGCCGGCACTTAAGGAAGAAAAAGAAATGTAAGTACTGGCTGCTGGCTAAGGCAGCCTCCCCAAATGGCTCCATTCATAAGTAAAATCTGCAGCTCCAGAGGACTCTCTCACTGTAAGTCCTTGCCTGTGCTGGCTCTTTCCCTTCCCCACTAAACTTGGCTAGGCAGGGCTGCATACCACCTGCCACTTGTTAATGTACCACAAATGGTACCCGTACCACAGGTTGAAAAGCCCTGGTCTAACCCACATTTTTCTATCTTATCAAGTAGTAGGTTGTGATTTACTTTATCAAATGCCTTACTGAAGTCCAAGTAAATTATATCCACAGCATTCCTCTGATCCACTAATTTTGTCACTTGGTCAAAGAATGCAATAAGATTTGTCTGGCATGATCTGTTTTTGACAAACCCATGTTGGCTTTTAGTAATGACTTGGTTTGCCTCTAGGTGTTTGCTGATTCATTGTTTGATTATCTTTTCCAGAATCTTCCCAGGTATTGAGGTCAGGCTGATAGGTCTGTAATTTCCTGGATCCGTTTTTTTTCCCTTTTTGTAGATGGGAACTACATCAGCTCTTTTCCAGTCCTCTGGTAGTTCCCCAGTGCTCCAGGATCTTTGAAAAATATAGTTCAATGGTTCTGAGATCACACCTGCCAGTTCCTTGAGAACCTTGGGGTGTAATCCATGTGGTCCTGGTGATTTGAACTCGTCTAGGCTGGACAGGAGCTCACTTACCATTTTCTTGCCTATCTTAACTTGTGTTTCTATCCTGTTTTTTATGGCACTATTTTTGATAGGTTGGTCTGTTTTTTCCCTTTGTGTAAAGACAGATGCAAAAAACGAGTTAAATAGTTCTGCTTTCTCCCTGTTGCTTATCACCTTCTTGCCACTTTCACCCACTAATGGACCAATCATTTCCTTCACTTTTTTCTTGTTTTTTACATGTTGAAAGAAGCTTTTTTTGTTATTTTTGACTTTGGTCGCAAGCTTTAGTTCATTTTGAGCCTTAGCTTTCCTCACTTCATCTTTGCAGGCTCGGGCTATTTGCTGATATTCTGACTTAGTTATGTGCCCCTCTTTCCACTTTCTATACTTGTCCTTTTTATCTTTCAATTTATCAGAGAGTTCTGTATGCAGCCATGCTGGTTTCTTTTGAGAGCTGTTATTTTTCCTCTTTGTTGGTATTGTGCTAGACTGGGCTTTTATTATCTCACTTTTCAAAATTTCCCAAGCTCCTTGAGTTGTTTTCCCCTTGAGGATTCTCATCCATGGAATCCTTCCCAAGCCCTCTCTAAGTTTGTTGAAATTAGCTCTCTTAAAGTCCAAGACTCTAGTTTGACTGTGTTCTATTGCTTGTGCTTCCATAATGTTGAATTCCAATATTGCATGATCACTTCCTCCCAAGGTTCCTATGGCTTCAACACCTTCTATCATTTCATCTCTGTTAGTGAGAATTAGATCCAAAATGGCTAATCCTCTAGTTCCCTTCTCTACTTTTTGGGAAACAAAGTTGTCTGCTAGGTTTGTCAGGAATTTTCTTTTAAGAAAAAAGATGTTAATGTATGAGTTGTTTTTTTCTGAACTAAAACCTCAGTATTCAGGTTAAATTGCCATGTTGGCACTTTGTGATAAATAAGAGGGGTTTGGGTTGCAGTTTGGGCACTCGGTCTCTAAAAGGTTCTCCATCACTGATCTAGTCTCTTGTTAAAAACCTCCAGTGATGGAGCACCCATGATTTCTGAAGGCAAACTGTTCCACTGGTTAATTGTCCTCACTGTCAGGAAGTTTCTCCTTAATTCCAGATTGCTTCTCTCTTTGATCAGTTTCTAACCATCATTTCTTGTCCTGCCCTCTGGTGCTTTGGTGTATAATATGATCCCCTCTTCTTTGTGGCAGCCCTTCAAATACTAGAATACTGCTATCATGTCACCCCTGTTTCTTCTTTTCTTTAGACTAGCCCAGGGGTAGGCAACCCAAAACACTCAAAGAGCCACTTGGACCCATTTCCCACCAAAAACAAAACACTGGGAGCCGCAAAACTCTTTTGATATCTAAAATGAAGATAACACTGCATATATCCTTTTTTACCTTTATTATATATGTGTGTGTATGTGTGTGTGTGTGTGTGTGCGTGTGTATGTGTGTGTGTTTATATATGTGTGTGTGTCTCTGTGTGTGTGTTTATATGTGTGTGTGTGTATATACACACACATATATATACACACACACATATATATATACACATACACATATATATATATACACACATACATATACAGTATACACACATATACACATACACACACACATATATATATATACACACATATACACACACATACACACACACACATATATATATATAAAATAAAGGTAAAAAAGGATATATGCAGTGTTATCTTCATTTTAGATGTCAAAAGGGTCTCTCTCTCTCTGTGTCTCTCTCTCCCCCCCCCTCCCTCTCTCCGATCTTCTGCTCACCTGGCAAGCTGGCTTCCAGCTGTTCTCCAACAAGCTCAGGGACAGGCATCTCGGCTCTTTTATGACTCATGGACTTCAACTCCCAGAATTCCTGAGTCAGCCTAGCTAGGCTAGCTAGCTCTCTCCTGCCCTTCCTGCTTCCTGCTTCCTGCTTCCAGCAGAGACGCAGCAAAGGGAGAAGCCCCGTCCAGGCTCTTCGGAACAGGGTGAGGCTACTCTCTTTTTTACTTACACACACACACACAAACAAACACACAAACACACAGAGAGAGAGAGAGAGAAGCAAGCTCTGTCTCTGTCTCCTCTGCAAATGGCAGAGGAGGCTGGGAGCCGCAGGGGAAGGCTCAAAGAGCCACATGCGGCTCCGGAGCCGCATGTTACCGACCTGTGGACTAGCCAAACCCAAGTCCTGCAGCCGTTCTTCATATGTTTTAGTCTCCTGGCTATTGATCATTTTAGTTGCTCTTCTCTGAACTTTTTCCTTCTAGAAGGGTCACCCACAATGGAAACGTTAAAGAGAAGTCAGACTAAACATTTTCTCTAGAGAAACAAATGGCAATTCATTCCAATACTGTGCCAAGGAAACTGCTATCTTGTCTCTTCTTCCACAGTCCAAACCAATATAGATTCAGGATCAGGACAATGACAATCTAATATTGGAAAATGACCCCTCCATTCCCACCACCCCCAAAACAGAAAGTATGAAACTACCGGGGGAAAACAGAAGGCAAAACTAAGTAGCACTAGTTTTTTATAATATGGCTGGATTAAAGCAAAAAGGACATTCAGCTGCTGATGTGCCCAGAGGCAAAAGGAAACTTTGATTTTATACACACACACACACACACATGCACACACACACGCACACACACCATTGATAGGTGGAATGTCAGAACCATGAACCAAGGCGGACTTGATGTTGTCAGAGCAGAAATGTCAAGATTGTACACTGACATTCTGGAAATCAGCCAACTGAAATGGACTGGAATGGGTCACTTCACATCAGAGGAAGAGAAGATTTTTGGACAAAAATATGTAGAAAAAATGGAGTTGCCATCGTTATTAAAAGAAAAGAATGCTACAATCAGTGCTTGGATATAATCTCCTCCCCATGAGGGGGAGGATCTCCATTTGAGCCCAAGACACATCTCTCAGTATTACAGCAATCCTAATCTGTGCTCCAAATATACCTGAAAAAAAACCTGAAGAGTTCTGTGTGACACATCTTATTGATACAAAATGAACAAAAAACATTTTTACCAGCAACTGGAATGCTAAAGATGGAATTAAAATGACTTCTGGAATAACAGAGAAATCTGGCCTTGGTGTACAAAACAAAACAGCAGACTTCAATCAAAATCTTTCAATTTTCATAGAAACAATATATCCTTCCAACCATCTAAAATATGCCTCTCAACGCAGACATGGGTGAACCAGCAACAAGGAATCAAATTGACCACATACTTTACAGCAAAGATGGAGGAGGGTATTGCTTCAACATAAAGAAAACGTGTCTCTGACAGTGGTCACATTCTGGTTGCAAAGTACCAACTTAAAAAAAAGTAAACAATACCATCAAGCCAATATGATACAATCTCAGCTCTATTCCAAAGAGTATGTAATGGAAGGATCAATGGACTGGTAAATAAACTCTGGACCAAGTCATGGTATTGTTAAATATAAAATAACAATGATTGCAGAAAAGCAAAATAAAAACATGGCTGTCAAATAATACAGTGAAAATGTCTAAAGAATGCCAAAAGCAAAAGGAGAGAAATGTTACCTTACTGAATGATGCATTCCAGAGAAGAAAAAGAACAGACAAGGAGATACTGTGTGGCTAAATAAGCAATGCAATTGAGAACAATAAACAGGAAGGACAAGATACTAATCAAAATCAACTTATACAAAGATGGCATAATAAAAGGGAACAAACCCAAAGTTTTAGAGAGAAAACAATATAAAGAAGAGAGGATATGAATATATGGAAGAACTGTAAAAAAAAAAAAAAAAAAAAGATCCCAAAATCTATATCGTACTGCATATAGGTTTGATCACTGAACTAATGCTGATCATTCCAGAAAGTGAAGTTAAATGAACCCTGGAAAATATCACTAACAACAAAGCTTCAGGAGATAATGAAATACTAACTGAACTATTTGAATCTTGCCAAATGATGCTATTAAAATGCTGCTCATCGTTTGTAAGCAGGTATGGAAAACACTGCTGTGTTTCGGAAAGGGCAGAGAAGCCCAAGATTACAATGCAAACAATGGATGAATAATGGAAAATGCAAAAGAATGTCAAAAGGACATTTAATTTTGCTTTATTAATTATATAACCACACTAACCACAATAGATTATGGGATCCCTTGAAAACATAGGTATCTTAGGCTACCTCAGCTAAATGCTGAAATCTTTGTATGCTAATCAAGAAGCAACATTTAGAATTCAATATGGAGGAAGTAAATTGGGAAAAGAATGGTGTCACTGTTGCATATTATCGCACTATTTAACTTACATGCAGAATATAATATGAGAAGTGCTGGACTAGAAAATACAGAACTTGCAACTAAATGTGCTGAAAGAAGAAATAATAGCCTTAAATAGCTTGATGATACTATCTTGGTGGCTAGAAGTCAGAAAGACTTAAGGAATCATTTGTTGAATGTGAAAGATAGGAGAGTATTGTAGGAAGGCAGAATATTATATTTTCCCAAAGGAATAATGGAGAAAATCTTAAAAGGCAGAAACCTCTTCCTCTCCCCCAGCCAGAAACTCAGCAGGCCAGGTCTGTAGAAATGCAGATTTGATAATCCCATTCAGAAAGACTGAGGCCCCATTCATGAGCAAATACTGCCTGCAGAAACCCATTCAAGACAGGATCTTTCAAAATCCCTTGCAGCAAAACTGATAGCTAACAATAGCAGAGTGATAGGATTAGAACCAGCAACCCCTTGCCCAAAAAATCCAACACTGGACATAGCCATCAGCCACAGCCCTAGGGAAGCAGGACATGACCTTTATGACACAATAGGATTAACCCACTACCATTAGAATATCAAAAGGACACGCTCAAAAGCTCAGGTCAAATTCATGCCACAGGAACAGGAACAGCTCCAAACACAAAAGCCCCAAAAGGTATAAAAACCCACCACTCCCAGCTCCATGTGGTCAGCCACCCCAGAAACACATGCTGTGTCACTGAAGTTTCTGGCAACTCAATAAAGAACCTTCTTTCCAAACAGCCTCCATTTTGTTTATTCCCAGCTTGGACTGGACCCTGATGAAGATTTTTCTTTTAACAGTATGATGCACAACATTTAAACAAACAAGCAAGCTAACAACCTATGATTATTGTCAACTGCTATAGTAGGTAGAAACAGCATTCTGCTAATAAAGGTGTTTCCTGTGGAGTTCGTAGGCTTTCTAGGCATAATGTAAGCCAAACCATTAAAAACAACTGAATTTTTTAAAAATGATGTTTTTAACTAATAGTGATGGAGAAAATTTTGCAGAGTCAAGAGGCTTTAGAGAGAATTCTTATGTTCTGAAAAATCAAAGTCAACCGAAAAAAAGAGTGACAGAAAATATGATGGGCTAGATGTTATCACTGAAATCTTACATTTAACTGACATTTAACTTATTGATGGAGAATCCTGGCAAGCTGCTTTTCAATAAGTCACAAAGTGATCGAAGAACAACAAAATAAAGAATAGAAAAACATTTTTTGGTGTATGAAATGAAACATAACAATAGTCTCAATAAATTTATAATTTAATTGAGTGCCTGGCCAAATGGTTTCGAATTATTTCAAAATGTTCAAGAAACTGGGAAAAGAAAACTAAAAACCTTATCCCAAAGGTATTTTTTTCAAAAGGCAACTGGGCTTTGTTTTTCCTTGAAGATGTTTTGCTTCTCTTCCAAGAAACTTCTTCAATGAGAACTTCAAGGAAAAACAAAGTCCAGTGTCCTTTTGAAAAAGCACCTTTGAGATAACCATGGCCTGGATGATTGAGAATCTCCGTAGACATAATAACCCTTATCATTTAGTGTGTCAGTGTCTCTATGTGTGTGTGAGAGAGAGCACGCGTGCACAAACACAAAATTCTATTAAATATTTTTTTAAAGTAAGATAAAAAAATAATGCAAACTAAGAAAAAGGAGAAAACAATTGAAGAGAAAACTAAAGGTGCAAGAAGGAAAAGAAAAATAGAAAATAAAGAAAAAAGATATAAAGAATAGAATAGAAATAGAATAGAATAGAATAGAATAGAATAGAATAGAATAGAATAGAATAGAATAGAATAGAATAGAATAGAATAGAATAGAATAGAATAGAATAGAATAGAATAGATCTTGGAGGTTTTCTAGTCCAGCCCCCTGCTCAAGCAGGAGAAACTATACCGTCTCAGACAGATTAATGTCCAATCTTTTCTTAAAAATTTCCAGTGATGGAGCGCCCACAATTTCTGGGGGTAAGCTGTTCCACTAGTTGATTGTCCTCACTGTCAGGAAGTTTCTCCTTAATTCCAGGTTGCTTCTCTCTTTGATCAGTTTCCAACCATTGTTTCTCGTCCTTCTCTCTGGTGCTTTGGTGAACAACCTGGCCCCCTCTGCCTTGTGGCAGCCCCTCAGATACTGGAATACTGCTATCATGTCTCCCCTATTTCTTCTTTTCTTTAGACTAGCCAAACCCAAGTCCCATAGCCGTTCTTTGTATGTTTTAGTCTCCAGGCTTTTGATCATCTTAGTTGCTCTTCTCTGAATTTTTTTCAAACTCTCAACATCTTTTTTGTGATATGGTGACAAAAATTGGCTGCAGTATTCCAGGTGTGGTCTTAGAAGTAGCTTTGGATTTTCTTTACAGCAGTTATAAGTACAAATATACATTTAGCTCTTACTCTATGGTTACAACATAACTCTTTTCTTTCTATAATCTATCCTGCCTAATCATCAGATCCATAAATCATGAGTTATTTTATTTTTATTTGTTTTGCAAAATGTCCCTAGGGAGTTTCCAGTCAGCAATACATGTAGATATTGTTTTTTCTCTGAAGTCAGTTTTGGAATCTCAGCAAGTTCCATCATCGTCACCAACCATACCTCCATTGTGGGTAGTGTTGAATATTTCCGTCTTGTGGATACAATAATCTTGCTGTAGTCATCATGTACAAAAACAAAGTTCTATGACTTTTTTCCAACTGTTTGTCCCTCAATCTCAAAAATCAAACCTCTGGCCTCAGTTGTATAATACTTTAAAATCCTCTGAATCAATGTGAATCCAAAATTTCTAGCTTTTTTATATGTCCACCAAATATGATGCCTCTTTGCTGTTCACATTTTCAACATAAATTTGCCTTTATACAGTATAGACCACTTCTCTGATGACATATACATATACTACATATATAATGGTACATCATTCTATAAAAATTCTCTATAAGATTATAACATAGCCTATATTTTCCCATTGTTCCATCTGTGTATTATAAGCAAAAATTTTAAATAATTTATCATACATTCTTTCACTTGTTCTTCTGTTTCAAATTTCAATAGAAGTTTATTTTACAAATAACATCTTCATCAAATTTCAGTCTTACAATGTTCAAAACCATAAAACATCTTTTCTCTTTAAATTTTTTTGATAACTATAAATAATAAAACCTTTGACAATTATATTTCTTGCCACCAGTTTTTCTCTTGATTTTATTTTAGATTCCCCTTGATAAAATTCTAGTATCTCATAATAAGCTAGCTATTTGTGTTTGCCTATTATTTCTTGTCTATAAAATGCTTCTTGTGCTTAGGGGTTTTCGGGCACAACCTGGGCTTGTATCTGTTCTATTCTCAATATGGCATGTCTAAGATAATGATTTTTAAAATCCACATTAACGTTGACTTGGTTGTACCACAAATATCAATGCCACCCAAATCTTAGATCTTAGATCTATTGCTCAGCAGCACCCACTCTTACATCCAAATCAAGTAGCAAGCTGCAAAATAGAAGTTTAAATTAGACCCAATCCTCCTCTTTCCTTTGCATCTTTTTCCCCACCACACAAACTGAAAAATAACTTTCTCCCTCTGTTTAAATGGTTCATCAGTTGTCATTGATTTCAGACAACAAGTATTGTCTGAAATCAAAACATCATTCTAGGTAATACAATAATTTTTATCACAGATTTTTTTTTCTAGCAATGACAGTTAAAGTTTCTACCATCTTAACAGGTCTTTTTAATTTCATTCAATGTCGTAACACAGCTGTTTTGAAATAACATAGTGTTCATATTGTATGTTCAATGCACAGGAGTGAGTGGGGTTGAGAATTGTATTTTCAGACTTGCAAGATTCTGTGAATGAGCTTTGCAATAAAGTAGAGTTACTTCATAGGGTTGTAATTTCTTTCTGGTTCATCCCACAGGGTCAAAAATCAATCTTGCAAGTCTGAAAGTACAGTTCTTCCCCCCCCCCCCCATCTCTTTTACAGCCCAAGAAATTAGCCACTATCCAGTTGTGGGCTATGCTATCACTTATCTAACTCAAAAGATGCCCTTAGTGGCATCTTTTTGCTCATTCTCCCAAAGAGTTTCCCACACACCATTACACTTCCTTTATATCAGTTGGAATAATATTATTTTTTATGGCTGTGTTATCTATTAATACACTACCTTCCTCTTATAATTTCAATATCATTTTTCTTCTTTTTGTAATTTATATACCAGCCACTTCCTGGTTTGCTTGTAAACCAATTTTTTGTTTTACATAATTTATAATTCATAATTTATAATAATTCAGAATTTCCATTTCTCTTACTGGTCACATAGCTAACTGTTGTTGCAAAAGCATAATTTGTTGAGAAATATTTATTCTCTCTGGAAATTTATTTAATAGTATATCAAAAGGATGCCCAAAATAAAGATTTCTAGAAAGTTAACAATGGACCAAGGATCCAGATTGATTTGGAATTATAACCTTGATTTTATTAGAAGCATTTTGTTTAGTTTCCATCTAAAAGAACTGGATTTTCTTCCATACACCAAGTTCACAGGATTATGATCCCCCAAAATATTCGGTAATATCCTTATTTTAGAAATCTTGGTAGCCAAATTCTTTGAAATCCAAATCATGTCTATTCTTGAAAAGGATCTACGTTTTTTTCAGAAAAGTAGGTGTACTCACTTGAATTGCCACTTTTCTCTCTCCATATATCAAATTGTCCATCAAATCAAATCAAACTTTGGATAATTTGCTTTGGGTGATTTTAATATTTTTTTCTCAGAGGTTCTAGCCAGTTGTGGGGAGATCACACCATTCCAGTCCCCAATCAAACACCAATTTTAATAAGAGAAATCTATTAGTCTCTCCATAGGTTCTTTTTAGAACAGTTCTTTATCCTAATTTGTGGCATAAATTCCCAAATCAGAGTGTTAGTTCCTTGCAAATTATTTTCTGTTTATCAGTCAATAGACTGCTTAGAGTTAGAAATTTATATATAAAACAATTTCATTCCTTCCTTCCTTCCTTCTTGCTGAAAGAAATTCTTCACCCAATTTTTTGTAAATCAAATATTTATGTTCTTTTTTCTAATATGTATCTCTTTTAGACAAATTATATTGTTTTAATTTTTTTGAATATTGAAAATTTCATATTCAATCATCCATGATGAAGCCAAAAATTGAGAAAAGTTGATAACTGCAGCACCTGGTTCAACATCATCTCTTTCAATTTCCTGTTGCATTTGTTGAAGTACTGTAGTTACTCATTTGATACCACCATTTGAATCTCCTCCATTGGTCTTTAATTTTTTCTAGAAATACCCTTGATTTATAGACAGAATTCAGCTGAAAACTCTGATCTTTAAAAGTAAAAATCACACCTTCCAAAATGTCCCATCAAAATTCTAATAGGAATTTCTTTGAGAATAATTATATCTGTATTATTATTCTTCAGTCTTGTATTAAAATATTGCTATACAACGTAATCTCTTCCTTCTGACAAAGTGCACAAATCTTGCATTTATTGTATATACTTTATCAATTTCTGCCTCTGTATCCTTTTCATCCCAATCAAAAAAAATTGCTAAAGCTTAAACTTTAATAACCTTTTCTCTAATATCTTCATCAGAATCCTCTGGGATTACTCTAAATAATTACATTAGAGCCAAATTATCTAGTTCTTTTTCCAACTCTCTGTCTATAACCTCTGTCTTACACTCCAGAATTTTCACTTTGTCATTAATTGCTTCACATCTCCAGACACTTGTTTTACACAGTTTTCCATCTTCTTAAGTTTTTTCATCTCCTCTTTCATCTTTACAAGTCCTTCATCCATTCTTTTTTTCAAAAGTGGTAAATTTAATATCAAGTAATTTAGTCAATTTAGTATCAAGTGATTCACCTAACCTATTGCCCAATTGCTGAAACATTTTCTGATATAATTCCTCTCTCTGCAGGTTGCTTTAGCAATCCTCTCCTCCCCTCTGAACCAGGAAAAGAGAAAAGGCAAACTCTCCATCCCCCCCCCTTTTTTTTTTTATCTTCTTGGGCACTTTCATCTCAAATGTCATTCCATAATGATGGTATCACGGTCTGTTTGATACCACCTTGATCTTTTGTTTTTTAAAATCCACCAATCATCTGCACTATTTAACAGTAAACAAAAAACATTCCCATAAAGGTCCAGTTCATTTGCTTATTTTAAATTCAAATTTGTATAAAAGCACTTTCTCCAAAAATTATCTTTCCAAATAATTATCCTCTTTATCTGCTTTAAACTTTATTATATCCTGATCATTTTGCAATGAAAACCATGTTTCACCATGTACCCAGTCTGGTGCTCAACCCATATTTGCTTTGCTATTGCCATGCTATTGATGCATTTATTCCTGCAAAACAAAACAAAACAAAACAAAACTGGTACACAGGGGCAACATATCTTTGTCAGTACTGAGTACTATAGAACAGGGGTGTCAAACTGCCGACCCATGGGCCGGTTGCATCATATGGAGGCTGCATCCACCCCAGCTCCGGCAATGCAAAGAAAGTCGTGACACATTGCAACACGTCACATGACGTGGCGAGTTTGACACCTGTGCTGTAGAAGATCTTTTGTTCAAGAATGCCAGATTCCTTATTTTCCAACTTGCTCCCAGAAGAAGAAAAGAGGGTTGTATGGAGTTTTATGCATGTGTTTATTCCTTTGGGTCACATATGGGTATATTAACTGGATTAAAATACAGACACCTTTTTCATGCTTAAAACTGATCAGCATGATGTGTACAAGACAACCCAATAAATCCTATTCAGATTTGGATTCTAAATTCTGTGAATACACGAGCAAGGAAATGGACCTGTTCACCTCAGCTTTTACTGGTTTGTCTTTAACTGACTCACTGGGTGATATGCATCTAGGCTTCAGTTGACATGCAGGTGTCAAGCTAGATCCTAAAAGAACTTCTTTCTGCATGTGTTGACTGAACATACCCATTCGGATAAAATACTTATCACAAGGCAGCTTTTTAAAGAGAAGGCTGCACTATGCTTCTCTTCACGATATCAGAGTATTTTTCAGAAATATCAGATTAATGGGAAATATATAGGTCAGAATTTGACTTCCTTGATCTGCATAACCTATAGGGTGGCTCTGCCTCTCAAGACTCCCAAATCTTTATTTCTTCTTGGATATTGGGCCAACAAAGAGTTGCAACCAAGGAGCCTAAGGGCATCAAAGTAATCTGAAGGAGAATTGTATGGAGGCAGAGCAAACTGCACTACTTAGCCAGAAGGCCTTAGTTGGCCTTTGAATACTTCAGTCTGGCCACGTGTGATCAATATATGTGGTTTCTATTATTTCCAAGCACATTAGGAATGTAAAAGCAATTCTCCCCATTTAGCTTGAGGTGAATTAAGGAGAGAAAGAGGCATCTCTAGGAGGGTGGCCATTACTCAGTACTCTGCATAGAACTCTACTTCCTCACCTGTGCTCTTGTATTTGCTGTAATGGAGTATTATCCCTCTGAGACAAGAGTTCACTAGGAGAATATTTATGTGGCAGTAAAAAACTTTAGAAGGAGGCTATCTGGGTCTAATAGACCCAGGTATTTCAACACGTCTTGGCTTGCCATGTGTCATGTTGAATTACACCATTTCCTGCCTGTGACAGTAGCCTTTAATGTGACCTATGTAGCCAAAGTCTGACATGTCATTCAACAGAACAGAATCTTAAAGTAAAAGGGCACCTTTGATTTTGTTGAAAAGGAGAATGGCTTTTAAGCAACATTCATACATGTAGATCATATTCCTTTCACACTCATAATTGACAACAATTGATTTATAACATGAAATAGTCAATTTCTCTCCTACCTTCCTCCCAGCCCCATTTAATGCCTAGGTGGCCATGCAGTTTGTTCTTTGTTCATATCCAATTTTAATTCCTCTAGTTGAGAGGAGGGCAAACAAATTCTTATGTTTTTCTTCCTCTCATTAGCAGAATTAAAAATTTGACTCAGAGTAAAAATGGGTAATTTCCCTCATGGCACCCAATATTTGCAATGTGCTTAGAAAGAATTTCAAAATAATTCAAAATGATTCTCATCTGGAGTAATAATTTTATTTTATAATCCCAGTCTTCTTTTTTCAAGATTACTAAAGGCATCTTTTGATGTGCAAACAAAACATGTTGGAGGTTAAGAAGAAAGGTTTTACCTTAGGTGCTTTATTGGATTGAAAAATTAATTTATTTAAAATCTCTTGACAACCTCTTTGTTGATTACTTGGGATGTTTGGGAGCTGAATTCTTTTTTTTTTTATAACAAGTTTTATTAATTGTTCCATATTTTTTTTGAACAAAGTATTTAGGAAACAATGTGGGAATAGGGTAATCAATCATCTTAAATCAAAAACATACATTCACAAATCAGCAATTGTCTAAAATCAAAAACATACATTTACTAGTCAGGTTAACTCCTTGGAGGTTCCCTCTCTCTTTCCCTCCATTAATATAACATATTCAGGTTAATACATTTCTAGGTAAATTTCAATCCGTCCATAAGATCTTTTCAATCACATTTTACCTATAAAAATTCCAAGTCCTGTTTTTAAGTTTAACTACATTCCAATTACCACATTCCAATTTAACATTAATTAAACATACTATTTATATTTCAGGCATCCCTAATTTCCCTAATTACATAACATAACCATTATCATGTCTACAATAATATTCCAACAATTACCTTCTCATTCTATTGTTTCCATTCCATTAGAAAATAAATATCATATCTAACATAAACCTCTTATCTTCCAAAAAAGGAATAAAAAATAAAAATAAGGTAAAAAAGAAAATGTATATCTTTACACTATTTCAACCATGTATAATCTTAATAGGTACACATTTAAAACATTTTTCATTTCACAATTCCAAACTATATTCTCAATTATAAATCTGAATCCTAAATATTAGATCAATCCCAACATCCATTCCGTTATTTTCATTCCATTACAAAATAGATATACCTATGGTAAACATATTATCTCCATAAAAAAGAAAGGATAAAAAATAGAAATAAAATAAAAGAGAAAATATATACCTTCTTACTCTATTTCAACCATATATAATCAAGATAGGAATACATTTAAAACATTTTTCATTTCAAAATTCCAAATTATAATCTAACCAATAATTCCCTCACAGTTATAAATCTAAGTCCTAAGCTAGATCAGTCCCAGTTTTATTTTTCATCTCAGTTACTATTAATTCAGACCATATCTCTAAAAAAACCTTTTTTAGCCATCAAGTATGGATTTAAGTCCCATTTTTAAATCTGACTCTAGCTTTCTTTTTGTGCCAGGCCGGTTTCCATAAAAGGGCCACTATGTCAATAGATCTCGTTGTTTTGTTTATGATATTCCTCCTCAATTCAATCTGGTCTTGTGTCTGTTGTCCTTCTTCCATTGTCATCTGGGTGACGTAGTCAATTTTATTTAGTGTTATAGTTATTAGTTGGTTGTCCAGGATGTCGTAGTTCTGATATTCGATGGATTGTAGATAGAATTGTCTGGAATCCTCTTTGATAGTGATAAGTTCTTGTTCTGTTGATTTTTGGTTTATAAAGAAATCAGCTGAAGTCTGGGTGTCAATTTGTGATTTTGAAGCAAAGGCTTGTAGTTAAGTTGTAAATAAAATTCCTCGGTCTCATGTTGTACATAGGGTTGAACACAAACCTCTATGGTATTGATCTGTTCCTCAGTTTGTAGTTCTGGGGAGTCATTTTTAGTTTCCCTCCTGAAGTATATATTCTCAGTAAATTCCAAGATTTTTTCCAATATAAGGTTGTAGTCAAGCTATGGGGAAATAATTCTCCATTTCCATGATCAAGTAGTCTTTTAGTATTTTAGTGGAGGCTATGTTTAATAACAGTCAGCAGTCCACCTCCACACAGCTGCTTTTTTGTGATAATTAGAAGGCCAAGTTATAGTCATAATCAAAAAATAGTACAGTTGTAATGTCAATTTTCACCACAAGATGTCCCCAGTAGGCTGTAAAGTATTTTTCCAGATAGTATTTTTTTTCCAATTAAGAGAACAAGAGCAATAATAAAAAAAGAATATTGTTCAGTTTAATAAGTAGATAAAAAAAGTTCAATAAAAGAATTTTTTCGGGAACCAGAGTACCCAAAAGTAAAGATAAAAATAATCAAAATAGATTAGTTATAGTTTCAAGGCTTATAGTCCCACATGCACAAACGCTGCTTCATAAAATTGGGGAAATAGTTCAGAGGCTTTCACAGGAGAATAATTAGGGTAGAGAGAGGAAAGGAAAGGTCTCACCCGGATCTTCCACGGTGGTTCTTTGACGCTTAGATGTTGTTTGACTTGCGGTTGGTGCAGCTAGATGATCGGCCATGTTAATGGCCGATCTTTTCCCCGTCGGCCCAGAAGAGCTGTCTCGGACTGCGGAAGGTGCTGCCATGCCTACTGCAGTCAACGAGAGTCCTCTCCAGTGGTAGTCGCCCCTCCAGGGCAACTTTCAACCCTGTCCAGGGTCTACCGGCGGAGGGAAGCCGGCCAGTGAAGAGAGAAGACTCTTCGCACGACCGCCAGCGCCGTGACCCGGAACCGGAAGTCAGGAGCTGAATTCTAAGTTATCTGTAGAACAAATAGGGAAGGAAGACAATGTTTTTTGTAAACCTTAGAAGGTAGAATGCCAACTGGGAGGAGTTTTTTTTTTATAGATTTATTTTATGAAATACTCTGCTATAAAACGCAGACTAATTCCTTAATCAAAGAAGTTTCAATTTAACATGATAAGATGATATGCTAAATTTATACCTAAAATCAGAATTCCGCAGGCAAAATAATAATAATAATAATACCTAGACGTACACTTGGTGGAATTTCATTACTCTATGTAGTTCTCTCTACTATGCTATATGTGCAACCAGAAATTCAACAGGTCCAACATTCATCCACAATAATTCTCAAGAAATTCTACTGGATTTCTTATGCTTACCCAAGTTGTAGTACTGTGAAACTGTAGAGCTTCATTGTCCACCTGTAGTTTATTAGCAATACACATTCAAGAAATAACACTAATATCACATTGGTTCTCTTGCACAACTGACCTGATTAACATATCTATTGCCATTAATTTCTATAACTTGGGAAGAACATTTAGTGTACCTGAACCTTCTATTAAAATGCAGCTATGCTGTTTTCTGCTCAAGTGTTTTCTTCCCACTCTATTTTTTACATAGTGGTCTACAGTTCTATGGATTTTTCTGCTCTCCACTAGCTCATTAACTTCCTGTGTGCTACCATTTCATTGCAAAAATGGTTCTTGAGAATCTTTGGAAATCTGAGGTCTCATATATAAATAACTCTTACATTAACTACGCAGAGAATAACTGTGAACATTGCAGGACTGGGAGTCCATTCCTGTTCATGCAATAGCTATTGACCTCCCTTTATTTTTACTCTATCCTGCACCAATATGATAGCATAGTGGTTGTTTTACAAAGATACTTTTTGTTTGTTCTCTTATTCTGCACCTTCTTCTCTTCCTCCTCCTCCTCCAATTACTGCTACTTTCATGAAATAGCATTTACAATACTGTTGCCATGGCTTAAATGATAGGGGCCAACTGTCAACATCCATCTGATAATTAATAAGTATAATAATTAACTCCACCTGCTGAATATTAGCCCAGATGGAATTTTGCCTTCCACCCATACATTAGGCATACTTTCAGCAGAGTCTGCTTGGAAACGACCTTCCCCAGCTGAAACTTGACTTAAAATGTCAATATAAACAATAGTTGGGGGAAGTGTTATTTTTAAATTCATGAAGTATACAAGGTTCAACAACATTTCCTAGTTGATAACTGAGTGGTTAATCAGGGCTTATTTGCTGGATTTTTCAAGCATAAATGAATCAGCTTCCTATCCTCTTAAACCAAAGGGCTTAATAATATGTATCTTTATGTTTGAAGACATATGCTGTTTTTCAAATAATTGTGATTTGATTACCAAAGTACAAAAGTGTATTTGTGAACTGCAAATCTGCAAGCCCTAAGCTTTGGGTTTTGGGTTGCTGTTTTCTTGTTTTTAATGTTTTAAACAATTTGTAAACCACACAAATAGCTTCTAAATTTAATAAATTATGGATGCTGCTGTTCTTATTATATCAGCCCTGAAAAAGATTTTCAGTGTCTCCAAATAATTAAACAAAAATATTTCCACTTTGTAAAATATCTTAGAACTTTTAGTTTCCTACCCTTTCTCCCTTTGTTTCACCAAGCTAAAGCATAGCTCAACACATTGTCTCTGTCCAAGGAGAAGGAGGAAAGAGATATTGTCCAGGGTGAAATATGGAGATTCAGTTGCAAGTTGCAGCCAGTGAATGGTGTGTGTGTGTGCGTGTACCTATGAGCAAGAGAAGAAAGCATTTGTAACAGGACCATTTCAACTCTTTAATGACTTCATCTTACCTACTGGTTTTGCAGATAGGCAGAGAGGAACATTCCCAACTGTTCTAAAATAAATGAGGCCAGGACACACATACAAGGACAGGAATACTACTACTTTAAAGAATGTATTTAGATGACAAAAGGACACCAAATCCTAATGAAATTTATTAAAATTAAACAGATATGAATCGACTAGTATATCTCTGGGTGAACAGTGCCAAGGTTTTTTTTTATTTCCAATAGTTTAACAGTAACAACATATTTCTCTTCTCACCCCACTCCAAGTTGCTGGAATGGGTAACTTTATGGCAGGGACTTAAACATTTATTATTATTATTATTATTATTATTATTATTATTATTATTATTATTATTATTATTATTATTATTATTATTATTATTATTATTATTATTATTATTATTATTATTACTGTTGTTGTTGTTATTGTTATTTTTATTGTTATTACTACTACTACTACTACTACTACTACTACTACTACTACAATAATAACAACCTTGCTGTATGATAGTGGAGGGCATACCATGATGGTCACCTAAGTTCTTAACCCAGCCTAAAACCAAACAAAGTTAGCCAAAGTTCTCAACCCTGTTTTGGGGATATTTGATATGATTGGGGAGATTAAGGAGTGAAATAAATGTCTCAGATCTTAAGCAACTGGTTTGAATAATACTGATTTAGTCAGAATGGGCAGTCAGTTTTGAGAATGACCCTGCTAATTTAATGCTTCCCTTTTCTTACTTCTACACTAAGTTATTTTATACAAGTAAACTTTTTTTTTTAAATCACCTTTCTGGTGCAGCACCCATGTGCCACCTAAGTCAACACTGGGGCTGGAACTTAACAGAAGTTTTTGAATTAAAAGAAGGCAACTACCTTATTTTTGGGGAGACAAGGAAGGAGCTGCACTTCCCACCTCAACTGAGTAAAATCAATTGCTCTGATTTACCCCAGGTTGGAATTTTACCCTGAGACTCAAACAAATAAATCAAACATTCAGTGAGTTCTTTCCCTCATCCTTTACAGAAGTACATGCATTTTTTATCACAGTTACATTTCGTCTTATATGCCCCCTTCACTTTAAAAAAATAGTTTTTTTTTAAAAAAGATGAAATTCTCCTGGGGTTTACAGTATATATATGGAACTTTTTTTGTGTGCCTGATGAACACTTGAAAAGACTGAGAGTCCCAGAATCAGTTAATAAACTTCTATTTACAAATCAAAGCATAAGTCATCATCATTATCATCTTTATATTCTCAGTTATTTAAACTGTCACACTGGCATAGTGATTTCCCAAAATATCATGGACTTTAATTTTGCAGAATGAAAAAAAGAGAAAGAATGAAGATCCTTCAAAAAAGATGTGTTGGATGTGTATGTTGTGTTGGAAAAAATGCAACTTCTTCCAATCTCTTGGCAAAAACGTGAACTGCTATAAATTGCATGCACATAACTGCCTTTGTGGAATTGGAAAGTGCCATATGAAAAGAAATTCACAGCATGATAAGCAGTCTCTCTGCTGACCAAGATGTTGATGCAGAAAGATCAACTTCAATCTAAGGGTTACCAAAAGGATAGTGTGTGTGGCTTTGTCAAACACTAACGTTGTTTTTTTTTCCTCAGTTCAGTGAGCACAATGTGTTGACTGGCAGGCAGAGTGGCCAAATATGGTATTTAGCCATCTTGAATAAGGAATCACTCTGGGCACATGTTGCCATGCAACAGAGGTCACGTGAGTCCATTCCAAATTATTATGGTGGTGCTTGAGGCAAGGGAAACAGCATGCCCATTAACTGCCAGCAGGTTTGGTTTAGTGTAACACATGGACTTTTGCCAGTGCTCTGTGTGTGCCAAAAAGCACATTTATACCCAGACAGCTGCATACAGGGCTTTGGCTCTACAAGTTGCAAGGTCCAATAAGCAGCACATTTCCAAAGCATGATGAGAGCATTGATTTGGGTTTTCCAGAGTGTGCTGGGCCAATGTCCGACATTAATCCAGGAGGCTGGATTGTTCTTCCAAAGCTGAAACAGCAGCAGCAACATTAACTGTGGCTGCAGTGTTGACATAACTGCCCATTTGCATCAGAGTGCCATCCAAAGCAGTAAATAAGTTTATTCACTTTTCAGTGGTCATTAGGATTACTTTAACAAAGCAGCCAGCCGCCTTTTGGTAGAAATGTCTTTGCAACTGACAGATCTGGGATCTTTATTTCAAATTTCTTTGGGCTGCTGGTTCAGAATCAATTCATGAGACTATCAGACTCACAGATTTGCAAAGGCATTCAAAAATCCAAAGCCTGCCTGTGAAAATTGCAAAACCAGCTGGCCAAAAGCAAAATGCCAATATGCTTTGGAATTTCAAGATTTTTACAAGCTTGGTGATTACCTGTCAAATCATGACCTGTGCTTGCTTGCTGTACAGCATGAGGATTTTCTTCTACATCAAGGGAAGGTAAAATGATGCTTGTGGGCATCAGCTTCTCTGAAACACACTGATGTGCCTATCAAGCTTCCTGTCCCTTCTGACTTTTTTCCTTTCCTTTTGTTAAAATATAAAAATAAATAAATACAGAGTTGGCATGGTGTAGAGCAAGGTATTATTTATTTATTCAATTTCTATAGCTGCCCAACTGAACCAAGTGACTCTGGGCAGCTTACAGTTCAAAATTACCTTCCAGCATCCCATTTATTTGCCTCAGTTTTGGATTCCACTAGATTTTATAAAGAACATTTTAGGCAATACTTTCTGTTTATTAAATGGATGCCAGTTTAGTCTAGCAGTTAAGGCACCAGGCTAGAAAACAAAAGACCATGAGTGCAAGTTCTGCCTTATCCATGAAAGCCAGATGGATAAGACAGAACTCTCTCTCTCTCTCTCTCTCTCTCTCTCTCTCTCTCTCTCTCTCTATCTATCTATCTATCTATCTATCTATCTATCTATCTATCTATCTATCTATCTATCTATCTATCTATCTATCTATCTATCTATCTATCTATCTATCTATCTAATCTATCTATCTATCTATCTATCTATCTATCTATCTATCTATCTAATCTATCTATCTATCTATCTATCTATCTATCTCAGCCCACCTCACTGCTGTGGGAAATATCGTGGGAGGAAGGAAAATTAGATGCATTTGCCACTTTGAGTTATTTGTAAAAAATAATGCAGATGGGTTATATACATACATATTTAAAACTACCTTTTCATAGGGATAGCTACTAAATATGTCCTTAGTATGTCCTTAACATCAAGCAATTATTTAAGTTGTCAAAGATGCTTCATGTTGGGGACCAGAATATGAATATCAACCTTATAAAGCCTACTCAAGAACTTGAAATCTTAATTTACAACCAAAATCATTTTAATAGAATTGCAAAACTTCAAAAATAATTATCCACTGCAAGTACAAGAGGACAAAGTCCTGATGAAATAAAGTTGATTGTCTCATAACATTGAAAAACACTAAATGACAGAACGATATTTAAGGTCCTAACATAGAACCTAAAACATGCATTGTGTAAAAGTTCTGTTTAGACCTTAAATATTGTTGTTCTGTCATTTAGTCTTTTTCAACTTGTTATGAGCCAATCAACCTTATTTCACAGGACTGTCTGTCAGTAACTGATTCTCTGTGGTCTTGTAAGCTTATGTTTGTGTCATTAATGATGGTGTCTAGCCACCATGTCTTCTGATAATCTCCTTTTTATCGCCTTTGGAGTTTTCTTCAGTGATTTTTGCCTTTATGTTGTTTCTCCAAAATATTTCAGCTTTACATTTATTCTTTGTGCTCCCGGTTAGCAGTTTGGAGCACAAACTGCTCCCAGTTAGCAGGCTGATTTTTCTTGTAGTGCAAGGTATTCTTTAATTATTTTCTCTACCAACACAATACAAATGATTGTTTCTCTTCATCCAGTCTTTCTGATGACATAGCTTTCATTGCCGTATGTTATGCGTGGGAAACCGTAGCCCTGACAATAAATATTGCTGCAGATGTCAGAGTTCCTGCCTCTTCTAAAGCCAACTTGTACATCTGGCAGTTCTTGTTCCATGTACTGTTGGAATCTGGATGACAAATATTTTTTAAGAATCCCTTACTAACATGGGAGAAAAATACAATTATTTGATAGTGTGAGCACTCCCCTTTCTGGAGATTTGTTTTTTTCCAGTTCCTTTTCCCAATAAAGTGTCCTCTGTCCCTGAATATGTGCTGCAAGTATGTGACTGTAACCTCTTGTAAGATTTTTAACAATTAAGCTGATATCTTATCAATTCCTGCAGCTTTGTTGTTAAAAATAGTTTTAGGGCTCATTTAAATTCATTTTTACAAAATGTTTGTCTTAAATTCAGTTATCAAACCTTCATAGGTATCATCACCTTGAGATATTTCTGTATAGCTCTTCTATAAATTCATGCCTTCTTTTTCTGCATCTTCTTTCTCCAGTAGATCTTTTAACTTTCACAGTCCACATTTTTGCTGTCTCAAATGTTTATAAAGGCACATAATCTCCTTCCTGTGTCTTTGCATTGCCTATTTAGATATAACCAGTGCTTTTTTTGTAAAAAAACAAAAAAGGTGCCGGAACTCACACACGTCATACAACCCGGCTTGCCTATCCTACAAGGTTCCATCCAAAAAAGGTGCTGGAACTCCGTTCTGGGCGTTCTATGAGAAAAAAAGCCCTGGATATAACTCTTTGTCTCTTGTTGTTCTTTCTTTAAACTCCACGTTATATTGGACAAATTTTGCTGTATCCCTGTGGCATTTTGTTTTTCACCTTTCTATTTTCAATCTATCAACAGACAGCTATTTTGCACCCTTTGGCTTTGGGGGATAGGTGTATTTGTTTCATTTTTATTAATGTCATGAATGTCAATCCAGAGTTTCCTAGGCCCTCAATTTATCAGATTGTACCTATTAAATATTCTTACTTTCACTGCATAATCATATGAATATTGCCATATATCTTTTTGGTCTGATCATTTCATTTGCTTTCTTTTGTATAAGTTATAAGTGTGCAAGAAGACTTTCATGAACTTTCTGCAGACAGCCACACCAGGTCTTCAATTTGCTGACTGAATAGAACATGTGCACTTTTGCTTGCAGAGTACATAATCAATCTGGTGATGTTCATCTGCAAAGTGATTTTTTTACATTGCTGAAGAAGATATTTGCTAAAACATTTAAATTTCCTGGCAGGAAATTAGTTTGTGTCCTGGGTTGTTTTGTATCCCAAAACCATATTTTCCCATTATTTCAGGTGCAATTTTTCTTCCAGTGTTAGTATTTTTATGTCCTATAATTACAGTGATGCTTTTTGTCCACAGGGTCATCACAAAACTATTCAACTTATTCACATTTTTTTTGGAAATGTAGACTTAGATCATAATAATACTGATTGACCTGCCTTGAAATGAAATTGAGATTATTCAGTTGTTTTGGGGATTATATCCAAGCACTAACTTGTATACTCTGTTGTTAAGTAGTGGTGTCTACTCCATTCTTCTTTTATTTTATTTTCTGCAGGAGAAAATCTGATGCTCCTCAATCTGTTTCAGTTTGCTGATTCCCAGAATGTCAATGTTCAGTACTGATATTTTGGTTTTGACTATTTCAAGTTCTGACCTCATCTACCAATATAATATTTGTATCTTTGAAATATAAAACTTTGGACATATCAGCAACTAGATGTTCCTTTAACTTTAATTCAGATGCATCATAAATACCTATTGTGCTCATTCTTGCCTTCTCTGTTTTCCCAGTTTCTTATTCAAGAGTTTCTCACATGAATATTTTATTGACATTGGAACTAATTTGGCTGGCTTTGCAAATGCCCACTCAGTCTCAATGATCAGTAGAGGGACTGTCCGACCAACTATGCATGCTAAGCAAATGAGGTATGTGGATTCGAGACACCTGAAAGAGTCCTCTGCCTAAAAGCTCAGTAGTAGCATTGAAAGGCAGCTTTATCCTTGCAGATCATAGCAGCTCAGAATTAAATGGTCGGAATAGCAGTGCTGTGAAGTAAGATAGTGCCTGTCGCAGTAATCTAAGTTTCTTTGGATTATTACATGGATTTCCTCTGTAAAAGTTGTGTAGAGTGTGCAAGCAATAGCACAGTGATTTCTACCTGAGGCAATTGAGTAAAATCACAAGCAGAAGGAAGCTAGCTTTTCATAGGAGACAGAATGAATGGGTTCAATAAAAATCAGATAAACAGTGGCCAAGAATGCTTCAGGCCACAGCATATTCCTGAAACTCACAACATGGAACTCAACTCTCCAGCTCAAACACTTAAAACTGTATGTCTGATTCTATTCTGTTTTATACAGGAATGGGCATGAGCATTCATGATGGAAATGTTCAAATCACAATACCATCTTTCAAGTAAGATTTCCAAAGATTTTTAGTGATTTTTTTTCCAGTTTTGAAAGAAACTAATTTTACTTCAATTCATTTTAAGTAAATGTAATTAAGTAAAGCTAGCCTAAGATTTTTGTAAAAAAAATGAATAATAGTAATTTGTTTCTATAAGAAGGAACATATAAAGTCCTAACAATCAAAATTTGATCTATTATCCAAATGTAAAAAGTAAAGATGCTCTTGAGTCAAGCTACACTCCTGATAACTTCACGGTCACCATATTTATGGTGTTAGAAATAGTATTTTCTGGTATTTCCCCATCCACGTTCTAATCAGACCCCACCCTGTTTAGATTCCAAGATTAGACCAGATGGACCAGGTACTACCATCTGCTGAAAGTGAATGCAGATTTTTTTTCACCTAGGATTTCTAACAAGACAACTAATTTCCCCTTTTCGCAGCCTCCAAAATCCTAAAGGTCACACCATCAACATATGGCAGGAAAATGCTGCATTACAGCAATGCATTCTGAAGGTCCATAAGCATGAGGCCTCCAACAATGGCTTGGAGGATCTATGAATGCTTACTATTCTCCACCTCATAAAACAAAAAGTGTGAGCCAAAAAAATCCTTTTATGCCTTCCCCAGTAATGTCACAAGTCAGTGATCACCAAACAATATTATTAAAAGCAGATTTTGGCTCTACAGGGGTTGCCAACTCATGCTGTAAGGAGAACTACATTGTTGAGAAAGTGGTCTCAGGCTTATACATATATTGGAGTCCTCAGTGTTAGAGGGCTGGGGATGAAGTTGCTTAAGTCATAATTGATTTGATGGGGATATCATAGCTACAAAAGTCTAAACATTACGGATTCTCTATTTCTCATTCTGAAGCCACTCAGTGAATTAGGAGTCACAATGAGTCAGATATAGCAAAGGCTGCAGTGTTGTTACTGGAACTGAAGTATATCTAAAAGATGAAACTGCCCAAGCTCAAGGGGTTTTATTTTTCTATGTAAGTCTGTGAGCAAATTTCCCTTGGTTATTTCTGCTCTAGCATGCCTAGGAAGGCAGAAGCAATTGTAATGCCTTGAGATGGAGGGCAGGAACAAAATGAGCGTCATGCCATGTTACCTCGGTGCTTCTCAGTTCAGACATTCTTCTAAAGAGCCTTCAAAGGACCAGGAAGTTCAAGGTCTTTAATTATGTGATTGCAACACAAGTGATTGGCTGCAGTTTTCCATGTGTAATTTTTAACTACAAGCTCCCACAGCCTAACTTAGCTAAGCAGCTGCACCTTCAGAATTCAAGGACCACTTTATGCTCAGCAAGGAAGAAAGCAGCAGGCAGAGTTCCCTTC
The DNA here is from genome assembly GCA_023970755.1 of Azemiops feae. Taxonomy (NCBI): domain Eukaryota; kingdom Metazoa; phylum Chordata; class Lepidosauria; order Squamata; family Viperidae; genus Azemiops; species Azemiops feae. The sequence goes on from JALGBA010004244.1 coordinate 1,302,096, forward strand.
CTCTCTTCCCACCACATCAGTTGGCAGCACAACTGTTTTCAGGTGAAAGTGCTCCTATTTATTCCTCACGTTTTCATAACCCACTGAAATAAAGCCAGCGATTTCTACAAATGGCTGCCCTGTGACACTGCAGTTTTAAGATCACTCAGAAAGATATGGCTTTTGCTTTCATTTGACAACATTATAGTCCCCTGAACACTCATTGCTGCTTGCTCCTGACCTTAGAGAAATAGTATCCTATTGCTTTTAATAGAGCTTTTTTTTCCTAATACATTGTTGACATAAAATGCCGTTTAGCAGAATAGGCAAGGGACCGATTTAGCACAGCTTGGAAATATAGTATAGCTTAAGACTTTGTTTTATTTATTTATTTGTGAAGAGACAAAGCCGTTACATGAAGAAAAGAGAGAGAGATACAAAGGCACAGTGCTAGGTGCGCTGACTATAGAAAAACCTCTGAGCAGGATCTTGTTTCTCAGCAAACTTGTGGTGTATTGGCCTGAAGGAAGGACACCATTTTCAGATCCCTGGGAAGGAAAAGATATTCCCCAAAACTAGGAACAAAAAATGCTTGTGGGCATTTGCGATCTATTTGCTACTCAAACTTTAGCTGACATTGCTCCCTAAGAATTGACCCTAAAGGGAGCTAACAAATCAAAAACACAAACAAATAAAAAGTAGTCCCTGAACTTTGTTAAAACACATGTTTATAACATAAGCAGACTCACCCAACAAACCAGTTTATACCGCAAAGGCCCACCTGTATAAAACATGCTTGATTCCCAGCAGTAGCAAAAGAAATAAGGTTTCACCTTAACTTCCATTGACAGGAAGTTCTAAAAATCTGGAAGGAGCCACTGGGGATACTATGCTTTCATTTAATTCCAGAAAAGATGCAGATGAGAGAAGAGTCTGTTGTGAATATGTTAGAACATAAGGTAGAAAGAGAAATGCAAAATGGATGAGATGAATTGTCATTACATGATCTGTGTGTGCTTAGTCTGCTGTCTGTGTAATAGACAAATTGAAAAGTTCTTGCTCTCCCTTTTTGAAAATATATGCTGGATGTGGATGAGACAGCCCTTCAAGAGAGTCACCTTTAAGGAAGATTATCTTCTATTGGAGTAGGACTGGGCAGATCATTCACCACCTGACACATATATCCTTCTATGTTTAACTTAGAGTAAATAAAGGGACTTCAATAAGGAGTAAGCTAAATTTCATAATTTTCAAGGAGAAAATTTGACTTTTAAGTTAACATTTATACAGCAGGGCTATTTCAGTATATTGGGATGTTTACTCTTTATACATCAATCAGTATAAAATTGAGGACTTTTAAGGAATTACTGCCTGCAGTTGAAATCACTGTATTCTTCTTTACAACTATACATGGTGTCAATTCTACAACAAGCCATTTCCTTCGTTCTAAGTTGCCACAGGATTGGGAGAGAGATGGAGGATTTCTACTAGTCTAAACATTTTACTGTCCTGTGAGAACCAAAGTCATTTCTGTCAGTTAGATAGGGGCTGGAGCATTTAGTTAGAAAGCTCACCAAACTCTTTTATTAGGGAACGTAGCTAACTGCATAGCTCTGGGGTGGGAAGTTCAACTTTGTAATATTGTTGCTTTCTGAAGGGAACATGAGACTTGGTTTCACTTTTGACCATGCTGATACTATGTAACCAATAAACATGTTCTTTGAGGAAATCTCAAGCCTCGGAGTTCTGATTTATTTGGTCTTGTCTATTGGAACCTTGACATTAAACCAAGTCTCACGTTCCCTTTACTGGCAGCGACATTTGAGCAGTTAAAGAGAGTATTTACAGCAGAACCAGTTCTTAAACACCCTGACCCTGAGGAAACTTTCATTATCCAAGCCGATGCCAGTGATGTTGCTATGGGAGCGGTCTTCCTACAAAAAAACCTTAGGGGGGATCTGCAGCCCTGCACCTACACTTCACGAAAGTTTTCAGAAACAGAGAGAAGATGGGCCATTTGGGAGAAGGAGGCTTTTGCAATGAGATGAGCATTATTAACTTGGCGCCATTTCTTGGAAGGGAGTAAAGTGCCTTTTGAAGTATGGACTGATCATAAAAACGTAGAGGTATTGAAAACCCCTCAATAATTATCTCCTAAGCAAATTAGGTGGGCACAGTACTTCAACCGTTTTAATTTCACTCTCAAATACCTCCCGGGGGGGGAGAAATTGCTGGCAGATGCTCTGTCTAGAATGCCCCAATATAAAAGCCGCCGTGAGGAGGTCATTAAATCCATCATTCCTCTGCCCCAGTCAGCCTCTCAAGTAGCCACGAGGAGCCAGGCACAGAGCAGATCCTACAAACCTGATAGTCAATTAACACAAAAGCTCAAGGAGGAACTAAAAGCAGACTCTTGGTTCAACGACAATAGATCACTATTGACATATCGAGATGGACTAGCCTGGAAAGGCTCTAAACTGTACCTTCCAGCCTCCCTCAGAATTTAAGCCCTCCAACATAGTCATGATGCAAAGCAAGCTTGTCATTTTGGATTTTTAAAAACTTTACATTTGGTGTGGCAGCAGTTTTGGTGGCCAGGCATGAAAAAGGACATTGAAAGTAATGTACAAAGCTGTGCTACCTGTGCCGCTATGAAAAAACATCCTGGCATGCCTTCTGGTTTGTTACAACAAGTGGCAGATCCTTCCCAGGAAGGAAATAGCCATGGACTTTATTGTAGAATTGCCTGAAAGCAGGGGGAGCATGGTGATCTGGATTGTCATTGATCTTTTCTCAAAGCAAGTTCATTTCATCACTTGTTTGGGACTCCCATCTGCCCAAAAGCTAGCCAGGTTGTTTTTAAAACACATCTATCGACTCCATGGGGCACTGAAATGGATTATATCAGATAGGGGGTTCAATTTACTGCAAGATTTTGGAGGGAGTTTGTGAAACTCATTGGATCTACCAAGGGGGTTTCATATGCTTTTCATCCAAGTACGAATGGATCGGCTGAACATACGAATGCAATGGTGGAACAATACCTTAGATGTTATGTTAATTACCAACAAACTAATTGAGCAGACCTCCTGCCTTTCACTGATGTGGCATACAACAACACTGTACACAGTAGCACTGGACTTATGCCATTCAAAATAGCTACTGGTCGGGATTTTGTCCCTATGCCCAAATATCCCCAGGAGCCTCCTGCTTCTCAAACCTTAGATCAGTGGGTGACCACTTTGCAAGCGGTTTGGGCCAATGTGAAAAAAGCTCTAACCCATGCTGCAAAGACATACAAGGAACAGGCTGATAAAAAGCAATCTCCCCAGAAACCATTTCAGGTGGGGGAGGTTTATCTTTCCACAAAATATCTAAGATTAAAATTACCAAGTAAGAAATTTGGACCTAAGTTGCTTGGCCCTTTTCCCATGTCAAAATTATAAATCCTGTCACAGTCCAATTGCAACTCCCACAACTATTAGGTAAAGTTCACCCTGTTTTCCATTGCAGCTTGTTAAAACTGGTTACGGAATCGTCTTTGCGGCCAATTCCCAAAAAGTGCCCGGACCCATTCTGGTAGAGGGAGAGACTCATTATAAGATCAAATGTATTCTTGACTCTAGATTGTATAAGGGTAAATTACAATATCTGGTTCAGTGGAAGGGCTACACTTTATCGGAGGCTACCTGGGTTAAAGGTGCAGATGTGAAAGCAGACAGATTGATCAAGAAATTTTATGACAGACATCTGCAGAAACCCAAGGGGGATTCTTAACTTGCACTTTTGTTTCATTTACAGGACTTGTTTTCTTCTTAAGGGGGTCTGACTGTCAATTCTACAACGAACCTGGCTGCAGCCCTTACCTTTGTTCTAAGTTGCCACGGGATTGGGAGGGGCATGGAGCATTTCTACTAGTCTAAACATTTTACTGTCCCATGGGAATCAAGATAATTTCTGCCAGTTAGATAGGGGCTGGAGCATTTAGTTAGAAAGCCCGCCAAACTTTTTTATTGGGGTATGTAGCTAATTGCATAGCACTGGAGTGGGAAGTTCAACTTTGTAATATTGTTGCTTTCTGAAGGGAACGTCAGACTTGGTTTCACTTTTGACTGTGCCGATACTATGTAACCAATAAACATGTTCTTTGAGGACATCTCAAGCCTCAGAGTTCTGATTTATTTGGTCTTGTCTATCGGAACCTTGACACATGGCACCCCTGCCATTAAGAACTTTGAGTCCACTGGACATGGAATGGAATCAGTGAAGCCTGTTGTAAGCATAATTTCCAAATGTATTTGTCTGTAATTTCTCTTATTTATGCAACCACCCTTTACCCTCCCTAATAATTAATTCTTTTGGTGATAAAGGTTTTTGTTTTCTCTATAAATTGCATTTTCTATTTTGAGCCCATTGCAAAGCAGTCTTAGGGGTGGGGGAGGAAATATTGCTGCCAATAATCCAGGAGGGAAGCCAAATCTTTGAGCATTTGATCTTGATTTCCTGCATGAAGAGCAAAGCAGCAGCACTAGTCATCTCTTTTCATTTTAGTCCAAAGCCAAGACAGCCCTATGCAAGTGACACACATCATCATCAAAGCTGCAGCTTCATTGGTATGGCAGGGATATCCTTCCCCAGCTCAGCAAGAGCCCTGGCCCCATACGGCAGTTTTGAGTAATTGACATAGTTGCCCAATGCTAGAAAATAAACTTGAGAACTATTCTCATTAGACATCCCCCTGGTTAGCGCCTCTGTTATTGTAAAAACCCAAATGCCGAGATTCTACCAGCATGGTTCTGTTTTTAATTAGTTCTGATGGCACTGGGCTAAGTGCCAAGGAAGGGGCGAAAAATGAACTTCCTGCAACGGAAGCTTATTGCTCAGTATGTCGCTCTTCTGAGCTGAGATTGTTTTTCCAACATTTTATGAAAAAGAGAAGCTACAGATAGAAATCATGTACATGTTTACAGCTCTTGATTTTTACTCCCTCCATCCCCATTCAGGCTTGTAAAAGCCCTGTTAAGTGAAAGGAATCCATAAGTTACAGAGAGATCGGCTTTGCTCTTCCATTGATTAAAGACATCCCAGCACGTGCAGTTTTGTTTTCATGGAGCCAACCCAAATCCCTGTTAAAATCGTAAGACCAGCGAACTCTTAGCATTTAAGTAAATTAGATATTGTTAATAGTGCTGTTAATTACGGTAGTGAAAATAATCACACAGAGTGCATCAATGCATTCCATAACCCATGCAGTCCTAGGCTGCATCAACAGAAGAACAGTATCAAGATCAAGGGAAGTGATAGACAGTATTGCTCTATAATGCATTGGTGAGGTAGATATTTTGAATACAGTTCTGGTCACCACAATACAAAAAAAAGATACTGTGGTCCTAGAAAGAGTGCAGAGAAGAGCAACAAAGATGATAAGAGGTATGAAGGCTAAAAGGACAGCTAAAGCAACTAGGCATGTTTAGCTTAAAGAAGAGAAGACTGTGGGGAGAAATGATAGCAGTCTTCCAATTCTTGAAGGGTTGCCACAGGGAAGAGGACACTGATTTATTCTCCATAACACATGAGGGAAGAACAAGAAGCGAAGCTTGTCAGAGGGTAATCCAATCTGAAAATAAAGAGGAACTTCCTGACAGTGAGGACCATTAAATATTGGAACAGCTTGACTCACGGAGTTGTAGGTGCTCCATCATTGGAGGTTTTTCAAGAAAAGATTGAACAACCATTTGTCAGAAATGGAATGAGAATTGCTGTCTTGGGCAGGGGTTGGACTAGAAAACCTCCAAGATCCTTTCCAAGCTTATGATTCTATAAGTGTCTAAATGCCATGGCTGATGACAATACAGAACAAAAGGAGAGTAGCTTCCACATTCTAGTTTAATTTAAAACAGTCTGGTTATGACTCAAGTTCTCTTGAGTTCTAAAAGCAAAGAGGGAATTAGCTTAATGCTTCCAGTTTGTCATTTTGTACACAAGAGATATCCATGCTCTCCATGTCTTTAGGGAGGAATCATAGCTCAGTGCATGAAGACAGTCCCAAATTCTAAATTTCCAGCAAGAAATCTAACAGATGTTGTGAAACATCCGATCCAGAAATATCAGGAAATCAGTGTCATTCAGAATAGAACACAGCTGCATGTTAGGTGGGCAGACAATCTGATTTAAAGCAATTCCCAGTATTTCTTGAACTATCAGACAGAGGGGTAAGGTGGATTTCTATGGTTGCAAATATGGCCAAGTAAATAAAACATTCCTCTAGTTGTCTTATATCTTCCCCCTTGGGAGAAAAAGTTAATGCAGAAAAGTGCAAAAGAGTGAAAATCTCGCACTACACATAACTTTTCCAATGCAAGGACCTTCTCAGGTACAATTCAGCCTCCTCTAAATAAAATAAAGCATTACTGAGGGAGAGTAACGAACTGCACATTAAGCACAGTTTATTCCCCAAATGAATTCTATACAGAGATGAGATTTAAGCAGAACATCATGATTCAACATTGCCTTAGTTACAAGCTCATTAAGCAGCCATTATCCCTCAACTTTAAACACTCCTTCAATATGGGAAAAATATTGAAATGTATAAAATTGTTGTTATCAGATCCAAGTGGTTTGTCTTCAAATGTTATGATTTCTCAGGGTGCTCTAATGTCTCTGAGTAGGGAATTTCAATTATCCTCAGTTTTTTTTACTAATCTAATTAAATAAATATGAACTGGTTAATTTATTCCCAAAGAAGCTTTAGAGCGTACACCTTATATTCAGAATCTGGGTAAGGACAAAGACTTCCACAGATAAAGGTTTTCTTCTCACAGTTTCCCTTCACTACAACTACTTAAGCACATAAGGATATATAAATAAATATAAATAGAGAAACAAAGAAGAATCCATGGGGATGAGAAAGCCAACGCAGATTGTCCCTGGCCTATTGAAAAAGCCATTGGAATGCAGAGGAAACCCCTGGTGTGGGTTTTTTTTTTCTTTTTTTTTTTGCATATATTGCCTCAATCCAAATGCTGCAGGCAAAACATCACACAGATCTTAGGAAGTGCCATCCCCTCCGGGCAACATGACTGTGTGGATTTGTAGAGTGCATGAGAATATGTTTGGTCTCCATTTACCTATAGTAAGTGAAGTCCTTTATAAACAGGACAAAGAGAAGATCAAGCAGCACTAAAACGAATATTGTTCTAGCAGCAAAAAAAAAAAAAATAGATATTGCTCAAAAGGACAACTAATGGTTATGTCTAGTTGAAAAAGGTTTGAAAAAAGGGTGTGGTTGAAAAATGTTCCTGATAATCCTGTATCTCTCAGATCTGCTGTAAATCTCTTTGAACGTGACCTAACTTGTAACTCCCAGTTTAGCTATAATAGTTTGTTTCATGAAGGAAACTATCCCCACAATATATTCTGGCTCAAAAAAAAATGCTAGATTCTTTTACATTTACATATAGAGGGAAGGAGAAAAATGGTGACAATATTGTCCTTCTGTCCATCAGAACTCTGTCTTGGGATTGGGGCCTATACAGCAGATGTAGATCAGACCAAGAACTCTGCTGGTTGCTCACAAGTGGCCTTATAGGGAAGACCTTTCTTCTCTTTAATCACAGTTATCTGGGGGAAAAGGACTTTTCTGAACTTGCCTTCCTGCTTCTCTCTTTATTTCCAGACTACTGTGTCAGCCCTACAAGGTGAGTCAGAGAGCCAGTCTGATCTAGTGGTGAAGGCACCAGGTTAGAAATCAAGAGTGTGTGAATTGTAGTTGTGTATTATGCACAAAAGCCAGCTGGATGGCTTTGGCCCAGTCACTCCCTCTCAACCCAACCCACCTCACAGGGTTGTTGTTGTGGGGAAAATGGGAGGAGGAAGGAGTAATAAGTATGTTCACCGCCTTGTTTTATTTATAAAACAGTAAAAGGAAACAAACAAATCAGACTAAGAAACAAATGCAACTGCAGTATTGTATTATAAAAATATAGTAACAGAATCTTGCAAGACTGAATGCATTACGCCCTTCCCTCCCTTTATCTTTGTATAAACTTGGGGAAGCTTATCTGAGACATCTATTCATGTTACATTCTTGCTCTGGACTCAGACCCCTTTTACCTGGCCTTTGCCTTAGTACAGGCTCTTCCTCCCATCCATTCCTTCTGCCATCCACATCACCATTGTTGCCGGTAGGAAAAACTGAAACTACAACATTCCACAGCTATTGGGAGCAGGGAACTTGGGACTCTCAGCCTAGTTCAAAAGTCTCTCTCTCTCCCTACCTATTGCTTGGAGTTAACATGTAGTCCAGATAGTCAATATATACTTCTAACCGGATATCACCACAGCTGGAATATCTACCCCCAGGCTTTTTTCATGAGTGTTTACTAGTTGTGGATGTACCCCACCAATTGGATGCACTTTTCAAGTGTTAGCAGCCCTCGTTCCTAGACTTCTGACATTTTTCTTCTGCATTTCTCCCAAACAGCCTGGGATCATCTATTGTATTCTATTCTCTAAGATTTATTTAGTGTAACTGCAGAATATTCTCCACAATATTAAGCTGGACTGCAACGGAAAAGCTTCTTAATTGCACTTTATGTTGAATTGGGGCCCATCCAGGCTTTTATGTCTTTTCAATTTTACAATGCAATATGTATTTCTAGAGAACCTTACACCAGGGATTAGTCTGATTCATTAATCTTTGTGCATCACATGTACAGATCCCTGCAAGTATTCAATTATGTTTGATGTTCCATCTTCTAATTTAATCATTACTTAGATTTGTTACCAAAACAGCCACTTTAAAAAAGCTGTTAACCATCCAGGGAAGAGAGATTTACGCACTTACCTTACATTAGCATTAATAGGAGTTGCTTATATAAATCACTCAGCACTAGTATGGAAAGATCAGGCTCTCTCTGAGTTCAGGAGATGAATGACTTTTTCAACTGAAATATCTTTTTTTTGAAAGAAAGAAAGAAAGAAAGAAAGAAAAAGAAAGAAAGAAAGAAAGAAAGAAAAAGAAAGAAAGAAAGAAAGAAAGAAAGAAAGAAAGAAAGAAAGAAAGAAAGAAAGAAAGAAAGAAAGAAAGAAAGAAAGAAAGAAAGAAAGAAAGAAAAAGAAATGCAATTATCCAAGATGAGTCTGCACTAAAACTCCATGATCAATAATACAAAATATATATTAAATATGATTTCCTGCTTAGCAATAGATCAGTAATCAAACAAAAATGCTAACGGGATTATTCTTAACTACTAAACCCAAAATAATGAAGTACACAAATCTATCCAATTAAATATATATATATATATATCATGGTAGATTTGAGGGCTTTCACCGGGAAAGAGTTGAGGAGTTAACAGGGCCATAATGTTATATAACTCAAACATTTTGTTAGGGAGACTGCTAATAAAATCATGCAGAATGGGCAGAAAATAGCTGGAAAACCTACGTGGTTGGAGTTCAGAATAGAAGAAAACCTTGTACTTATCCTCATCAAGCAAAGTATAAGATTGTCTTTCACTACAAAGTTCTGCAATGTGTTGATCAATGAGGAAACGTCCATGTGGTCTGATTCACAATATGCCAACAGTTCCATAGCATTACAAAGATTCTGGGATTCCTGCATTTTAACAGAGTTGCTTATAGCTGAAAGAAAAAAAATAATTAAAGGAATCCAATGATGTACTGATGGTGTTACCTAATTGGGTAATGAAACATCTGCAAGGAAACAACAAGCTCAGAGAGCACCAAGGACTCCATAGTTCAACCCGAGCTACATAAAGTATGTTCTCTTCTACTGGAATTTAATGACTCTGTATTTCTAGTCCATGGACTGTAGCTAAAAAGTGTTTTGTTTCAATGGAAAATTGAAATACCCAATCTAAAATCTTAAAACTGCACACTGTTTTGTTAATTCTTGTAATGTCTTAGTTTTCTGTTTTTATTTTTGTATATTTTAAGCAATAAAACTATAAGAGAAATTCATATTTGTGTAATATATCCAATAATACTTTAATTAAGAGGGAGGGAGGGAGGGAGGGAGGAAGGAAGGAAGGAAGGAAGGACAGTATGCTCAAGCACAGTAACATTAACATTGTTCAAGTTATCTTCCCTCCCCTATCTGTATAAAATAAAACTCTTGAGTGTTTTACCACTGCACAGGAAGGAAAGATTAAGAACTGAAGTTACACTGCAGCATTGTCTTGCAGGTCTCTCTTGGCTTGTCTTTCATCTATTATAGAGGGGGGGGGGAGTAAGGATGCAGAAAAAATTGATTCGCAATGGCTATTTTGAAATAAGGATAGCCCTTGATGTCCATAAATAAAGAAAGCAGACAAACAAACCTTGAACAGAACCCCACATTATGAAAGCAAATTTCACTCACACAGTAGGATTTCATTTTACTGTCCTTCTCTCCATCTTCCCAGGACTCCCCCAAATCTGCTTTGGAATAAGATTTGGGAGGGGGGGCGGAATGCAAGAAAGAGGGGTTCTGTTCTGCTAGCAGATGCCATTTCATCAGCAGATGGACACAACTGGATACTCCTGATATCGATATTGACAATAATTAGGGCAGTTGGGGAGTGCAATTAACAATCACTATGATCTTATGCATGTTAATTCAGATCAACACGCCACATGATTTTATTTCCTTCTGCATAAAAAGAATGATGCTTAGAATTGTAGCTTTCCATGTACTTCCCTCTAAAATTGGGCTTTGTGGATTTCATTCTGTACAACATATTTGGCAGGAAGAGTAAGTGGCTTTGCTTCTAAGTGAATGTAAATAGCTCAGGCAGCACCTCTTGAATTTTATTTTATTTTTTTAATTGTACGGAAGTTTTTTAAAATGGTAGAATTAATTCTTGGGATTTCTGAACAGGAAAAAGAACACATAAAGATTCTAATATTAAATCTTTTGTAAAAAAAAAAAAAATACAAAAGCACACCTAAACACATTTGTGAAATGCCTGTCCCACCAAAAAAAGAAAGAAAGAAAAACAAAACAAAATAGTTGATTGTCTCTTTCTGACATATTTTTTCTCTCAGCCTTGCACATTTGCATTAAAGTGATTGTGAATAATGTACATTTGACCAGTGCTGTCTGTGGAACTAATGCCTATTAAAGTGATGGGAAGTAGCATATGTTCCGCCTTGGGCAGAGAAAGTCCAATCTCCCCCACTGCGTGAGGCTTTAGCTCAAAATGCAGGACAGCCGGGGTTTTATCCTAAATGAACCCAGCAGGGAGAAAGAGAGCCTAGGCCCTCACTCTCATTTAAGCCTCTCTCCCAAAGTCAGAAGAGTTTGGTTCGGGAATGGCAACTGTAACATCCCCAGTGAATTCACATATTGCTGTTCCGGCACCCTCTTTCTCTTTCAACCTGCTTTGTAGACACAAGGAAAGCATTCGGGCAGCAGGGGTGTTGTGTATGTGTGTGTGTGTGTGTGTGTGTGCATTCGCTTGTTTCAAAATGTATTTATTTTATTTGCAACCCAAGCAAACTGAGGCAGAAAGAAAGAAAAGAGAGCCCCTCTGCTCCAATTATTCTCTCTTATTTTCTACCAGTGCACAATTCTGTCAGTAATTGTCAAATTACTCGGCTCTGTGGTTGGGACTTTTATATTCCTGCACTGTCCTAGAAACGCTCTGCTGTTGTTTGAAAGCTTGGGTAAAGCCTCTCTTTTACGGTGAGTTTAGTTACATAATCCTTCAGATGCCTCCAGCATGAAGTCCTGATCCAGAACAACCTTTCTTTTGTTTGTGCAAAAGGAAGCAGAAACCAAACAGAACTGAATGAAACAGACCTGTGAGTGAGAAATTCAGATGAAATAAGGGAAGAAAATGTTGCCAACATGTCACGATTTCCTCTGCTCTAGTGTCTCTTTGCCTCCTTTTTCGATCAAGAAACCAAGGCCATATAAGGCCTAAAACTACTTTTATTGGAACAGCCATAGTGACAGACTCTTACAAGCCTGAATGTGCTTCCCACATGCGCATACCGGTATATTCATACACTTGATCATGTGAATTCGCGAGGGTCCATCTGAGGTGTTTTCTCAAATTAATTTCTTGGAATGGGCTCAAGCTCTGCTTCTCCAATTGTTGCCTTGGTAGCAGATCTTCCTGCTGTTCTTCGCCTCTTTACTTGAAGCAATGGACGTTGGTTGTATTTATTTATTCCAAAGATTGTATGGACATCCATCTTAGAACCACAACTCTGGGCAGCTGACACAATAATGATATAAAACCAAACATCATACAAAAGATAAAAGCAAAAAGATGCTGAAAATAGAAACAAAGATTGTGTCACAACCTGTCTCCCTAAATGTAGCCAAGAGCACTATCTTCCATCTCCAACTTCATCTTGTCCCAGCGCCTGGGAGACCAGCCAGTTCTTTATGGCTTTCTGGAAAGTTAAGAAGGTGGGGACCTGCCAGATGTCAAGTTGAAGGGTTGCCAGGGAAAAGGCAAAGTTCCTAGGTCCCACTAGATGGCCACATTTAAGGGAAGGGACCTGGAGTGAGGTTTATCTATCACTCTATCTGATTTGACATAACAAGCAGATACCCTCAGGGAGAGGCAGTTCTACCTGGCCCCTTGCATGCCCAGGATTTCTGTATAGATGTGGCTCTCCTTTATTCATATTATTTATGTGTTTTTATGAGCATAAGGGGCTGTAGAAATAAATATACACCTAGAGTCCCATATCACTGAAAGTAAGAGGACAAATTCTAATTGATCAAATACAGTAACATTATGTTCTCATGTTAGATATGCAATTGATTCAAGCGAGGCTAATTTCCTGCAGAAATGAGTGGAGTATTATATTAGATCAGCCATCCCAAAGCGGCTGCATTTCAAAGGTGTCAATGACCACTTTTTATTCATACAGTCAAAGGGGCCTTTGTAATGAACATAAGAATATAAGCAGTGCCCAGCTGGATTGGACCCCTGGCCTATCTAGTCCAACAGACTGTTTTCACAGTGGCCAACCAATGGCGGAAGAAAGTCCACTAGTCACCCAGAAGGTGATCTTCAGGGGCAGTAATGATCCCCATAACTTTCATGAACTGGTCCAACCCTTTTTTGAAACCAACCAAGCTGGTAGCCAGTGCCACAGCTCATGGTAAACATGGATGATGGGAGTTGTGGTTCAAGGCATCTATAGCTTGTTTTCATATTTGATTTTGTTATGTACTGCATCTGTGAGGAGGCTAGCTCCATAAAGGGCCACTCAGCAAAGCAAAGCCAAGTAGGGATAATGTATGTGGTTGGAAGGAGCATAAGTTTGTGCAAAACCTACCAGGAATTTCCTAGAAGTATCTCTACCCAACTAGTTATTTTTAGAAGTAAAAATTTACTATTAGTCCCTGCTCAATAGCTAGCAGAATGGGCCATTTATGGCATAGTTGTGCATGAAAGTTATATTATAATTAAAATAGACACTGTAGAGGGAGATCTTAGACAGGATCTCCTACAGATATTTACAAGGTCAAATGAAGATCCATAGCATGAAAACGGCTTGCATAAGGCTGTATTTGGAAGACAAATATTTTTATTCTTTCTGTCCAAGCTATATTTTTTTTTAATTAAATTGCCCGTTACTTCCCCATGGGCAAAAGATAATATGAAATCAGTTGTCAATCAATCTCTCTCAACTATCCAGCACTGCCTTTTAAAGTAGTGTTTTACCTTTTGCCAACTTTTTTCGTGTTGATAGCCATTGACTCTAGAGAGGATATAATCTGAGTGAGCCCAGCAGTCCAAATCAATCTCCTCTCCCCATACTTTACCACTGTACTCTGCTTGATAGTCACTTTTATCCTTTCGGAGCTCTGCAGTTCTGTCACCATAGTCTCTTGGTAGTACGATGGTCGACCGGATTATTTTATCAGGAATTATGCGGAGGTTTGAAACTGAGTAAAAAAAGTTCCTTGGCTTTCCTGAAGTGACTGTCTTCCCATCCCGTTGGAGGTTTTGCAATGGCTTGATTTCTGCTTAATCTTTCAGTAAGTTACTAAGCCATAACTTTTCCAGCTGGCTTTATTGAGTGTTGCTTCTTGGTCTATAAACTTTGTTTATAAAACCATTTAGAGTAACGCATGTTTGCAATTATGTATTTTATGCTTTATGTGTTTTAATAGGAAAGTATAAGTATTGTAAATAAACAGTCAATCAATGGATTAATGGGGGGGCAGTGTTAATGCAGAAGATAAATGGTTGTGGAAATGTTATTCTATTTACACATGCAAAGATCCATCTGACATATACAGTACCTTAAGAGGGAATAGAGTTTCAGATAATATCACTGCTCCATTTTGAAACCAGCTTATCAAGATGTTCTTGGAAGGCTTTAGCCGTATTCTGACCAAAAACATTGGTGAAGGCTACCACTTCAGATAAGATACGAAACAGATGAACGTTTGTCCATTTTGCCTACACAAACTCAAAACAGATCTGCATTGTGATTCTGAAATGTTCTTTGCTTTCTGATGAAAAACCAAGAAAGGAAACGGAAATGCCACAGTTAGCAAAAAGCCTACAGTTCTCATGGTTGGATAGGAAGCAGATGTGGTTCAAAAAAATAAAATCAAAAGACAGGCTTTTTTCAAAGATATTTTGCTACTCTAACATATGCCTATGGATTGGGACTAAATATTCCAAATTTGCTGTTGTAAGACCCATTCAAGCAAATTGGAATTACTAAGAAAGAACATCCAATGCAAGCTAACTAGGATTCTCCAGAATTGTCCATAATTTCCCAAATGTTGAAAATTCAGCTAAAGGTTTATGATCTTTTGATCCCACTCAATGAGATGTGGCAAATTTAGGTCTGGATTTTCAGATACATTTTCCCTTTGCAGTACGTACATAAATAGTATGTCCTGTTTCCAAAAGAATGGATACTTAGATCATCTGTTTTCCTTAGACATTCTTGCACATCTGCATGCTGCATGAAGGAAATTACATTGACCAACATTTAGGTTTAATTTTAAAGTAAATCTCTTCCACTTGATGCACAAAATTGACAACATTCAGCATATTCTTGATTAAAAAAATTCTTACTATCATGCTGTCAAATGTCTTATTAATTGTGATAGTATCTGACAATCGTATATCAATCTAGCATGAGTCCAATTACTATGGCTTCTCCTAATGAATCCTGGAAGCTTTCTAGGCTCTTAGCCCTTCTTTTGAGAGAGGGTTCCCTGAAAGAGGAAATGGTCATTGAATGAATAGTGCTGCTTAAAAAGAAAATCAGTAGTGCTGATTTGCCTGATTTGCCTGAAGGAAACCTTCACACAGTCAAGGCTTTCCCCTCCAGGCATAATTGCATGACACAGTCCTCAACAAGCCATTCTTTCTTTTTTGGGGGGGGGGGCAGTAAATTGGGATTGATATATAGTGGATGGATATTCAATGGGCTGTTTAGTGCTAAACATAAAGCCCATGTTGACAACTTTCTATCAAGATTTTATATTAGTTTATTAGAATCAGAATAGAGCTGGAAGGGACCTTGGAGGTCTTCTAGTACAACCGCCTGCTCATGCAGGAGATCCTATACCATTTCAGACAAGTGGCTGTCCAGTCTAATTCTTAGCAACCTCCAGTGATGAAGCACCCACAATGTCTGAAGGCAAGCTGTTCCATTGGTTAATTGTTCTCACTGTTAGACAGTTTCTCCTTAATTCCAGGTTGCTTCTCTCCTTGATTAGTTTCCATCCATTGTTTCTTGTCCTGTCCTCTGGTGCTTTGGAAAATAAGTTGACCCCCTCCTCTTCGTGGCAGCCTCTCAAATACTGGAATACTGCTATCATGTCCCGGCTAGTCCTTTTCTCTAGACTAGCCAAACCCAAATCCTGCAACCATTCTTTATATGTTTTTGTCTCCAGGCCTTTAATCATCTTAGTTGCTCTTCTTTGCACGTTTTCCAAAGTCTCAACATCTTTTTTGTAGTATGGTGACCAAAACTGGATGCAGTATTCTAGGTGTGATCTTACTAAGGCTTTATAAACATTACTAATACTTATTTTGATTCTATGCCTCTGTTTATACAACCAAGGACTGCATTAGTTTTTTTAGCTGCTGCTGCTGCATACTGCTGGCTCATATTTAAATGATCGTCCACTAGGACAGAGGTCCCCAACCTATGGGCCATGGCCCACTACTGGGCCGTGGCCTTTTGGCCACTGGGCCATATGAATGGCTGGCCAGTGCATGTGTGCATGTGTGCGCGCTGACCCTGTCCTTGTGCCACTGCTAGAATAGCCGTGAGGGTCTCGCCGGCGCTAGGAGAGCCATGAGCCTCTTGCTGGTGCTAGGCGAGCCTCAAGCCTCTCGCCAGAACTAGGAGAGCGGTGAGCCTCTCACTGGTGCTAGCAGCCCCATTTGTGGAGCATACATGCTCACAGCCCCATTCGTGCACATGCGCATGCAGCCACATTTGTGTGTGCGCGCATGTGCACATAAAGGTGCCTGTCCCTCCCTTTCCCACCGGGCCGCCAACCCAGAAAGGTTGGCGACCCCTGCACTAGGACTCCAAAGTTCCTCTCACAGTTACTGTTTTTGAGCCAGGTTTGGCCTAATCTGTACTATGGAGATTCCCAGTCATCCAGGTCATAGTGGTCCCAAAGGTGCTTTTTCAAGAGACAACTGGACTTTCTTGTTTTTCTTTCTTTGAAGATGTTTCGCTTCCCATCTAAGAAGCTTCTTCAGCTGTGACTGGATGGTGGGGAATGGAAGGGTTTATATTCCTTACAGACAGCTCGTCATTTGCATTCTTTTAGTGAGTTGTAGAAGCTCCGGGAGGTTTATCTGTGTCCTCAGGGTCACCTGAGTAGTGCAAATGGGTGTGGAGCCTTCTTGGTTGCAGGATGTTTTTTGCCCTGTGTCCCTTTACTGTTGAAGACAGGTGCAGGCTGTTGGGGATGAGTCTGTGTTGTTTGCATCTCAAACTGAAGTGTAAATGGTTCCTGTAGTCTGCAATGTTTTCTGGAAATCCATTCATACTCCTGCACCATTTGAAAGGTGTTCATCCCAAAGTGCATAGCTAAATGTCTATGGAGATTCTCAGTCATCCAGTCAGAGCTGAAGAAGCTTCTTGGATGAGAAGTGAAACATCTTCAAAGAAAGAAATACAAGAAAGTCCAGTTACCTCCTGAAAAAGCATCTTTGGGACTAATCTGCACTCGTATCTTTGGTTTTTCCTGTCTAGGTGTAAAAACCTTGCTTTTCTCCGCGTTAAATTTCATTTTGTTGGATAGGGTCCATTGTTCAAATCTATCAAGATCGTTTTGGATCCTGAGCTTGTCTTCTGGGGTGTTCCAAAAGATCTTGACAGACTTGAACAATGGGCACTATCCAACAAAATGAAATTTAATGTGGAGAAAAACAAGGAGACTGAATAGGCATGTTTTCCCCTTAAGTTGAATTACATTGTATTTCTATTTAAAATGATAGTAATTGTTTCTAGCTTTAAATTTATATGTTAACATATGTACGGTTTATGTAAATCTATGCCCTCAATTGTCCTTGTTGTTGGAAATATCCCACAAAAAGTATGGATTACAAAGGCAATTGCTTAGGCTTTGTGAAATATCTCATGTGACAAAAGTCTACACAGAGATACTTTTTAAGAATGAAAGTCTGTCTATTCAAGGTTCATTAAATGATTTATTATTAAAAGAACAGAACCAACATCTTAACCTTTGAACTGGCATAGGGAAGTTCCAATTTCAAAGACAGCTTTTGTAATACATGCCAACAATGTGCACTGTGTCCCAGTTGGCAAAATGTTGGCAGTCATTCAAAAGCTCATGTTAACAATGATGCTTTTTAATAGACATATCTATATGGTAGATCTTCTCTGTCTCAATACATTTGTTTGAACAGCATTTCAAATTTAAACCATGATCTTCATGAATACATAAGAAGTTCCAGATGTTCCAACATCCCAGAGCATGCATTTTAACCAAGATATGCAGAAAATACATATTGATTAGGATGATAGGCGAACTTATTTTATTATTTTCTTTTTTGGCAATTCCTAGTGAATTAAATTTCTAATCCTGTTGAATAATTACCATTTGGTTTTATTTCAAGACAGTTTTTAATACTTTATATACATCAGTTTCAATGCTTCTTCATATATTGTTCTAAGAAACACATGATAACTGAGGTTATAATTTGTTTCTATACACATGGGAAAAAACAGTATCTGATTTCAAAACGCGTGTTTTGTAGACATGACTTGTGGTTTCTATTTCAAAATCATTTTAAGAATGGAATCTCAGGAGAATTTTGACCAAAACAATTTAATGAATTGATGCTAGAACATACATTATGGACATTTGCACACACAGTGTTTGTGCACTGTGTCAAATTTTCTATTAAAATGCTGGAGTTCTGTAGAAGTGTTTACAGGCTGATTTGACATTGGGGCAATCTCACTAACCTTTGTAATGCAAAGAAATTAGAACAATGTTTAATGAAACTTCAGAAAGCGGCAGAGCTGCTTAGTAAAAATTCAAACAATTGCAGACTGAGTTGCGTTTTGGCCTCTGTCTTTGTCATGATTAGCAAAATCAGAACATTTTGTGCAAGATACTTCATGGGCTTCTAAGACTACTTCACAGGCAATGCAAAAAGATGTCTGCAAATGTCCAGCACCAAAGCACAACTCATATCCAGAAGAAGCAAATATAAATCTGTACTAATTGTGATAGTTGGATTTTTAACCAAGAATTGGTTGCTAAACAATACAAGATTTATTCTTTGCTGAAATTCTATTGTTGATTGCAATAATTGTCATTATTTCCCCCATGGACCATACAGTTTTTCAGATTTCAGTATTGCCCAGAAACTCTCAATTTTCTTGCCCACTTTCTCTTTATAGCATTTATACTGATGCTTCCACAATCTTAGTGGGACCACTAATTTTAATAGTAGGCACTCCAATAAGACATTTACATTCATTTGTAAAACATGCATCCTTTTGGTCCATGCCTTCTGTGCAGCTGGATTTGGGCTATAAGAAAGCATTATTCAATGCAAAAACACATCATTTGTATATTTGAGATCTCATCTTTAAGCAGAGGTAGTTCAAGATTGCCAAAAGGCTTCTGCTCTAATACTGGGAGCAACAAACCATACTCTGTCTCAGTTTCATATTATTTATATTAGTTTTCAATTCTGAACAAACTACCCAAGCAACCACTCACTTTCATGTGGGTGTGTGAACTCTGCTTATATATCAAACATGTTTCTGATAGAATATATTTCCCTTTGTAGAAATTTTATGACTTCTGAAGTTTGAATTGTAAGCAAAACCTGCTAGCTTTTTAATTAAAACTGGCCACTAATCATTGTCTAAGGCATATACTACCAATTTGTGTTATTTTAGAACAAACCCTCTCAAGCTCTGGTGCTGAGAGGGTGCATCACATTTTCCTTTTAATATGTTTTGTTTCTTCTCCACAGAATTCATAATTCAAATTAACCTTGCAGACAGTTTCCTGGTTCAGTGACCTTTTAGTTCATGAGTTTTTTTTTCCTAGAAGACAACAGACATTGTAAAAGAAAGGCATGAAATAGTTTTCCTTCACATTCAAAACCAACTTGGGTTGCAGGAAGAGATAAACTTCCCAAAATGTATTACCATAATAATATTGGAAGCAATTATTTGCAAGAAATACATTACCAGAAAAATGCCTTGCTTGGCTGTCCACAGGATTAGCCCTCTCTTGCCATTTAAAGAAAGAAAACTACTTTGTAATAAGAAAATTATTTTTTATATCTCTGATCTCCCTTTCTGCTTCTTTCCTTCTAGTCTGCTGATAATTTTAGTATTTCTTTTTTATGAAGAGCAATTCCAGACTCTATTATTGTTCCATGCTTTGACATTCTCACAGGAAATGAAAAGCTGCCCTAACCTTCCTTCCTGCTCATAAAGTCCTATGAGAAGTGGATAAGACCAAAGAGTCTTCAAACTTCAGGTACCTTTTTAACCATTTAATATGTCTCTTGGGGAAAAGGGAAAAAATATTTCAAACCCAAAGTTAGATATTTCTTGTGAACCATTTTCCGCAAAACTTTGGGTGCGGTCACCAATCTGGATAGTAGGAGGAGACTTACAGAATAATGTGGAATTTTCAGCTATGGTGATAAGAAGGACAGATTGAGGCTGCAAAAGGGCAAATACAGCAGTGTGCTAAATACTAGAATGTGTTCTTTGACAAAGACATATCAGACGTTAACCCTGTTTGTTTAGCTTTCAAGCATTATTCTGGAACTGCGATATCCCTTGAAACCTCTCCTGGAGTTATCTTGTGGGAACTTTAATAGCAATAGCACTTAGATGTATATACCGCTTCATAGTGCTTTATAGCCCTCTCTAAGCAGTTTTACAGAGTCAGCCTATTGCCCCCAACAATCTGGGTCCTCATTTTACCAATCTCAGAAGGATGGAAAGCTGAGTCAGCCTTGAGCCTGTCAAGATCGAACTCCTGGCAATCAGCAGAATTAGCCTGCAATACTAGATTCTAACCACTGCTCCAGTGGTGGGATTCAAATATGTGAACAACCGGTTCTCTGTGTGGATGCCGCTTCCGGAAGTCCATTCTGGGCCTGGTCAACAAAAAATTAGTTACCGGTTCTGCCGAACTGGTGCGAACTGGCTGAAACCCACCACTGCACTGCTCCAACTACAAGTGCAGCAGCTTTTCTGAAAAATACTGTGTAGTGATCTTCTACACTAAAAGCAAGGAAGATTCAATCTTTCTAGATCACATGAAATAAAAAATGTGAGGAGGAGGTTCCTCTTCAATGTAAAATGCAAAAGAACAGGCTTCACTTGTAAACAACATGGATATAAAGGTAAAAAGCAATCTTCTCTGAGCTGAGTTCAAGTAGTGGAAATGTCTCTTTTTGGCAAGATATACAAGTAGTTTACTGTTGTTTTCTTCGGGGGAGCAGTTCTTTTGACTTTTCATTCCTAGAATTTCCTGATAGTCTTTTATCCCAACTAAGTATTAACCAGGTAAAAACACTGAATAATGCAATGCAAGCAATAAAGGAACCAGGTGCATTTTATTTAATTGGTTTACTCTAGCTACTTTATGACAATCTTAGGCAAAACAGCTTCTATGATATTTGGGAATAAAGCTCTAAATGTGGATGTTTATAGTACTTCAGTTCTAGTGTTCCAGTTTGTTTGAACTTATATTCAGATGTTTACAGCCTTGATTTTATTTCCATTTCTACGAGTTTCAGAAGATACAACAGAAAGCTCTAACAAATTATTACTGCCTCTACATATTCCTTGTTGTGCGGTTAAGAGTGTTAGCTATCCTCTTTTTCTACAATAGTGTATTGTAATGGCTTATTTGTTAAACATAAATTTTCATCAATGTATATATGGTATAGGCTCTTCTTACTTTCTTACTCTGGTCCTTCCATTTCACATTAGTGGATCAGGGATCGGCATTTTGCTCATGTCGTTACAAAAATGAACATAGCAAGAGGGAAGAAAGCTAGCATTTTTCGTGGTATGTAACTGGAACGACAAACAGTGTTTGCCTAATCTAATAAGGCAGAATTAAATGAGAAAAGAACTAAAAGAAAGAGACAGCTACCACCTGAAACAGAAGTTCTCCACGGGAATGTCAATTAATTTAATTTCAAATTCAGGCCTTTTTAGGGAAAAAAAGATTCTTTATTTTATTATTATAGCCTTGTTTTCCTTGTTTTAGCTGAAGTCATTGACATATGAGGGCATGGTATCAGCTAAAACATAACTGGAGATTTCTGAATGAAAATCAGTCTCTGAAAACACAGATAGCCATTACTTTTGGTTCTGCTGGAGAAATCTAGGCTTGCTTTCTTGCTCATCTTTTTCTACTTTTCCGTACTGGAAATAGTTCCCATAACAGTCCTTTCCTTTTTCACTCTGTTTTACACATGTTTGGAGAACATGACATGTTGTATTCCAACATGGAAATATATTCCATATTTCCAATATGCCATCTTTCTCTTTTTTTTTAAGACTGGATTTATATAGCAGTTTATGCAATTAGTGCACTTGGATATCTTGTAAAAACATTCATTAAAAATGATGTCCAAATTAAAATATAATTTTAATGAGTGCCTTTAATTATATGTTTTCTGTTTATGTGAGTTGTTGCATTGCTTTCTACCCTGGTAAGAGGTTAGTGAAGTGTATAAATTATTCTAATGTCCGATCAAATTGCAAACCGGACTGGGGTCATTATATAGCATTTTCTTCATTTTAATAGTAATATCATTTATTTCACAATTAAAACCATGAAATAAAAATGAAGCAATAATTGAAATCTTTTACAAGAATTAATGCTGTAGCAACAGATTATTCAAGCAATGTTAACCCCTTCTAATCCCCTAGTACTCATTAACAAACCATAAAAGGCTTTGCAAGATCCATTAGTTGCTGACAGCACTTCCTCCAAAATGATTGGATGATCACTTTCGGTATATTTATTAAAATCATTATCATCATCAAAGTTGAAAAGATTGAATCCTGAGAGCACAAAGCAGTGCTCCCTAATATTAGGTAATTGAATGTACTCACACAAAACCCTAGTTGTTACGTACCTGCATGATTCTATTTTTACCTTCTTTCATTCCTATTCTGTTATGTCCTTGGACTAGTCTCTGCTTATAGTAGATACTTCTGTTGCATCTCATAATCAAGAATGGTTTAATGAATCAATCACCTCCAGCAGAGAACTGAAAAGTAGTAATCAACTTCAGCAATGTCAGTGAAGATGTGTGACAAAACTACCCATTGTGTCTCTGCATGAGTTATTTATTTACTAGAATTACTACTGGAGATTTATCGCCCTTCATTCAAAAGTCATCCTGACTAGTTACTGACCTGGAAATAGCTGGATGAAAAATCATGTCCTGGTAAAGTAAGGCGTCTATATAAGAACAACCCATTTCTAACAGCAGCTGACTGGGCAATGGCCAGAAGTAGAAAAGACCAGAAACAGGCCATCATTCCCTTTTAAATGTTCTGGTGAAGAGTACAGCCTTCGTTATCACTGGGGGGAAAACCCAAACAAGAATATATCCTTATGAAGCATAGTACTATGAGAACAGTAACAGGAATGTACTGCAGGATGCAAAGAAACAAATCATTCTTTGATGGGGCATGGCACTAAATAAATTTACGGTCTGATCTCACTTCCAATGAAATAATTTAAGTTTTCTTACAGATAATAACAACAGCGGGATCAGATGCTGTAACAGCTTGGATTATTTTAACAACTAACAATGTGCTTCTGGTAACAGGGATATTAAAGGGTTTATTATTTGAACAACATCCTTCCTCTTTCATTTATGTTTCAAATAAACAGATGTCATCAGGTTGACACTTTAAAAAAGGAGCTTATGCCAGCATGACAGTTATTTGTGTACAACCAGAATTAGGATTCACCTCTGGCACAATATTTCCTAAAGATAAAGTTGGCTTCAGCCATCTCCTCCACCACCACTGCTTAAATTATTTTCATCATAAAACACGGACCATACAAACTATTCTTCTGGAATTCTTAATTAGAATTTTTGGGTTATTTTTATCATTTAGCATTCTTTGCAACAACAGGCACTTTTCAGTGTTCTGCCCCAAAGTAGAACCACTCTATCATTCTGCTGCAGAAAAGGGTATGGAGGACAAGTCATGGAGGATCATTTTAAAAAAATAACTGGTTGAGCCTCCGGGTGTGCAAGAAGGAGAGGGCAGTGGTCACTATCTAACTTAATTTGTGGGACCAATATTTGTCACAGCTTATGACATGTGTTATCGTTGTTCTTGGTCCCTGGCTCATTTTTGAAGCTAAAGAGCAAAAGGCAGGTTTTTATTATAGTTAGTATTTCATCTTCAGAGATTAGTACACCACCAAAGGTGATGTACATAGATTGCACTAATTTCTGATGCTGCAATTCTGCTGTTCACTATTTTGCTAGGAAGTCTCGTCAGATGGATCTTATCCATACTGTCAGTAACGAACAAATCTGCTGAATATTGTCTATCTCTCCTACTCATCCTACTCGTTCTTCCTTCTTTTTCTTTTCTTTTTCTTTTTTTGCTATTACCATTGTTGCTACTGTGTTTCACATTTTATTTTGAAACTTCTACTCCCAAATACCCACAGTTTGGACTTTTCCTTGGAAAAAGGGGATGGGTTTGATTCTTGGGGGCCTTGGCTACTTGGCTTGGATGAAGCTGTTTCTGCAGGAGGAACTACATTCAAAACATGGATGGAAAAAGAGAGAGAGGAGGAATCAGAGTATTAACAGGAAAGAGCTGTGATCTAGAAACTGTATCACTGGCTTGTTTTCTGTATGTAAGTTTTTTTTTTCCTCTCCTCTCCATGTGATTCTGGAATTTCCTAGAAACTGAGAGGTCCACCAGTATTGCTCGCTGCTGAATTCTAGAAATATGTCCATTGTTCTTTTGAAGGGATTCAGGTGCACAACAACTGAAATGCTTGGCTTCCTAACTACAATAACTAATTCTTTGTCTATTATTTATTCTTATTTTTAATTGTTAGGGTCTAATTTTATTATATGGCAGTTCTGCTTTTTTTGTTTTTGCTGTTGATGCATTCACATATTTTGTAAACTGCCTGAAGCACTAGCAAGGAACTAGAATATTTAAATAAATAATCTGGTCACAGAAATTGCACCAGGTTACCAGAACAAACCCAGCCCTGGTTTTGATATATCAGAAAATTAAAATCAGAGGAAAGCTGGTTTTTCTACCACTAGGAATGAATGAAAAGGCTCCCCAGGGTTTTTAAAGGCTTTTAAATAAACATTTGGAACCAACTGGCTGGCAAAATCTTGGGATATCTTTTTCACTTTAAAGAAAGTCCTTCATGGTTAGGAAATATAAACCTCTCATCACATTGGCCACAACAAGGATTACAGCTTCATGCAGTAATATATTTTTCCAAAAGTACTTTGTGCAGATCTTAAACAAACCCACACTGAGACCTTTCTGTTGACCTTAACCACAACTTTCTAGACTGACAGCCCAAACCTGGGAGTATATTTGGTCAAGATGTTAAACCTGCTGCGTTGAATAGGATTTGCTCCCAAATTAACTTTAGGATTGTAGTCTAATTCCATTAGTAAGGGTGGTCTTGATCTGAAATTTCAAACTCAACTTTTTCATGTGTATGTGTATTTGTGTATACACACACACACACACACACACACACACATTCTTTGTGGCTGCATATTGTCTTCTGGCCTTAAAGCAGTTGTCCAAGACTGGAATGCAGAAGATCCAAAGAACTTCAGCTTAGATTGCTAACAGACTAAAGGAAAAAAGAAAAAAAAATACATAAAATGAAAAAGAAAACAGCCTGGCATCTTTCTGTGCCTTTAATAAGACCCTAAAGTTCAATCAATAGGAACAAAGTTTTTTCACAGTCTGCAGATAAAATATCTGCTCTATTCAAGTGTTTGGTACTTAAATACTGCACTGTATGAAGGGACAAGAATGAACGCATGGATTAGGCCACCAAGAGGCCGACATCTACACTGACTACTGCTCTTAAAATTTATGTTTGCCTTCAGTCTGTAGGGAGAGTAAATGTGTTTGTGTCAGATGCCAGAATAAGTCTATTACACTATTACCAGTCACTAATACAAAAGATTACTGTATTGCTGAAAAATATTTCTGTGTTTAAAGACTACTCAAGGTTCTTTAATCTTGAATATACTCTTGAAAAAGATGCATTTGTCAATTAAAGTTAGAGAGTTTGTTTTCTGAATCTTGAATCATACCATTAGGTTTATATACTATTAGTACCAATTTTGATATGGTTTCATTCAGTAGCACCTTCAATTAACTGGACAGTTAAACGGTGTAATTTAGATCTTAAAAGATTTTTTAATACTCTGTTATATGGAAGATTTCAATCAATGCTTGGATTTTAGGTCAATTATTCCATAGGTTTTCATCATTTTTTCTCTTAAAGATAAATATCATTTGTTGTTTGTAATCCATTTGCAATATTTACAATTACAGCATTTATTGGCATTTCAGTTTGGGGCAATGACATTTTCAGCTTCAGAGATACCTAAATTATTAAAAGTAGTTATCAAATCTTAAGTACCACAATAAATGTTTATAATTATCTCTTATTGATAAATCAATTAGATATGCAACTTTTAAACATTGGATGGAATAATAAATTGGAGACCCCCTCCAAGGTCCCTTCCAATGTTTATTATTATTGTTGTTGTTGTTGTTGTTGTTGTTCTTAACTAAACAACGAGAGATGGCCTTAACATTTGTATCAAAAAGTTCAATAGCTTTTGAGAGTAGAGTTTATTGAACAAAATGTGATATTTCAGACTTTTTAAAAAAGATTTATAAAACTGCCCAGTTCAAACAATGTGATTCTGGGCAGCACACAGAATGAGAAATAAAAAATAAATAAAAAAAGAAAAAAATTATAGTATCATAATGAACAAATAGAAAATATGAATAGAAAATGGCAACAGAGCATTAACAAAACCACAAAAAGGAGTCTTTTGCCCAAGGCAGCTGGACCCCATTGTGAATGTATGGAAAAGGAATGTTGAAGATACAGTAAAAATAATGCTTCATTCAAACTTTGCACCATCTTAAAATTTTTACATTCTGGAAAAAAAATTACATATCCCAATTTAGCTTTGGGACAATTTTTAATATTTTCATATAAGTAAATTCCTATGAATTACATACCTGCTAACTAGAAACTGATGATTGGACTACAGAACTATAGATTCTCTATGTCCCATATTATTGCCAAGAGACTTATTTTTCAACATCAAGAAGATAATTTTATGAACCTAGTTACTGAATAGACAAAAGATCTGATGTTATTTGGAATTTATGAACACGTTATTTACAGAAATTATATATGGACATTAGTCATGAAATATAGTCATCCTTTATTGAAACGTTTGTGTAAAACTGCATACGTATATGAAATGCCCTTATATTTTTCCTTTCCTTTTTTTTCTTTTCCTCATTCTGTTTATTTAAATTAATGAATGTCAAAAAAAAGCCATCACCCAGAAACTGCAAATTTATTTTGGTAGAAAGTTTACTAAAGATGGGAAATGGATAAAGCATTTATAAGATACGCAAATGCTCATAGAAAGGGAATGGGTTTAGAGGACTGTTGCAAATAATTCATTTTTGTTAAAAGAAATGAAAATGGCTGTGTATATATAATGACTGTCCCATTTTGTTATATAGAAAAGGAAGTTGTATAGGTCAGGGGAAACAGAAGCAGCAGGAATGGACTACTTAAAAAATGTATAAGGTTAAGCAAAAAAAAGTGTTGAGAATGAATGAGTCTGAATTAAACATGGTATCTTCAGGTGGTTTGATCATAGAGAAAATGAGCTAGGATCAATTTGCAAAACAAATATATGAAATAGGGTTTCTTTACCCTTTTTATGCTTTGGATCTCATTGAGTTTGATGAAACATATGAACTTCTCATAAAAGTGTACTTAAATTAAATACACACACAAATCTAATTATGCTTAAATACAGTTGTTAAAATATTAAAAAACAACAAATACACAATATAAATGCTTCCTTATTAAGCTTCCCTGAGTTGCATTTAAAAGTTAAGGAGGCTCTGTGAGGTGCTTTTGTATCCCACCTTTCTTCTAAGGAGCACACAGCACACACAGATATGACTTATCTCTACCTCCACCCAAAACATTTTATCCCAAAAACGCTTTGTGTTCTATTTGACTGAGAGTTTGTGGCTGGCCTATGGTTACCCAATGAATTTTATGGCAGTGTGCATCTCCTTGGTCCTAGATCTAGGGGATATAGGTCAATGGATTTGGCTTGCACAGAAGTAGTCCAGACACAATCATTTGCTGAGGCTCTATTTTTGTAGTGCTACCTCACTCAGCTGCTATGTGTACCTCCCTATAAGTTTGACTACAACTCTCATTATCCCAGCCAGTATAGTTACTGGATTGCTGACAGGAAGCCAGCAAACCCATTCAAAATAAATTTTACCTTAATAGTTTAATAAAGAATCACTAATACTGCATCATAGGGGTTCAGTGAATAGAAGCAAGATATTGTGCTAGTAATAACAGGATGACAATACACTAAATTGTAAAGTAGATAGATTTGGAGTAGGAATTGCCATATGAGATAGAAAGATAAGAGTAGCATCAATAATAGATCAATCCTGTTTGTATTATTATTATTCTATTTGGATTCTATTTGTAGTCACATAACTATTATAGTACAGTATTGGGTTTTTCTGCTTCCATGTAATGGTTGAGTCACTAAAATATAGACAGGAAAGGAAAGGAAAGGAAACAGAACAGTAGCTGTTGCAGAATAATAAGAAATGGAAGAGTGGTTGCTCTTGTGAGATCACGGCGCCTTTTTCTGGCGTCCACAGCTGGGGAGATCCCCAGTACGAGCCAGGCCAGCTCCCCTTTCATTTCCGAAGTGCTGTTTTGCCGGCCCGCGTCATGCTTCTCAGTTCAAACACGCTTTGGCTCTTTATTATTCATGGGCCTTTTTCTCAGTCGGTGGTGCTGAATAATAAAACAGCTCAGGATCAAATGGGCCAATTCTCCACGCCTGACACCAACTGCTACTGTTCGCTGGGCTCTGCCAAGCGTTGCCTCTGATAATGAGTGGGATTTGGTTAAACAGTAAATTAATGAATAATGAAATATCCAGGTTGATCAGTTAGAGAGCACGCTTGCTTGGCCCCGGGCGGAATGCCGGGGGCAAAAATTACTTTCAAACGGCGCTTGCCTGTCTGCTGGGCTGGATAACTATTTTACAGCCTATTGCCTGACAGAATAGGCGGGGAGGGAGAAAGGATGGAAATGGTGCGGGGGGGGGGGCTAAGTAGCCGAAAGAAAGCAGCCGGGGCGGGGGAAGACTTGAGGAAGCCGGCGGGCCCGTCTAGTTATTATTACTTTGCGGCCTGCTGCAAGAATGAAGAGCCTTAACACTGGGAAACTCCACGACGTTGCGAGGCGGAAAAAGATCTGGATAAAAGCGCACGGGAGCGGCGCAGGTGAGGGGGGAGAGAGGCAGCATTTGCCGGAAGAGCTCTCGGGAAGACTAGGTTGGTTTCAAAAGCTCTTTTCGCCCCAAGTGAACCTAAAAGGCTTCAGGCGGCAGCAGCAGGTAAACAACGAATGAGGCCACACCTGTATAGAAAGAGAGGAAGCGCAACACCTGAGTTCCACCTTGCTTCCAAGCGCGGGGAGCCGGCGGACACAGAGGCTGTAAAAAGCAAGCAATGGGGGACGAGTGGGAGAAGCGGGAGCAGCTGCGAGTTTGAATTCGGCTCCAGCTACCTGAAAAACACCCTGGAGGTTGATTCTGACTATTTCAAAACAAGGAGAATGATCTGCAAAAAGTGTCTTTTCCTGCAGTTTTTTTTTTTTTAAATATTTTTACTACAGGAACGCTGTGATTTAAATGCTTTCTCTAAGTCCCTGGTCTCATTGAAAGGGAAGGAAGGTGTATAACTATAAACAACTCGCAACTACAGCAGTCTTCCCAACCTTAGGGAGTATTTAAACTACAATTCCCAGCAAACACGTTCAAAAATCTCCGGGCATCCGCAGTAAGGCAGAGTCAGAGCTGGCGTACAACTGCCGCGTGGGCGCGCCTCTTAGTGCTGGCGGTGCGGGAGCCAGAAAGGCAGGGCGGAAACAGATAAACCTCCCAGCATCCCCTTGTCAACTTTTCCTGAAAACACCACATTGACAGGCCTTGAGTAACAGCAGCGGGAGTGATCTTTCTAGAGGAATCAACACCCGCAGGTTGCTTTACAAATCAGCAGCACGGAGGAAAGGTGCTCGCAGGCGAGCACAGTCCAAGGCGCGATAGGGGAGCTGGAGGCGGGTGTCGCGGCCTGCCGGAGCAGGAAAAGCGGGTAGCCGGATAAGCCGACGAGCTTCGGCTTTCCAAGTTCTGCATTCGCTCCGCCTACTGCCGTTGCCCAGGGTAGAAGCGGGGGGGGGGGAAGCTGCGCCCTTTCTTGGGAGTTCGTGCCAGCCCGGGCGAGGGGCGAGGCCGCCCTGGTTTCCCTCGCTCCGCAAGTTCCAGTTGGAGAGTTTAGGAGGCGCAGCCGCTCCTGAATTGCAGCAATTCTCGCAAAAGGTTCTCAAGCTCTCGCCTAGGGCCGGCTCCGAGCTTTTGTAAGCCTCGGGCTATATTCTCGCTTCCTCCTTCGTTTATTTGTGCTCTAAAAACGCGTTATAAACTAATCCAAATAAAGCGAATTAAGTTCTATTTGGTAGCTTGTTTTTCTTCGTTTTGACTCCTGGGGCCGGGAGGCAAAATTTTCCAGGGTTTATTAGGAATTCGCAGACCCCGGGCACTGTGCCCGTGTCAAAAGATCATCCAGCCTTGGCCCCGCTACTATGCAAAAGTTGCTCAGGAGATAGGATGGGGCCTTTCTTTCCTCCTAATCCTTTGGGAGCACAACGAGAGAGGATTATTGTGCTGGCATCTCTGCGGGGTAGGACAGCTTCAGGCAAAGCGAGGTCTCCTCTCCTGCAGTTGCCTCTCGCTTAAGATAAGATTACTGTTACACAAAACCTAACAGGAAGCCTAAAATACTTCTCCGTAGTGAAAATAATTGCAGTAAAAATATTCTGTTCTCGGCAGAGAAGTCTTTCCAAGATGAATATTGGATGTTCCCGACAACATGGGTATTTATTATATTAGTATCACAGTTTGCCATGTATTTCACAAATCTATTGCATCTCCTGTCTTAAAATCTTAGGGAAATCCCATTGTTAGCATTCCTGAGATTCTGAGCAG
The DNA here is from genome assembly GCA_023970755.1 of Azemiops feae. Taxonomy (NCBI): domain Eukaryota; kingdom Metazoa; phylum Chordata; class Lepidosauria; order Squamata; family Viperidae; genus Azemiops; species Azemiops feae. The sequence goes on from JALGBA010004244.1 coordinate 1,332,953, forward strand.
GTCACCCAATTCAGTGGCAGGTTGATCCCAGAGCCACCTTTTTATCCAGGATACTTTTGGCTGCATTGTTTAAAATGAATAAGGATCCTTGACTATTGCCAATTCCTAAACATGGGACCCAAAATTCAGTTTCATTGCAGTTATTGCCATTTCACTTTTCTCTGCAGGGAAGTAAATTCATGATGCCATGGTCCCAGTGTTATCTAAAGGGCAAAGCAAACATCCTGTGCTTGAAGGCTGTTCTCTTAGCTTTTCTTTTACTATTTATTTGCTTTACTAGTTTGATTGTATCCCACATTTTGATCAGAAGCTCAGGGCGGCCTATCTATTGCTTTCTTCTTTTTTTCCCAGCAGCAACAACAATCCTTTTGGGCTGAGGGAGACTCAGTTGGACTTCAGCCAATACATAGCTTCTTTTTCTTAGCAAATTTGCCAGAGGAAGTAGGCATTAGGGTAATTTCATTTGTAAGATAGTAGAATATTGGCTATTGTTACTTTTACAGTTGGATTTACATCTAGACACAAAAAACCAAACAGAACAGCTTTCAAGTGGGCTGAAATCTAATAATTTCTTTATTTTGTCTGCTTGTGTGTGTGTATTCCACTCTTTTTGCTCATAGAGCATGACACTAACAATAAAAGATGAAAGGTTAAAATCTAATAAAAACATTAAAAAAACATAATTCAAACTGGAAAGAATGTGGGCTGAGCTACAGGCTGTGCCAGTTGGGATTTCAGCTGCTTCTCTGAAATCAAAAATGAAGCATGTAAAAATCCAAAGATTCGCTTAAATTATCTTGCAAGTAATTTGATGTATCTACATTTGGTTTATTATTAACATTGGATTGCTTCTCAGTTCCCCACAGAAAAAGTTTTCTAGAAAGCTTATCCACAAACCTGATACGAGAAAATGCTTCGGGTTTAAGGTTTATGTAGAAAGTGATATCTATCTATGGAAGGAGCATGTTAAGCAAGTGTGGTAGTTTTCAAAGACCAACCCATTTGTAACAATTAGAAACAGGCTTGGTACTTTGCCTTTCTAAACAAAAGGTTTATTGCTGGAGACAAGAGAAAACAAAACAATCCTGACAGTGATTCCTAACTGTTAAGAGACAAGGAATTCATACATTTAAAATATTAGTCTTTCCAACTCCTAAAGCTTCATCTTTGGTAAAGGAATGCTAGCCATCTGATGCCAGCAGGATTCTTCAATACGAACTCTTGAAGATTAGTCAGACTTATAACATCACCCGGTTTTAAACATACTTACACATCAAATAGACTTCAGGTGACAAGATTCTTGTACCTGCTAAGATTCGGCTAGAGAAACCATTATTTATTAAACTAACAAAATTCTCCAGGATTCTTAGCAATGGGCAGGTTGAAGGGGTGGGATAGCTACATTTAAGGTGCAGAAAAAGGATGCGCAGGTAAGTGAGTGTATAAAATAGGCCAAAGTAAGGATATTTATACATCTCTAAGAAACATGATTTTGGTTTAAGCTATGTGGGGCCCTGGATCTAAGATTGCTTGCCCTTGCTTTGGGCATGATGGTTTAAGATTTATGGGAGTTGAAGGCCAGTCTGCTGTAGTCATACTTAACAGCACCAGGCATCTAAGTATTCCCCATTGATTTGTACCTGGGCATAGGATCCAGTCACTCTCTTTCCAAGGGCTCATTCCACTGGAAATTTCTAGCAAAAGTGCAGGGGTCAAAACAAAACTTCAAGGAATAAGCCCATATCTCTATTCAGGAGAAAGAGCATTTTGCTCAGAGATGCAGAAGATTGCATATTGGAGACAGTAATTCTTAAAATGAATCACTGACTCTTTTAGTCTATAGCTGAAAAATGAGATGCAGGCAAGCTCAGGTGTCTTCTTGTCTGGACTTTCATTCAGTTTTCCTTTTCCCTGCTGCCTCTCTCTATTGCCTTCTATATTATCATGGAAGTAAAAGCCATTGGGTTCTATAAAAGTTGCTATCTAAATTTGCAGCCACTTCTACTGGCGCTGTGCCAAGTCTTGCAAGTTTAAATTGGACAATCCATTTCTAAGAAGATACCCAGACCCAATAAATATCCAGGAGAGGAAACCATTGGGGGAAGCAGCCGAAGGAGTATGCTAATCCTGGAAACCAGTTTCTGCAGGATAAAAATCAACGGTGTACCTTCCCTTCTATCTTGCAAAAGAAATTGGAATTGAACTGGATTTCATCATCCTTTGTAATCTTCATGATGGCTGCCTGAACCAACATTTCTGTACTTATCTCTAGCTGAAACCATTAGGGCTGTGAATTATGGGGGTTGTAATCCAAAATATCTGAAGGGTGCTAGTTTGGGAATGTAATTTTGTATGGTGGTGGGAAATCTCTACATTCTTCTCTCTGTGTGTTTATATATATATATATATGTATGAATTAGTGCCAAGGTAATAACTGATGTATAAAGCTAGAAATAATCTAAAAGGTGTTACAGCTTGTAATTTTAAAAAAGTTTTATTTGATAGTCTCCACAAATTTTTAATTGGCTGTTCTAAGGGAAAGAAAACTTGTTGGTAAAGGTGAATTTTAATGAATGGAGCTGAGAGGCACACATTTTTAAAGTTTAAGCCTAATTTCAGCCTATTTAATATACTGTTCCGGTTTAATCATCATACAAATAATTATATTTATTTCCAAGTAAGTCTGCATAGCTCTGCAGTCTTAGATTTATTTATTCAACATTTTTTCATTATCTCAAAAAAAAAGGTGTATTTTAACTGAACTATTTAAAATCAGTAATAAAACTCATTTGATCAGATTTTTCTAATGAGAATAATGAAAATAAAATACATTAGCATTTGACTGAAGTGGAATAATTAAGCCACATCATCTTTTCCCTTATTTAAAACAATGGAAATTATGAGTGCTTAATTGATTGATACAGTTCCTCAGATAAGTCTTTTATAATTGTAATAAATATAAGGCTATGTACCAGAGGCACATATTGTAAGACATGTCAGATAGAACTGAGTGGGACTATTCAAATATAAATTATATGTTACAGCACACATTTGCCTGTGATTGGGGGAGGAGGAGTAGAGGATTGATTTGCTCCACTCAAGTCAGTGATAAAATAAACAACTTGTGAATCTAAGCTTTCAATCTTTTGTCTTCATTGCAAACAGATCGACAAAGCAGTAAATGTCATTGATTTCAATAGAATGTACATCTTAGGAAATAAGTATTTTCTCAAAGAATAAAAGCAGAATTCCTAATTTATTTCAAACTGGGTGTTCATCACACCACTCAGTGGTACTATTTATAAGGAAACCTTACAAAGCTAAGTTCAAGTTCAGCCTAGAGGAGAGTTCTCCCTGAGGTTTTCAAGGAACAAAATGCTGCTTATAGCTATATACATTAAGGCAAACCCTTAATGACCAAATTGCCACTTCAAACAGAGAAAATAACAGTTTAGTGTATGCCTATTCAGAAATAAACTTCATTTCTGGATAAATTTGTTTAAAATTGTAACACCGAGAGCACCACATGTAAATCAAAGTTTTATTCTAATTCTCTTTATATAGTCATTCTCCAATTTAACTAAAGGTAATCCTGGCCAAGTTCTCCTTGGAAACCAGTCCTCGATTCCACTTAAGTCAGGATTAAATTTGGCTAGACAGAGTTCTCCTACTGCTACCACATAGGAGAGCATTTACTGTAAATACAAAAGCTTAATGGTTTACTAGAAAAACGTAAGAGCAGAGTCTTTTTTAGATTGTGAACTCTTCACCCAATTCTGTCATAAAAAGTCAAGACTGCGTTTTACTTACTCAAATTCACTGCCTTTGCCTCATCTAGGTCAGTAAAAGTACAAGTAAGTACTTTTACTTCCAGTAAAAGTAAAATTCCCGTTGATTGCAACTCAGCTCCTGGCAACATGGTCATTGGCAGCAATAGGGATGTGGTTTCTCATTGCCTTCTTCTGAATTTCTTATGTCAACTTCACAGTATAATTTATAGCCCTTAGGGTATCTTGTGATCTCCCATTCAAATAGGAATTGGGTCCAGCTTAGAGATGGAGATGAGCCCCATTCAGCTACTTGCTGCCACCTGTTTTAGGGTTTCAACAATCCACACTGCTGTCTCTAGGGCTTGCTTTGGTGCTATGGCCATTTCCTCTTTATTGATTTGAAGCCTTTTCTAGACTCGCCCAAACAATCCTACACCCTTTCAGGAATGATGGCGGTTTTATATTGCCACAAGATTGTCAAATAACTGCTATAAATCCCTAGTGCAGCCTTTATGGCATCATTATGTCCAGGATCACATTCTAAGGGGCGATTAACTCTGTACTTTTGATTCTGTGTCTCCTGTTCTATTTTGCTACAATGGCAAAACCTGCATGGGAAAGAGACATTTTCTCCCTGCCTAGTAGGAGGTGCTATTGTGCTGTGAGCTTAAAAGAACTTTTTCTCAGTCACAAAAGCAGTCTTCCTTCTATGAAATTCTACAAGATTCATTTTCATTAACTAACCCGTTTAAGAAAGCATCAAGTCTACTAAAATTCAGACCCCAAGAAAAGCACTTCAACATACCCTTATCTTGATGCCCTCCAACCATGTTGGGCTTCAATTCTGTGAAGGGATTGTTGAGTGGGGATTGTGGGAATTGTAGTCCAGGACAGCTGGAGACCCCAGTTTGGAACAGGTTGTTTTGGAACATTGGGCTCAGAATTGTTCAAAGGAAGGATGAATGACTAGATTTGGCCACAGTACCCTACCGATTGCTGGACTACATTTTCCATCATCCTTAATCATAGGCCATGCTTGGCAAGAGTGATAGGAAGGAGCTATAACTGAATATCTCAGGGAGGCAGATTTTGCAAGGATTACATAGATGCATCATGGAAGACACAGGAATTTTTGCATAAAATTCATTTGGAGCAGGAATTACAGATCATTGAAAAGTAGTGGAATGTTCTGGTTTCCTTCCTGCTCCCCCTCCCATTAGAACCGGAATCAAAAATGTAGGCATTTTAAATATTTTGTGTAGAACTGAAATAGTTTGGATACGCAATGCAAATTTATGTTATTCCAAACATTTGCCCTTCGCTTGGTCATAGTTTCATCCTCTTTTGTTTTAAGACGGATTCCACCTGATAGTTTCGCAAAGGGCCTTTTAATAAACTTCAGGTACAAAATGCATTGTTAGCCCTTTCCAAGAACATCAAAGTAAATGAGGTCAGCCCTCTGATGCACTTTCAAATAAAACTTGAGGAATTCCTTCCTCTCCCCCCCCCCCATATTTGGGACACTGAGTAATGAAAAGATAATCGCGTAAGCGCGAGGATTAAGATGAGCATCTTCGTTGAAATGAAAACGGAAAGCTTCCTTCAGTCTTTGCCCTTAACTTACCCTCGCCTTGAAATGTAAAAAGCTGTCTTTGGCAGTCATCCCGAGGCGGCAGTTTACTGGGCTTGGTCTCTTGGGCTTAACCCTCTGACTGAACCGCCAAACTACAATCCTAGGGCTGAACTGGGTTTCTTTCTTTTCAAACAGAGTGCGACCTTATTCACACCCATACGCCCGCACAATTAATTTCAGTGGAAAATAATACATTGGCACCTCCTTCTCATTGGTGGATCATGTCCATTTAGTAATATTTACTCGTGAGATTCATATGCCTCCTCGAAAGATGTCTAAAAATGGATAAGGATTTATTCCACTTTATGGAGGCCATTTCCGTTAGGGAGAAAGTCTCTTACAGTATCACTCAGTGATATTGCAGAGTTACTCTAAAGGCAGCCGACATTGCTGCTCAAATCTTTTAACTCCAACGAAAAACAAAAAACGAAGGCTTGAAGCCTCTTGGCGCTGGAATCAAGTCCAGAGAATTCAACGCCTTTAAATTCGAAGATAAAGGATTTCTCTAACAAGGTTCTCGATCCTACCCCCCCCCTCCGTCTATTAAAAAAAAAATTCCAAATGATTCTAATTTTGGGAGTAAAACTGATCGAATTCCGTTGGAATTACTCCTGCGTCACCCGCTTCGATTCAAGGCTGGGCTCTACAGAAGGTAAACCGGGTTAGATTCGGGTTCTTACCTTCCCCCTCCACCCTGCCCCCTTCGGCCGGAGGTTTCGTTCCCTTGCTGGAGCTCAGGCAAGACAACAGACTTGTTCAAGGCGGCCCCGCGGGGTGGGGGCAACTAGATTTAGGTGACAGGCGTCAAGTTCATTCCCAGAGATCGGGCAACAATCCGGTGCAATCAAAATGCCTGTCTTTAACCCAATCCCGTTAATATTCCCACTCTCCGTGTTTTTCCTCATTCTGTTCATAAGCTCAACCATTGTAGGCACTTGGGGAGGTGGACCGGGCCGCACCTAAAACCTGGGGGCGATGGAGCAGACCCTCCCTTACATGAAATAAAGGCTTGAGGGACAATCTGTGCTTTCGGCAGCGAGAGGCTGACAACTCTGAGCGGTTGTTTAACAAAAGGAGCCGGCTGCGCCTGCCTGTTAACGCCGGTTTTGCTGAAAGGCGAAGGGACTGCGGGATTCGGAACCCGGACAATTGTCGCCCCCCCCCCTTGGTCCTCGCACACCTGGGCAGCGGTGCGGAAGCAGAAACTGGTCAGGGGGGGGAAAGGAAAGGGGAGGCTGCTTGGGTTGGGAAAGACGGTCAGCAAGTTCAGACAAAGTCAAATGGCCAAACACTTCTGAGAAGCAACGTTTATTTTTTTTTTTTGCTTGTTTTTGTTTTCACCGTAGAACCAGGTCCTGAATTTCCCAGAAGCCCAGAATGGGAAAGTTTTTTGTTTGTTTTCTCTGCTGCAGAAGTAAATCCATCTTCAGCACTGAAGCAGCACCAATGTTTTGTTTTGGTTTTTTGTTAAAAAAAAGAGAGAGGGAAAAATCTGAAGAGGAAAATACAACAAAACACAACAATCTTTTTATTCTTCTTATTTATGTAAATCAGGTCATCACTGGACAAGAAACCAAGTTCTACCCATTACCATAACAGTTTGTCGATAAAGAATGAAAAAAAAAAATCAGATTGGGTACTATCTAGTATCAAGCGTTGTATATTTTTTTTGTCTTTTTCTCTTTTTGATCTCAACCCTCCCAAGATTTAAATTCCCCACCCATTCACAGAGGTATAGTCACAGATAAATAATCCCCAAACTACTTGCTTGCCGTATTTACACAATCCCATTAAATTAAGCATAAATAAATATATACAAACTCGTCATTGAATACCTTTCCCATTTTTTAACCCACCCCATTATTTTTGTGAAAGAGACCCTAAAACAATTTATATTTTTCCACTGTTATGGAAGGACTATTCAAGAATAGAAGTCAGATTTACTGTTTTAAATGTTTTGTGATAACATAAAAAGAGAATGTAATTGATTTCCCAGTCTTATTTTCTGTATAGGAATTTGCCTTGTTTTAACTTTACTCTTTGAGTCCTCAGTTCTTAAAAATTCACTGTGGGAGCACAGATCCTCTTCTATGCTCACAAGGGTTAACTTTCCTAGAATGGGTTTCAGAGAACAGGTGGGTGGCAAGGGGTTACATGGTCCAGGCTCTTAGCCACCCATGTTTCCTTTCTCAGGACACATGATTGCTCACTTTAAATATTCTTTAAAAAACATAAGATAGAAAATTGGAGAAAACGAATACCAATACTGAAAAACATACACTCACACATATATTTTAATAAACATATGGCCGAGAACATACATCAGTGCAATTAAAGCATTAATTTGTTAACTGCAGATAAGTTGCTTTTTAGAAGGGTGGAAAATTTTAGTCAGAGCCATCCCACCAAAAAAAAGGGCATTCAGTGCTGAAGACATATCATCAACATCATCATCATCATAGGAAAAAAGAGGAGACTCCCTTAGAGACACTCTTCTGGGTGCCAAAAATCCACTACGTGAAAGAAACAACTAAGAAATCTCTCTATTTCTGCTGCCATCTAGTCATCATCCAGATTTTTTTTCAGCCAGTTATGTGTTTAACAATATATTTGTAAGAATCCCCCACTCCATTACTTCAATTACCACTCAGCAAAAGAAACACAAAGGTTTTAATAATACATGGAAATGCCCCCAAGGTAAATCCAGTGGAAGAACAGGGATCATACCTTGATCTAATAAGCAACTCTAGAGCAAGGTGCTTGTAATTGACTTAAAGCCCAATCAAGCAGCAAGTTTTTTTTCACTAGTGGATAGTTATCCCTATCACTTTGGCAGTTTTTCTTTTAATGACAATTTAAGCAGATAATTGGGCAGAAAAGAGGGGGCAAGGATGGAATGGGAGGATGCCTTTAAAATGTCAACAGAAGACATTGTTTTCCCAAAGTATTCTTTAGATCATCAGTGATCTTTCAGGGCTTTGGGGTTGGATAATGATTCATTCCTTTCCCCCCCCCCATCACACACACACACACACACACACACACTCCCCCTGAAATGTCTTGAATTGCTACAGTCCCAATATCCTTCCCTACCAGTCATGCTACCATTGCACTTCCATTACTATCTCAAGGGTGATGTATTGCCCCCTCCCTCTAGAAGACTGCTGAGAACTCACTCAGCTAACTAAAGGAATTGACTGAGCCAAAGGTGAAAAGAGAAGGCTATGAATTCAGAGCTTTCCTTCACTCAGATTGATTGCCAGGCCTGGCCATAGGGAAGTTGTGCTTTCCCATTTTCCTTCCATGTCTATGAGATATGCCTCACAACAACATGTAGTTTTTTCCTCAGATATACCAAAGTGGTTGCAATAGGGAGCTTGGAAAGAAAGCAAAGGAAGGCCATTTCAAAGAGAAACCACCCCAAATGGAAACGGTCAAAGAGTCCTTTCTTTCACAATTGCTGGTTTCATTTAAAGGAAGCCTGATGTGAGAAATTGTCACATACTTGTCCACCAATATACTAAAACCACAGTGAAAGAAAGTTTTATTTAAAACAAATTCCAGAAATTCCCTTTCAAACAATTTTCCTTAAGATGCAGAGTTTAAATACTCATGACTAATACAACCTTCCTCTCTAAATTACTCTAGAAATCAAACAGAATGTTTCTAGTAAGGTGATTCTATCACTGTGTGGCTCAGAGACCAAGCAACTGGCCAAACCATCAAACCTAGACTTTCCCCAGAAGATAGTAATAGGAAAAGTTGCACCTGTTGTACCTGAAGCTGCTGACAGCCAGAAGAAACAACAGTTGCCAAGTACTTCTGCCATTCACAGCATTAATTCTTCTTACATTATGTAGCTGAAAAACAGACTGGTACCTAATTATCAGAAACAAGACTCCTGGGCCAGAATACCTTGTGGCTTTGCAGGTGGTATTGACCCCTCTATCGGCTCTTGCCAGCAGTGCCATTGAAGGATGATGCTAACTGTACTGGTCAAAACTGGAGAGCTATGTAAGGGGACGTTTCAAATTACCAGAAGAGTATAAGTGGTAGCACACCTGTTTGGCTTGAGACAACAACCAGTGGTTTCTCCTTTAGATGTTGTTGTGGTTTTTTGGTGGGGGGAGGGGTTATAACAAGGCTACTCCATTCATATGTATTATCCATATACAACAGAATATTTAATCAAAAGAGAACAATTTCCAAACATAGAACAAGATGTGCAGGAAGTGTTTGGCAAAGTATTTGTCACTGTGTTCCAAATTTAGCCTCTAAGTGACACAACTCAGTAGCAGCCAGTCTTAATTCCATAATAATGGAATAAGGTTGATTTAACAATTGGATTGTTAAAGAGGGAGACAATTACTTTATTTCAAGTGACTTTGGGAGAGTCCTTGGCAAAGCCTCACATCATTTCTATGCCTGGGAGGATTTGTTCCACCAAAGACTATGATCTATTGCAGGCCATAGTCTTTGGTGGAATGGTATTTAATTTACCCTTTAAAATATGGTTTAATTTACCCTTCTCCACTATCTGATCAAGAGATCCTAAAAATGGAAAAGTCTGGACACTGGTTTCTTATTCTGTTTGTATCTTCTTCTTTTTCTGTCAGAAATCTTTGCCTTTAATGGCTCCTTACAAGAATTCCAGTAAGGGCAGCAGATGAAGCATCACAATGCAGAGAATGGGAAAACTTCATATTCTCACCAAGGAACAGAAATGAATGGCATGAGAATCAACAGTAGTAGATACCTGCTTTTAGCTGCCACAAATGTATATAATCTCAAAATTATACTGCTTTTCAGCAGGATTTTCTCTTGATCTTAGGAATGCTGGTTTTCCTATTAGATTCTTTTACAGCAATTTGATACACAGGAATTTTCAAATAGCTTCTTCTGCTAAGGATTATATTATAAACTACTTGTAATGATATTGCAGATTTGTTTCTTTCTATGTAGATATTAGCTGTGACAAGAACTTCGTTCCTACTCCCCCCAATCCTGCAATAATACTGGGGAAATTAAATGAATTAAAATGACAATGCTGTGTTTTCCCCATGTAATCAAAACATTCAGTTTTTCTCAGACATTTTAAAGAGATTTGATTAAAGATATTTTTTTCTACAATTGCAGTCCACAGGGATACCAAACTGTTTCCTCCAGTAATACAATATTGCCCTTTAATCAGGGACCATAGTACCAAAAAAGTACTATGTAAGACAAAAATTTGTGCACTGACTTTATGATGCAGCTCTACAGACCAGTACTGGAACTGTATAGGTAGTGCTTAAATGTCATATGGTTTACAGGGATTAGAAAAGTGAGACATGTTGTTTTATTTTTATTTGACCAAAGTATCATTGACTCATAAATTATTATCATAAATTTATCTCACTCATAAATTAATATCATGTGATTTATTCATGAATGAGATTTAAATAGTATCAATTACTTTTAAGACTATATTGATAACTATTATTTTAATACATTGCTTCAAGAAAAAGTTGGGTCCTGCAGCTGTGATGTAACAGTAGCATGGGCAGCCAATCTTTTATATACTCAAGTACTTTACAAACTCTTTAAGAAAAAAAAGTTAAAACTAGATGGGTCATATTATTAGCCTCTAGGAACACTGATGGGATGTGGAATAAAATTACCAAAAATAAGAGATGGGGGAAGAGTAGGGCTTGGCATAGCAAAGGATGGATTGCACAAAATGTATCTCTGAAAATATGAAGATGCCAATCAGTGTGTAGACAATACTGCTCAATCCATTTGTGCATTCTGCTGCAGGGTCACAGAATCTGTTGGTGATACCAAAAAAACAAAACAAAACACCTTGTGAAAGAATATTCTCCTGGAATAGTTAACAAGTTATTGGGGCAGAAGACCCTAGCCAGTAAAACCACTGGCACTTCTTTCTATTTCCTTCTGTCTTTATGATACTCATATGCATACACAAAATTAGCTTGAGGGTCAGCAAGCTGAGATTGGGACACACTTATCAAATAATGCCTCCAAACACCTGCTCTTTAAAGTTAAATAATAATTGATCTTCCCATACCATTAAAAAAAAATCTTTTAAATTTTATTCTAAAACAGCAAATCAGGTTTCTCTGGATTGTTATGCAACAAACTTTAGCAACATTTATAAGTAAAAGGCAGGCGTATCTGCAATTCAGTAATCAATATCAGTTACATGTCTATTACCTGTTCAACTTTTCAATTCTTCTGCCTCAATGTCTTGTTTAATTTAATGATAATCTGTATCTTAGGCACAAGCAGTTGAATTTTAAGTAATGGAATATTTCCTCAGTAGGCCTTTTTAATGTTAATTCAGTATGGATCTTTCATGTTCACATTAACGGGTGGAATAGTAAATTATTTTTATTTTGCAATAGGGAACTTGCTATATTTATAAAATTTGGCAAGAAAGCCTAAATACAGAGAAAAGAGAAAAGCAATCAGTACTACAACTGCCTTCAAGTACCATAGAGGGTCCTCTAAAATAATATGAACATAAAGATCCATTTTGCCTTTCCTTTCTTCTTTCTTTCTGGATGCTAGAATGGACAAGACATACAAACAAGATACAAATTTCCAGTATGTCATATAAAGAAAGATATCTTAAAAGTATGCTGTGTAATTCAGTCAATATTAAGCACATTTAAATTCCATTGGCTTTAATAGGATCAAGTCCAACACATACTCAATTCTCTGAAAAATAAATGTAGCAAACTGGGTAGATGGAATGGTAGTTTTGGCTTTACTGTGTTGCACGATGAAAGACATTTATTTTCCCTTAGGGACAGTTCCTACTAAACTGCATTATTTAATATATTAACTATTTAGCCTGTTAATTGCCTTGATAAATTGGGCAGCTTTTTTAAAAACACTAGTACTCAAGACAGCAAAAATGAACCAAAACATTTTTTCCCCTCAAGTAGAATAAAATGGCTACACTAAGATAATATCACTGACCAAAAAATAAGAAAGTATGCTGTTGACTTCATAACTATTGTTTTTACTATATTCCTAATTAAAATGAATTAATGTCATATGGAAATTCAGTTAAGATTTTTCAAGTTCTGCAATAGCCATGATCACAATCTTATTATAAAAATGCTGTGCTTAATCACTCCTCCTAAAATATCACTGAAATTGGACAGATATAAATTAAGATCAGAATTTAAAGCTTCTCCCACAACTCAACTAATAGTTGGCATTAAATAAATTCCTATTAAAGTCAATAGAACTGCAATTTTAGTATTTAGATATTATATGTGAAAGCGCCACAGATTGATGAACTTTCCTGCCTAGATAAATATACTTAGAAATGGTGCCTTAAGATGTCCATAGACAATAGACTCCTATTTAAGAGCTTGGGAACATGTCTCATTAAAAACAAACAAAATGGTGAATTCCTAATACCAGAATTGCTCGATGTGGAAAAATAGCTTTAAGTACAACTTAATTGGCTTGGTTGGGAATTAGGAATCACAGGGTCAGCTTCTAAATGCACAATACATAATTTACCACCTATGGTATATAGCTTCCTATATGGAAACAGGACTGATAATTATAAATTAAGAATATTTCAAGCATCTGCACATTGATACATTTCTGTATATATGCTGCAAAAGGTGCAACTGTCTGGCATATGATATGTACAGTTGCTTCAAATGAAACATTAACCACTGCTGTATTATGTGATCCCAGTTTATAGTGTAAAATGATGTAACTTTTACTGAAAACTGCAAGTACCCAAATAGCATTTGAAAACTGCATTTCAAATAAAAAGTTGACCAGCATGGATGATTAGCCATAGACCCAAGCCTTCAACGTTCCCTTAAGTGGAATGAAATTCCACCAAAATTAATGGAACTTACAGCCATATAATGTGTTTGGGATCAGGGTGGCAGGCATAATACATCTTTATCCTATTCTCATCTTCTAGAATGAATTCAGTATGTGAGGCCAAAATGAAGCATAGACACAAGCTGTTGTGACAAAGGGAAACAATCTTTCAAAATACATGAAATACCATAGCCAGTGTCAATTCAACAAAACCTTTGCAAAGTGATAACATGCAGGGTGACATTCATTTTCCCCTTAAGGATGGTTTCTTTTCCTACCTACTCCAAAAAGGAGTTAAATGTTTTAAAAATGTAATTCGTACTTAATTACTGTAAATTATTGGAAAATGGCCAATTCCTCCTCTTCCACCCCAGGGTCAAGACAACTATTTATTTTCCAAGTCAAAATTTGCAACACTCCTTTGATAACGAGGAGAAACTGATTTCTTTAAATTTAGATACTAATTTAATATTGAGCCATGGTTCTTATTATACCTTTTCTAAGAGAAATATATTTAAAAAAATTGTTTTTACTCTGTGCATCAAACACTATTGGCCCACCTCCCAATTGGTTTTTTTTTTAATATTGGAGGACATAGTATTTGCTTCTAAATCAGCATCACTTGCTCAGTTAGTGAAGCCTTACTTAATCTATTCCCTTTGAGCTTCTTTAAAGAAGTACACCTGCAGAATTCCAAAACAACTGACTTTGATTTGAAAAAGAAAAATTTCAGAATTGTGGATTTTCATCTCAGTACCTGATGAAATGTGTACGGAGCTCTAGTCCTCTTTGAAGAAGCTCATAAGCCAAGCGGGCAAAGCTTTGGGAAACAGAAGAAAATTAAAAAGGTGCATACTCCTGAGAAGGTTTAACATACTTATCAAGACATTCTTACTAACATTTCTTTAAAAGCACAAAGTGTGTGTCTGTGATCTGAATCATTTTAAAGAGAGGCAGTCATTGCTCAGATTTTAGTATAAAAATGTACAGATTGATACCATTATCTGTGACATTATCTCTACCATTACTGTTCCCAGTCTAGGAGGCCTAACTGCACTTCAATGCATACATGAATGTCTTCCATACGTGGATTTTCACTTTTGTAGCACACACTTTCATTTGTGCCTCTTATGGGACACTGTGAACCCTCCCCTTCAATAGGACAAGTTATTTCATAGAAATGTAAAACGTAGTGTTCCAGGTGAGAGCTCCATGTGTATTTTAGAAATATTCTATCAAACAAACTAGGAATAAAGATTACCAGTTTCAGGCACAGGGCCATTTCAGTAGTAATATTTGCCCCCCATACAACAGTAGTTATGAAAAAAGTTGCAATTGAAAAGAAAAGGCATGTTGATCTTTATATCTATCCACAAAATCTTTTCCCTTTCCTGTTCACAGTTGTTGCATGCCTGTGCAACTTTTTTCCACAGGTACATCTTCATGAAAATGTTTGCTTCATGATAGGCATACTGTATTATGAAACAAAGGGTTGACTCTCATTATCAGCTATTTGGTTTCAGACTTAGTCATGCTGAGTTTTAGGTCTAGAGTTAGTTATGGCTAATTTTGATTACAATGGGTCTCCTCCAAATATCACCAAGTCTGGATCCAATTCAATACCTTAATGGAGCATATATACATAAATTCTACACATCCTTATTAATAGGAAAAAATGATTATTTGCAGCTCCCCCCCCCCCCAAGTTTTAGGATTAAATATGTTAAGTGGGCAGCTTTTGATTAACACTTTAGGTAGAGTATCCAGAACAAGCAGAGGCACCTGAGAGCAATCCATTAGCTCTTCCACTTACTCATCCATATACTGTAATTACATTTTAACATTTTCAGAGCCTGAACCCATCACCTCTGCATGTAGTTACTAACAATTCTTCTTAATGACTCATGGTTTGGACAGACCCAGATTTGGTTGTTTCCCCCTTTCTTCCCACTATTAGGAAATCTTTGGGCCAAATGCTACTGATAAATTTGAGGCTCAGCTATTTAGACCACAGAGAGAGAGAACAGCAACATTTTGCACAAAATCAGGAAACTTGCTCTCAACGGGACAGTCCAGTATAAAATATATCCATCCCTTAAGTTTTTCTTTCTACTTTAGATAGATTTTTAAAAATAGTAATAATACAGAAACAGACTGTGTACCTCAGCCAACATAGCAACATTATCAAAATGATTCTTCCAATAAATTATTGATTGCTTTTATCTGTTATAATTTCATCCCCACCAAAAATTACTTTAAAAAAGGATTGTGGGATGACAGAAGTGGAAAATCCTGGATGTTATCTTCAAAAGTTCCTTTGCCATAGAGCCACTGAGCCACTCTTCCTGTTCCACTGTGCGCCTCTGACCTTATTTTCTTTTTTTAAATTACTTGCAGATGTGATCTACCTAGCATAATTCTTCCAAAACCCAATCCAATATTTTAAAGCTAAAATTAAATGTTTTTCCTCCCAAAGGATCGTTCTCAATCTCTCTTTTTCTTTCTGTTTTACCCCCTATTTTCATTAGCTTGCTTTCTGGGTTGTTGTTGTTTTTTCTCTCTCTCTCTCTTTCTCTCTCTCATTTTCTGTGCTTTTCTTCCTTGTCTCCAGTTTTACTACCTGGTCCTTCCCCAGAAGTGTGCCTGTTAGCAGAGTTGTTGTTCAAGAACATCTTGTCCATGCCTTTGAGAGCTTCCGTCAGATAATTCTGGAGAGCAGTCAGAGCAGCACAGATGGCTGGGGACCCAAAGCCATGAGTGATGAGACTGAAGTGAGTCAAGCAGCTCTGGATCCCTGGCTCCAAGATGGGTGTTGGTCGGCTATTGCCAATGGGTGTCCGGTCTTGGGCCAAAAGATCGGTAAATTCTTTACACACTTGCCTGGAGATGAAGAAAGCAGAGGACAAGAGCCAGGATCAGTCAGGATCAGAGAACTCTGGATGGATGACTTATCAGCATTTTTTGGGGGGGAAAACAACCTACCAAAATCTAACAATTAAAGCATTCTTTCAATATGTCAAAGAGATTTCCTTTGAATTCTGTTACTATCCTACTTGCATTTTGCTCTTCCTCCAGAGCTCAGGGTATGAAATTTGCCCTAAGGCACCTTAAGGTTACCACACTCAGGTTGAAAGATTATGACAAAGAAACCAAGCTCTGCCACTGCAGAGCAGGAACCTGAAGCAGGTTCTCAGAGCTATTAGATAAGTATATTCCATTTGTGATACTTTAAGGAATTTGTTTCTTATTTTTACAATCACACTGAATGTACCTTTTTTGCATTTAAATATGACTGAATTATTCAAACAATGCGTATTTTTCAGTGCTGATAATCCTGAGAGAATATTCCAGTGCACCGTTGGAGCTTCTGCTTAAACAGGATTTCAAATTCAGTCTACAGAGGGAGCAAGTCCCTGGTGAGATAATAAAATAAAATAAAATAAAATAAAATAAATAAATAAAATAAAATAAAATAAAATAAATAAAATAAAATAAATAAAATAAAATAAAATAAAATAAAATAAAATAAAATAAAATAAAATAAAATAAAAAAATAAAATAAATAAAATAAAATAAAATAAAATAAAATAAAATAAAATAATAAAATAAAATAAAATAAAATAAAATAAAATAAAATAAAATAAAATAAAATAAAATAAAAAAATAAAATAAATAAAATAAAATAAAATAAAATAAAATAAAATAAAATAAAATAAAATAAAATAAAATAAAATAAAAAAATAAAATAAAATAAAATAAAATAAAATAAAATAAAAAATAAAATAAAATAAAATAAAATAAAATAAAATAATAAAATAAAATAAAATAAAATAAAATAATAAAATAAAATAAAATAATAAAATAAAATAAAATAAAATAAAATAAAATAAAATAAAATAAAATAAAATAAAATAAAAAATAAAATAAAATAAAATAAAATAAAATAAAATAAATAAAATAAAATAAAATAAAATAAAATAAAATAAATAATAAAATAAAATAAAATAAAATAAAATAAAATAATAAAATAAATAATAAAATAAATAAAATAAAAGGATGCTAGAGTTAGAAACAACCAAAAATTTTAGATCAAGAGGAAGAAGAAAAAGATTCAAATAAAATCAACTATGATTGCTGCAAGTTTACTTAGGGGGGGGGAGTACTGAATGAAATATTTGAAGAAATATGCATACAACTGCCCATTAATCACCAAGCACAACATCCCTTTCTTCCTCCATCAGACTAATCAATCTGCATGATTGTAGGCCACAAGTAAAAATAGTTTTGCAAGAAAAGCCTAGCCCAGCTCTGCTCTGCACGTATTCCTAAAATACATTGAATGGAACTACATAATAATACCTATAAAGTGATAACTTTTATGGAGAAAATAAGCCATTCATACCCAATAGAAAATATAAGAAATAAAGGAGGTGTGTTTGTATGAATATCTGAGATATTGGATGCAGTGATTATAGCACTACTCTACAAGAGTTGCCATCATACATTTACTTTGAAAGTAAGGCCATTTTTCAAAGTAACTGGTCAAAACTGTGGCATATTTTCACATTTATATAGCAGAAGCCAATTTGTTCAAAGTTCTCCAATGTATCCATGATATGCAGAAGTTTGAATACAGCAATTTAAGCACCATTGTATTCTGCAACTACATACCTTTATCATTTAAGGAGGAAAATCAGCTTAACCTACCCAACAAAGTTGTTGCCATAAGGAAAACAGAAGACAAGAGTGTTAAGTATACTGTCTTTAGGTGTACAAAATAAAGGCAGGTTATAAATTTAATCAAAATGATAATGCTACTGCAGTTAAACTCAGTAATAGTGTAACCACGTATCTCACTCCAAATATCGTTTGCATTCAGAACAATGAAAGCTAATTAATGATCTAGACTGTAAAAATCAGGACAGTCATCAGACAATGGTGAAGAGTTAGAGCATTCTATATTTCTGCTGCTTTCTAGTAATCATCTGGATTTTTGCAGCTCAGATCTGGTAGCTATAATAATGTAATAAGGAGAACAGTCCTTATGAAGTTTGACATTCCGAGTAATCTATAGATAGTGACTTGCTCAAGTGAACCAATGCATAACAGAATGGTTAGAGAGGCATGCTGGACATTTGTCTACAATTCTTTTATCAGCATACCTGCACAGAGTTTAAAGAAAAAAGTAAAATCTCCTTCAAGTTGAGCTGAACTCAACTTGATACAGATACAGTTTTCTGGAAACAGTACAGAAGTGGTTTGGTATTGCTTTCTTTTGGGCCGTTTAAAAAAACAAAACAAAACTTTCAGGCCCTATTATTCTCTTGTAGTCTCCAAGATTTAACCAGAATGGCTATTCTTAGTTTCAGAACTCAATGTCAGCTTTCTGGTCGATCAGTCAAGGCAGATTGGGTTTGCACATTCCATAGTTTGTTTAAATCTCATTATAAATAAGGTATGCATGACTGGCTCTTCACCATAAATCACTACAAACTGTAGTGGCTTGGTCCACAAAACTTGCTGGCCCAAAATGAAACAAACCAATTCTTAAACTGCAACAAACAGGTATTTTTATTTCTATGACATCCTATATCTGAATCATCATTTTGGGCAGGGCTATTATGCCAATAGTTTTATTTGCCAGTACCTAAAAATGATTAATTAGTCAGCAAGAGAAATAAGAGACATTTTAAATGTGATGGGAGTGTATTTAGCTCTACTATTGTACTATTATTGTTTACTGTGCAAGTGATGCTGTGCAACTGATTGTTTACTGTGCAAGTGATGAAATGAGCATCTTGGCATGACATCACATGCATGTACCTAAGAGGTTTAGTTACTCATAAGCCCTGTTTTGTCATTCTAACCAAATGGCCAGATTCTGCAGATTCCCTTCTGCAGAGAAAAAAAGAACTGTGGCAGAGGAACTGGGGCTGAGAAGAGTGCTAGGAGGAGCCCTAGCCAAAGATTACACAGGGATTTAAAGCCTTCAGAATCATGGAAGATGTTAAGCAAGCCATATATTGCTATCTAAATTGTGACTGCTCTATTGGGACTTTGATTACATAAAGAATAGTGTGTTGATTCAATCAGATCTTTCCTGAACTCTCTCACTGTTTCAAGTTTACCCTCCCATGTATCTGGGATGGGTGAAAAGAGGGAGATCTGAGATACTGTTGCTAAAGCAGCCCTATTTTTATCTGTCCCTTTTTTTGTCTGTCTATCTGAAGACCAGAAAGAGAAGTTGATTACAGACTTTTGCCACCAATAGCCATGGCCAAAGTACTTCAACCAACTACCAAACATAGGTACAGTACAAAAATGTGGTTAAAGCAACTTTTTAAAAGTCCAATGTAGTCCACAGTTGAGACCCATACATCATATGAGGCAATCTTACATCTGATTTACAGTAGCACAGAGTATGGGTGACATTCATGTAATCAAATACAAGTAATTTCATATACTCAGAAGATTAGGGAGGACTATAACACAGCCTTATGTCTCACAAGGTATTAAATCTATGAGCATTAATTTTTGGAAAGTAAATAACTTATCATGCAACACCTCAATTTCAGTCTAAGCTGGTACAATTGTTTTTGTTTGTGACAACAAGAGAAAGTTTTAAGACTATTCTATGGATACAACTTTGATTTACTGTCCTCACTCCTAGGGACTAGTCTCATTAAGATGAGGGGCAGACATTTCCATTCATTAAAATTAATAGATGTATGAATTAGAATCCTGTATTGCCTTGCTCAACAATAAATAACTATTTATAAGGAGAATTGAAAAAGAATAATGCCAGAGATACCAGCAGTCGTACTTTCAGTATGCTTTCTGGATTTGGAATCATTATGAGAATAGAAACGTTAAATTGAAAAAGCTTTTTATATTCTCAAATATGTATTAAATACACACACATACAATCTGACACTGAAAGTTATGCAGGTTGAATTCATACATAACTCAGAAATGCAACTGTTTCCATTTTATTAATTTATTTAATATCTCTCACTGATGTCAATAATGCATAGAGGGACTTGGATATCACATATATGCATACATATTTTATTGATATTGCTGTTCAGATACCTATCAGTTCTAAATAGAATACATCAGCATGCACATATACCCATATAACAAACATTCAGTTTAAAAGAAGTACAATTCAAGGTGCTGATTACCACTTTTAAAACCCTACAAGGCTTGGCGCCAGGGGTTGAAGGACTGCCTCTCCCCTATTATATCCACCTGGCCCACCAGGACAAGAGGGCACAGTATCTTAGGGGTCCCATCCTACCACTAGTGGGACCAGGAAAAAGGGTCTTCTCAGTGGTCGCCCTTTCTCTATGGAACATCATTCCCCCTAGGTATACTTAACCCCCACCCTGTTACTTTTCCGAAAGGCCCTAAAAATGTGATTTTGTCAGTGGGCCTGGGGACCACGAATGGAGACAAAACTGATCAAGTGGTTGATTTGATTGTGTTGCTGCAGCCATAGATGAGTGGGGTGGGGTTTTTATGTGGTAGATTTTTAAATGTTCTAAGCCACCCGAGTAATCTATGTGTGAATTGGTGGCCATAGACCTTGAGTTCTATGTATATAAGTAAATAAGTAAGTAAGTAAGTAAGTAAGTAAGTAAGTAAGTAAGTAAGTAAGTAAGTAAGTAAGTAAGTAAGTAAGTAATAAGTAAAACTAGCAGTAGGCACCAGAGGTCATTGAACTGTTGGGTTCAATTCCTCACAATCTGTTTTATTTTAATTTATTTGATTAGCCTTAGAACAATTTTTGTCCCAATTTCTGTAGCAAATGAAAAACTAATTATCAGGAATGTTAAATACCATTGGCTAATGGATACATAACTATTTTGACCTTCTTCTTAGTTCTGATGCATAGAAAAATTCAGACAGAATGTTAGTCATGTCTGCTCATTAATATCCCACTGGTAACACTCTAGTTCCTTCCATGTTGTTCAAGACTTCAATTAGGCAAACGCAGTGCCAAAGTAAATAATAAGTAGGGTAAATGTGTCACATTTTCTAAACTCATCAATTTATGCCGACTATAGAAAGTTGATTAAAATTGACAAATTGATACAGTCCAGAAGCTGAGATGACAGATGTGCCAGTGAGATGGGTGCATGCCAGTGTAATCCATCCATTATACAACATTTAGAAATATGGAGCAAGGCAATTGATTGCAACATCCATTTTCTCCACAGGTCAAAGTGATTTACAGGAAGGCACTGTATATAAATAGTAACCTCAGCATGAAATGAAGTTATAAAACTGTATTACAATATGATGGCTCAGTTGTGATAGTTTGAAAGTGATGGCAAGTGACAGTGAAAATTTAAAGAATCCTATTTGTGGGTCACAACTGTTAGAAGCATTAAAATGATAAAAAATTAAAAATGGAAATGTTGACGTTACATACAAAATGATAACACATTTGAATCTTCAAAGACCAAAGGCAGGAGGTAGGGTCTGTGAGCAATTAAAGTTTTGAGACATTAATATTGCTTGACCCTGCAGACAAGGGCAATGTAATTCCAATCACGTCTCAAAAACATCTGGTCAAATTTGGGCAAATGATTTTTCAGTCATCCATATATTTCTTTAAATTATGCTGTCAACAAAGCAACCACATTCTAACGCAAAAAATAAATCTCTTTGGGACTTGCCTGCAAGATAGAACAAGTGGGGAAAGCAGTACACACTATGAAAAGGCCTAAATCTGATATAAAGCACCAAACAATATGGCAGGGAAGCCAAAGGGAGGCATAAATCAAATAAACAGAAAAGCTATTGTAAAAGTTTCAATGGGCTAGGGAAAAAATGTCTAAATATAGCCACAGATTTAATATTCCCCCCTGCCAGCTCCCAGCTGCTATAGTAAAAGCATCAGATCTATGGATGATTAACTGTAAATATTGAGAAACATGCCTTATAATTTATATTGTCATCTTGAAGGGATAGCTACAAGCCAGGAAGTCTACTGAAATGCAGATTTTTATGTGAAAGGGAATTAGGCCCAAGGTCAACCTTCCTAAGGAAAAATGGGGCAGAGAAGCTAGCATGTTCTCCTAGGTCTACACAATTCATTTGGGATGACAGCAATACATCTGAAGATACCTCAACTGTTATGGAAGAAAGGCACAGTAGCTAAAGTCACATTTATTTAGAAATATTTTATCCATGTAATAAGGTAGAGTTTGTGATACATTTTGTCCCATCTGCTTGGGACTCGTGACTTAAACTCTTAAAGTTTCAAGAAATATGTCCTCCAGAAGCTGGCATTAAATGTGTTAAGACTGGCTTGTGTGGTTTTTCCAATGTCCAAGTAACAACCACTGTAGAACATTTATATGCCCAATACCAAATTTAAACAGGCTTTTTACTTCCTCATTATGCTGCCTCATTACCTCATGGTAACATTTCAGTGCAGAAATAGTACAGAACAGTGAAGGATTATATATTTTCTTGCAACATCCATATCTGAATGAGAGAGCAATGATCAGAAACCTTTGGGTACAAAGGTTACTTCAGCAGTAATAGAAACAGGATGTTCTCTGCAACCATTCAATAGGACTACTCAACCTTTTTGCCAAGTGGTGAAAAGGTTAAAGTCAGAACTTCTGACAGTCTCATTTTGTAGTGACTACAGAATAAGCCAGATCTACTTAGTTACAACCTCACAATTTCTCTATGGTTGTGTTAATCTGATCCATACATGAGGCAGGTTATTCACAGCTCAAACCAAGTGAATTAACACACTCAAGCAGAAAAGGGGGAAACTACAATAATGTTCACAAAGAATGAAGTACATGGAATAGAGAGTTATTCATATGAATAAAACATTTAATTAAGTAACATCACTCATAATTCAAGAACAAAGGTAACACTGTGGGATAAATTATCATCTTATCAAAATTGTCAAAATTGTAATTGATTTTATAATCCTTCGTTACATCAGGAAAGAATAACAAACCAAAGCACCAATTATACAACAACTGGAATAATATAACCATTCAGAAAAATTCAAAATATTGGAGTAGCTAAGGAATTATTGTAGAAATGATGTAGATTATAGAAACCCCAAATTAAAATGTGAACTTTGTTCACATCTTGCCAAATCATTTTTATTGAACAAGCTGTAATTAGGAGTTGAACAACACACAATAATCCACAGTCACGTATCACACTTTTCACATATCACACTGATCCAATATCTGATTTGTTTGGTTTTGGCTTAGCATATTATTTAAACCTAACTAATTCACAGACAACTGGGTAGGTAGTCCTCAGTAGTTAACAATGGTAATTGGGACTGGGAGCTCTATTGCGAAGGAACCCATCATAAAGTGCCATGTCATGTGACCATACCGACTTACAATGGCAATTCCAGTTGCCATTGTTAGGCAAATTCTGTTCGGTCATTAAGTATGACATCAGGTAATCACCATTTGCAAGCTCCTGCCTGCTTCCCAATTGACTTTACTTGATGGAAGGTGGAGGTGAAGGTTGCAAATGTAGATCATGTGATCACAGGATGTTGCAATGTCATAATTGCAAACTGGTTGCCCAACGCCCAAATCACAATTGTATCATTGTGGGAATGCTGCAGTGGCCACAAGGCTACAAGGACCAGTCATAATAAGCCTCCTCACCCATTGTCATAACTTTGAACATCATGAATCATAACATCTACAGTTCCCAGATAGGATATAGAGAAGTTCAGCCACCAGGCCAAGAACAGTTATCGTTGCTACTTTACTTCCTAAATACATGCCTCAAAAGACCCATAACACATTGAATAATCCAAACCTTTCATGTTAATTATTTCTACAGCCAATATTACAAGACTTTTATTAAATTTATCTACATATAAGAACATAATATGTTTTGCTTCCAAATATACATGTGGAAAGGAAGGAGGAAAGGACAACTTCTTCTGGCTTTTATTTTACCAGTACTGTAGAAGAGTTCCTGGTACTAAGGCATGGCCACCACATGCAGACCCCTATTAAATTCTAGCAGCTGCCTTCAGGAAAGCAGAGATGAAATAATTTTCTGAATGGTGCCCCAAGTAATCTACCTAATATCTTTAAATAGGTCCACAAAAAATAATACTTAGAACATTGTGATGAGAAAATTGTGTACTTAATGATTTTGAATGTGTTGGAATATATATTATGCTAATCTACTATAAGACTGAAACCAAAGTTTTCGCTAGTACAGGTAGTCCTCGGTTTATGACCATATCTGAGCCCAGAATTATGATCATAGTTTGCATTGTTTGTTAAGTAGGCCATTACCTGAGTGAGCCAATTTTATGATATTTTTTGCAGCAGTCATTAAGCAAATCACCATGGTTGTTAAGTAAATTCATGGTCATTAAGTGAACCCATTGTCCACAATGGGATTTTTTTTTGCAGGAAAAAAGTAAACTCCACTTTCTGGTAAAAAACATAATTCACAGTCATATGACTGTGGAATACTGCAAACTCATAAATGCAGGCTAGTTGCCAAGCACCCAAAATGGAATCACGTGAACACTGGGGGAAGCTGTTGTAAGTTCAAATTTGGGTCATAAATTCCTTTTGGGGGTGGGGTCCACTGTAATGGTCGCTTGAATGGTTGGTAAGCAACAAGTCATAAGCCAAGGACTACAGATAGTCCTCACTTAGTAACTACAATTGGGACTTAGCAGTCACTAAGCAGAAAAATCACATAAAGCTGGTTTTTTATACCATTGTCAAATGGCCGTTAAATGAGGCAATTGGTGAGCAGATCTAAACTCTAGCCCTGTGTTCTTCCAGCTGTACTTTTTCCTCTTAAGACAATTTCCACTGATCTTCTCCTAATTTCTCCAGAGCATTTCTTCTTACTCAAGCTCTAACTTTCATTCGCTAAACCTCTTTGTTTTGTACAGTGCATTTCATGACTCACTTAGGTTCTATTTATTTATTTACTTATTTATTTGTTGACTCCTGGCAACTCCCTGGATTAGTCCCTCTCTTGTCAAGGTTTCCAGAAATGGCTTATCATTGCCTTCTTCCCTATGGCTGAGAGGGGTAACTAGCCCAGAGTCACCCAGCTGGCCTTGTGCCTAAAACATGATTGGTAGTCATTCTCCTGGTTTCTTGCTTGGTACCTTAACCACTGTAATAAATTGGTTCTCTTCTACTTTCATAAGACATTTTTTGTTTTGTTTTTGTTTTTTCACTCCTCTTCTACACTATTTTTTTTTTTGCTTCTATCTAGAATCTGAGCTACAAAACAATGATCCTAGAACTCCTTTGCTAGTGCAGTTGGCCCTAAAGAATAATGTTGAAAAATAAAAATATTAATCTTTATAGGCTGTTAGAATTTTGACACATGTAATATTTTATTATGTATTTCATTTGTAATATCTGAACTCCACTTTTTTAGAATTAAAAGCAAATCTCTAAGAGAGAACATTAAAAATTCACTGTTTATAAATGTCAATTCAGTAAGAATAGTACACTTAAAACCATAATGGCTTAAAAACTGCAACACAAGACCAAATCGGGTGATATAGCATTACTAAATATCTGGGTTAACAGATTCACTATAAGACCCAGGGCTAACACTAGAAGACCCTTTTCAAACGCTAAATATATCTTCACAGTAATCTTTATTACCAGTTAACTGCTAGAATTAGCATAGCAAATTATTCTGTTCAGGATTCACACTGCCCCTCATAAATCAGCAATTTAATTTGATACTAATTTTAGTTATTGTACAAAGATCCAGAGTGGATAAATATCCCCTCTTTTAACAAGTGAATTCTCAAAATTGTCCAATTTCATAACAAAGGTACTTCGGTATTTCAACAGCATCATGAATGCACCATAGCATGTTAAGAACATGGACTGAAAGTACTTAATATAATCCTACTTCTGAAACTAATCAAATGTGATCTGTAAGCATACTAAGCAGTACATGTAAACCTCTTTGAAGATCAAATAAACAAATAAAATACACTTAACATTTCATTTATTGGGCATGTGAATGCTACAAAAGCGTATTAACTGTAAAGCTATAATAAAATTGTAATAGCTTACATTCTACTATTCCAACAAAAAGATGTAGCATTTAAATCTAACATGCAACTGGACAATTTGTAAAGTACCCAAAACCATGTTTTCAGTATGAAGAATATTTTTGCACAGAGAAGTATATGAGATTTAATAAGGCATTTGTCAATTTCAAGAAATAAGGAGAAGCACTGAAAACTCCTTTTAACAGACTAATTGGAGGGTTGGTTCCATTATTTGGAAATCTCTCAATTCAAAGAGTATTTCATGTGATGCCAAATTATGTATTTTGCATCATATGCATAAGAATATAGATATGCAAATACTGCAAATCAAAATAGGGTTTGTTGCATGCATAATCTTTTCTATCAAGCTTTAGAGAAAGAGAATTGAATATATTGTTTATATTCATTTTTTCTTTATAACTATAGTACATTATAGAACTTATGAGTAAAATGCATTTATTGACTATCACTAAACTTCACGTAGCTATATATTATACAGCTTTGGTGGAACCCTTTCACCCACTTTATTGTTTGATCCTCAACTCCAGATGAATCTAGACCTGTTTATGCAGAGGACAGTCACAATGCCATCTAAGCATTATTGTGTTCAAAAAACTCATCTACATCCTCCATTATCTAGCATGGGGGAAAAACAGATGTAAACAGATGTACTATATTGCCAAAATACAATCTTGGCAAGGATATTTAGGATATGTAGGGAATGATCTACCACTTTGTGATATCAGTGGATTATGGACCAGGCAACAGACCTTCCTAGGGATGAACCCCATCTTATGGTCCTTTCCCCCAACCCTTTAGCTTTAGATGTCTTAGGACTATCAGTGACTGGTTAGTATGAACTATTTTCTTACAAGTCTCTGTAAAAATATTCTTAAACATTTCTGATTTCTCAATATCTTTGCATCTGGCTTTCTATGTTTGTAATCCATATGATCACTGATGCTTTGGGACCATTTTCAAGAATAACAATATAAGTATGATATAGAAAGCATCTATAACAGAATCTACGTCTGCCGATTAATTTCAACTTAATGCACAATTTTGCTGATGGATTTCCACTTAATACCGAAAATTTCAACTTAACAATAGTACTGTCAGATTTTGCTACCAGAAAATCTTAATGAACACTGTCACATTTTTGTATATACTTAATGCAAGGTACTTAATTAAATGGGAGAATGTCGTAATGTGAACATTATTGATGTTGTCAAAGTGAAGTTGCTTCCCAAAAACTTTATAAAAAGTCTGCCAGGCTGGAGGTAATCTGTTCTCATGTGAGAAAAATATATTGTTTTGACATTTAAAAATGTATGTTTAAATCCCATTCAACAACTCATTCCATTCCAGTGTACTATAGTCCAAAATTAAGTTTATTGTTTCATAAGAACAACAAGCTAAATAGATTGATACACAGTACAGCAGAAATGCAAATGAAGATATTTTCAATTCAAGACATATGTTGGTTTCACAGAAAGATGGGTTGATGAAATAGTAGGTAGAACATCAAGAATGTATGGAATGATAAGGTTAAAAGGGTTGTGATTTCAGCTGCTCTAAGAGTCCTGCTGCCTGATGATCACATCTTCTAATTCCCCAGACATCGGGTCCCTTGAGGGAACTCTAGGATATCTTTGAACAGGTTGCACCTATGCTTGATTAAGCATCAGAGGATTTTAGGATTTAAGAGGCTATGAAGTAAGTAGCTACTGCCATTAACATGAATAGAGCAATTGATAGAAGACAGATTAAAGGGCTAGAGGGGTATCCAGAAGGCACTGGAGGTAAAACAGAGGGTTTGAACTGCTTCTAGTTTTACTGAACTGGCAAACAGTTGTGTAACTAGAAACAGAACGACATGAATCATTTAGGATATCGAGTCCAATCCAGTGCTAAGTGCAGGAATCCAAATTAAAACTTCCCAGAGAGATTGTTGTCTTCATCCACTTGAATACAATCAGTAAAGAAGAACCTGCCAACTCTCCTGGTAAATGGTTCCATTTGTGAACTGTTTTTAATATTAACAAGTAGGCAAATGCTTCATCAAAGTAAACATTAATATCTCTTTGGTCACATACATATTGATCATGCTCCTGTATTGCCAAGTACATTTTTTTCTGAGATAAATTCCTTTTAATATCATTGTTGTATCACAGAAATACTGGCTTCTCTATACTGTAGCTTTATTATGTATGTGTAATCAGCTTCTCTATGTCAGCAATAGTAATGCCATGTCTTAAAGCTATTTTAGTGCTTTATTTGCCAGTTTAGACCATTAATACAGCAGCTTCAAAGGGCGCAAATAAGGATAAGGAAAAGCAAAAAGGAAAACATAAAAATTCCTTGTTGAAAAAAAGAATTCACTAGTGCGAAGGAAATCTGATTTCAAAAATGCATGAATTGTGAAGAGACAGACATTATTGGTTTCTACAATATCTCAAAGTCCTCTGAATCTGAAGTCTGATTTGTGGAAATGTGCTAAGCCCTACAAATGGTACGTTGTGATTCAAACTCATTCATCACATTATTTGCCAACTCCCATACATTGACCACATTATTTGTTAATAAGTTGATTCCATCTCAGCTCTTCAGTTGATGGATAGAATGTTCCTAGCCATTTTTTTCCCCTCTCTCTCTCTCTTGGTTGAAGAGTGTGAGACCAGAAGGTACCCAAATCAAATATTTCACTTATGTTGATGACTATCCAATTTGTAATCAGGGAAGAGGCATTCAGGAAGATACCTGATTTTCTTGGAGCCAACTTGTCTAATGTCCCTTTTGCTCTGTAGCCATAAAATTCTCTGCCAAGACAGTTATTATCAGGTTTTGGGGTAACGTTTGCCATTATATAAATCTATCAATTTTTGTCCAGACTACAGTGTTGTCATATCTCAAGGACAGTGTATTTCAAGTCTTCAGTAAGACCCTCTCTCTATGATTTGACTTCATAAACATATCATGAGCACATGGATTCAAATATTAAACATCTGTGTTTAATATTAGAATAGAATAGAATAGAATAGAATAGAATAGAATAGAATAGAATAGAATAGAATAGAATAGAATAGAATAGAATAGAATAGAATAGAATAGAATAGAATAGGAGCTGGAAGGGACCTTGGAGATCTTCTAGTCCAGCCCCCTGCTCAAGCAGAAGAACCTATACTATTTCAGAGAAGTGACTGTCCAGTCTCTTATTAAAAATCTCCAGTGATGGAGCGCCCACGATTTCTGAAGGCAAGCTGTTCCACTGGTTAATTGTCCTCACTGTTAGGAAGTTTCTCCTTAATTCCAGGTTGCTTCTCTCTTTGATCAGTTTCCAACCATTGTTTCTTGTCCTGCCGTCTGGTGCTTTGGAGAATAGTTTGACCCCTTTTTTGTGGCAGCCCCTCAAATACTGGAATACTACTATCATGTAACCCCTATTTCTTCTTTTCTTTAGACTAGCCAAACTCAAGTCCTGCAGCCGTTCTTCATATGTTTTAGTCTCCAGGCCTTTGATCATTTTAGTTGCTCTTCTCTGAACTTTTTCCAAGGTCTCAACATCTTTTTTGTAGTATGGTGACCAAAATTGGTTGCAGTATTCCAGGTGTGGTCTTACTAGGGTTTTATAAAGCAGTACTAATACTTTGTGTGATCTTGATTCTATACCTCTGTTTATACAACCCAGGATTGTATTAGCTTTTGGGGCTGCTACTGCACACTGCTAGCTCATAGTCAAGTGATCGTCCACTAAGACTCCAAGGTTCCTAAAGAACAAATATCCTACACAGTGAGAATCAGCTTCTATAGGTTTGCATCTTCATGCAGAAAAGCCCCATCTTAGTCTGTTTGTTTTTTTCTGGCTTTAGGTACTGCTTTTCACATCTAAGAAGTCTGAATATAGTAGTTTCCACAGGTGTCAAGACTAATAGTAACAATTCTTGAACACTTCTACTGCACTTTATGGTTCCCACACCTGGAAATAGTGCCACATTCTGTTGCGATTACCAACTTATTAGTAACTGTTGAAAATTACTCTAACCATTAGTTGTGCAGCTAACATAATCTTGATCATTTGATAAAAATACCCATGCATTTTAGGACCATGTTCAAGGAAATTAGAACTGGTCTTTCAGACCTGTATATTTGGAAACTTCCCATTTGACTGATTTACAAGCAATATTCTCAGCAAAGGTCCTCCAGCTTCTTTTTGATAATGGTGGGAGGAATCATAGATTATTTGAGTGGCATCAAGGTCTACATCTGTAGATTTCTAACATTTATAAGCAGGTAGATAGCTGCAAAAGCTCAGTTAGCAGGCAAGGCTAGCATAGCTGCTGCAGATAGTGTTATATTATTAAATATAAATTAGAAGCATAGGACATTTGTTTTTGTACATATTTTTTGTTATTAGTGGCTTGGGTTTTTATTTTTAAGAGTGGATCAAAGTGGCACACACAGATTAGTGAAAGGAATTTCCCCTCCTCACGTAAGAAGGATATATAAATGGTGAGCATTAAAAGGACAATTTAAAACAACTTTCATGAAAACGGAACAACCACTTTGTTTCTTATTTTTATTCTTTGTCTGACCAAAAAAGTAGTGTGCAAAGTTTAGTTTTGGCAGCATTTCAACAGCCACAGTGTTTCTCAGCCCTTGAACTGAAGGCTTCATGCTCATCTATTCAGTAGTATTTAGCATTTTATTTCATTTCAGCTTGCAGCCTGTCATAGAACAGAAGCCCCATCTCCCTTTACTGGAGCTTTTCATAAATACTCTGGAACTCCTTTCTTTTCTGTAGAGCAGTTATGGCGTGCTATAGACTCCAGGCTGAATCCTATCATAATTCTCAGGATTGTTTGATAATTATTTCCTAACTATCATTATCAAATTTGTACTAGAATATTTTATCTTTGAAGAAGATGTTTTTTACATTGCTACAACTCTGGAGAGTTTCAAGATGGGGAAGCAACATCTCAAAGACATTCCAAAAACTAAAACAGGTCCTCACCCAGACCCAGTGAGCTGAGGTTTTACACATTTATTTTGGTAGGCACTAGATTCACCAAACCAAATGAAGGACAATCAGATACAATAATAAATGGCATCCCTGGGATGCAGGAAATTGCTAATATCAGGCAACCACAATGTACTTTTGACCAGTCATTTTATGCTAAATCTCCATTTATCTCCCTAATATGTTCTAATGATAACTAGAACTATCAACATATTTTTTTCTTTAAAAATCAATTTACCAGACTGTAAACCCATCGACTGTTTATTCAGTTTTACTCTTTGAGGAGGGATTTTCAGTACCTAGCCACAGAATAGAATTGGAAAAGTAAATGGGGAAAACTTATTTTCTTATACTTCTGTTCATTCTTTTTACCTCTGACTTCCTCTTTGACAGAACTTTCTATCTGTCTTTTCTCTCTTTGTTCACATTTATTCTTCTTTTTCCTGTTCTCCTTTTTCCAGTTTGAAACAGATTTGGGGCCAGTGACTGACTAGTTACTTGTGATATATGAACAAGAAAACGTTTAGACTGAACCTTGAAATGAAACCAGCTAGATTGCTAATGCAAGAGAGAGAGAGAAAAATAGGGCCGGGACCTTGAAAGCAAAGCATGTTCAAGGACTGTATTTCTACTCACTTAGTGGCAAGCAGCATATTCTTTCGGGAGTGGAGATCAGTAGGGTCTGTGTGCTGTCTGTTCAGGTATTCAGAAACTGCTTTGGCCGGGAATTCAGTTTCACAGATGTATCCAAAATCCCGAGCTAAATGTACAGCTTCTCCTAGGAAAAAACAAGCAGCTTTGGTCACCATAACCAGCTCAGTGCGATTTGCAATCCACCTGAAAGCCAACAGTAGTGTTTACTATCTCAATTAAACTTTACCTTGAAAAAAATATCTCACAACTTTATTTCTAGATTTGGAAATGTGGGCCTCTTCCAAAGCTTAAAAAAAGTTATAAAGGAGGCCCAGTTAATGTGAAAGTTCTGGAGATGTTCAAGGCATATTGACATTAGAAAATATTTTTTAATATGAAAGAGACATAAGAAATAAACATAAAGAATTGGGTAAACATCAGTACATAAAATTCTTATGCATACAGCAACAATTCCAGTTAGGATGTGGCCTCAAAATACAAAGTTTGTGAAAAACAAATGAACAGTGCCTCTGAACACATACTGTACGTATTTGTACATTTGTCTTTTTTGGCACAGTTCAAGTAATTCATATTCTGAATTATTCAAGTCAGGCCACACAATATATAACAAATCAAAGGACATATTCTAAGCACTGCTCCCCATCAGTTCCCAGCAGCTCAAGAATTAGAAACAAGGTGCTGTGAAATGCAATGATAGAACAGCATAAATGCACACAACAAAATATTCATGAATGCTATTCATCCATTAGAAATAAAGTTGGTGATACATTAATCCATCTTACCTATCTCAGTGAGTTACTACAGACCTGGGTCACATGAATTAGTAAGTAATACAGTACTGTGGGCCAAATTATGGCTAATTAGAGCACCTTTACCATAATGTATAATCATGGCCTGATTCTGGTTAACAAATACTGTAGTCCTCCAAGAGAACAATGTCTGATGCGTGAGAAGCTACAAAGCAGAACCTCTACTGATCCTCCTTTATTAATCTCCCATAGGTTAATTGGAAGTGGGGGAAGTAGAAAGAGAACAGAAGCAGAATGGGAGAAAACACATGGTGCCTCTCACTTATGCCAGCACAGGCTTATTGCTGTTGTGTACGCAAACAAACACACACACACAGAGACACACAGATACACATACATGCCTGGAATAGAAGCTTTCCTATGTAGTATATGTTCCCTGGATAACCATCTTATCCATGATTAATTCCAAAGCAAATAGAGATCAATGTAGTCTTACAGCCAGGTTACTCATGTGAAGTCTAAATATACAATACATGTCTGAATTTGCTGACATTGGCCTCTTGTTATTTTTGCCTCTTGTCTGTTTCCTCCTTCTCTTGCCATCTTCTTCTCACAAATATTTAGGGTGTAATCTGAAGCATACTTGGCATCTTTTTAGAAAAATGATTATATTTCAATGGACTGGATAAATTATAAACAAATACAACTGAAATTATTTCTATTCCGTTGTCTTTGCCTCTGAAGACTGCAAATAGACAGCTTATGCCAACTCTTCAATAATTTAAAAGCCATGATCCTAGACATACTTATTCCAAAATCCCACTCTTGCTAGTAGAAATTACTTTGACATACAAAATATGAGAAGTATAAAATTAAAAAACTTACATTACTGCTTATTTTCATATTTCTTTGCTTGATGTCAAGCTATGACAGTATATTGCAATTTAAACTCAAAGGAGGAAGATAAGCAGAATATACTCCTCTGAATTTTAATCTATAAAAGCAAATATATTTTAGTAACTGTTCAATTGATTGATTGATAGATAAATGAATAACACTCAATTCTGAACAGATAAGGAAATTGGAGAGAAACAAATTTCTCATGAATATTTAATTGTTGTAGATATGAATTCCACTACCTCTGATGAATCCTTGACACAGGGAAAGAAAAAGATAAAGATCTCTATCATCTTTCATATTCCATCACTTGGCTAAATTTCTCTTTCTGTAACTCATATATAGGTTGTAAATATTCGGGGACTATTAGAAACAGGTACAATAATATTGATGCAAAGTGCTAATTTCTGCACAGATGGACTGACATTTAGTTTTTTAGTGAAAAAACTGGTTGGCCCAGATGAGAAATTACACTGTTATAAAATATATATTAGCAATCATAATAGAGCTACTTTGGTCTAGTGGTTAAGACATCAGGCCACAAGCCAGGAGAATGTGAGTTCTAGTCCTGCCTTAGGCATGAAACCCAGCTTGGTGACTTTGGGCCAGTCATTCTACTCTCTTAGAGCAGCAGTTGAGACTCTAGAAAGAGTGCAGAGAAGAGCAACAAAAATGATCAGAGGACTGGAGGCTAAAATATATAAAGAACGGTTGCTGGAATTAGGTTTCTCTAGCTTAATGAAAAAAAGGACGAGTGTTCTAATATCTCAGGGGCTGCCACAAAGAAGAGGGAGTCAAGCTATTCTCCAAAGCGCCTGAAGGCAGGAGAAGAAGCAATGGATGGAAACTAATCAAGGAGAGAAGCAACCTAGATCTAAGGAGAAATTTCCTAACAGTGAGAACAATTAATCAGTGGAACGACTTGCCTCCAGAAGTTGTGAATGTTCCAACACTGGAAGTCTTTAAGAAGAGATTGGCTAGCCATTTGTCTGAAATGGTACAGGGTTTCCTGCCTGAGCAGGACTAGAAGACCTCCAAGGTCCCTTCCAACTCTGTTATTCTATTATTCTCTCACTCAGACCAACTCACCTTCACAGGGTTGTTGTGGTGAGAAAAATAGGAGAAGGACGGAGTGTGGTATGTTTGCCGCCTTGAGTTATTTATAAAAATAATAAAGGTGGTATATAATAAAATAAAATAAAAATAAATCATCACAGTATTTACTAGCAATTATCATTTCCCATTAACTTTAAAGAGACTATGCTGCAGATTACACTCCATAAAATCAATGCCTGCTTTTTAGAAATTTGTTTGACTTGAATGACAAAGATTTGTTAGGAATGTATTGAAACTATGCTTTTGGGCCTCAGCACAGCACAAACAGCTCAAAGTATCTGCTATTCAATGATGATGAGGATGAGGATGACGACGATGTTATCCATTCAGTTGTGTCCGACTCTTGGTGATTCTATGGGCCAGGTCTCTCCACATCTTCTGATCTTGCGCTGCTTCTTGAGTTTTCTCTGTATTCTCTGGCTGATGTCAGCTTTGATAGTGTCCAGCCATCATGCTCTATGGCAGCCTGGTTTCTTTTAACCGTTAACTCTTCCCAACATAATTGCTATTTATCTCTATCAAAAAGGGCTTGTTTTTTTTTCTTTTACTTCTTTTACTTTTATCTTATCTTATTTTTAACAAGCTTTTTTATTTGCTCAAAAATAGCACAATTGCTCATTAAATGATTGCTGAGAAATCACAACTGAAATTGTGAAATTATGTGAAATCATTATGCAACAGTCAGATCCTAGGATCCAAACAGATTACTAAAAGTGGTCTTGTCTCTATGGTGGTGCTAAGACGTTTATTTATTACTGGAGTAACCATGCTATCTATGCTTTGGATATGTACAAGTTCTCAGTTTCTGCTGGTTCAGTTCAATTCCTCCTCGTCCTCCTCTTCCCCCTCCCCCTCCCCAATCTGAATCTGTGTTAAGTGACAAATGTAGTTCTCTAGTGATATATATACAGTATTCATATGCCCATGTCTTTGTAGATGACCAGGCTGAGTCTGAGGAAGGGGTCAAACACATCATCAGTCTCGAGTCCCTTCATACCCACAAGTGATCTAAGTCCAGCCCAGCTTGAATTCCATTGACTCTTATCTAACGCCTATTTGCTTTGACCGGCCATACTCAGCGTGTGGTCCTCAATGGAATCGGATCTACATGGAGGGAAGTGTGTAGTGGGGTGCCCCAGGGCTCTGTTCTGGGCCCAGTGCTCTTCAACATCTTCATCAACGATTTGGACAAGGGGATAGATGGGGAACTCATCAAATTTGCAGATGACACCAAGCTGGCAGGAATAGCCAACACTCCAGAAGACAGGCTTAAGATACAGGAGGATTTGGACAGACTTGAACACTGGGCACTATCTAACAAAATGAAATTCAATGGTGAAAAAAGTAAGGTTGTACATTTAGGCAAAAAAAAACCAAATGTACAGGTATAGTATAGGGGGTACCTTGCTCAATAGCAGTAACTGTGAGAGGGACCTCGGAATCCTGGTGGACAATCACTTAAATATGAGCCAGCAGTGTGCTGCAGCTGCCAAAAAGGCCAACACAGTGCTAGGCTGCATTAACAGAGGGATAGAATCAAGATCACGTGAAGTATTAATACCACTTTACAATGTCTTGGTAAGGCCACACTTGGAATACTGCATCCAGTTTTGGTCACCACGATGTAAAAAAGACGTTGAGACTCTAGAAAGAGTACAGAGAAGAGCAACAAAGATGATTAGGGGACTGGAGGCTAAAGCATATAAGGAACGGCTGCTGGCATTGGGTATGTCTAGTTTAATGAAGAGAAGGATGAGGGGGGACATGATAGCAGTGTTCCAATATCTCAGTGGCTGCCACAAAGAAGAGGGAGTGAAGCTATTTTCCAAGGCGCCTGAAGGCAGGATAAGAAGCAAGGGATGGAAACTAATCAAGGAGAGAAGCAACCTAGAAACTTCCTGACAGTTAGAACAATTAACCAGTGGAACAACCTGCCTCCAGAAGCGGTGAATGCTCCAACACTGGAAGTTTTTAAGAAGAGACTGGACAGTCATTTGTCTGAAATGGTATAGGGTTTCCTGCCTGAGCAGGGGGTTGGACTAGATGACCTCCAAGGTCCCTTCCAACTTTAGTAGTAGTAGTAGTAGTAGTAGTAGTTCAGATTCTTGTAGAGAACTTTAGCTTACAATAAACCTATACATTCATTTGAACTGGACTCCTGATTTTCTGTGCTTGACAATCTGCCTCTGTATACAACCTGATATGTTTTTTACAATTTCCAGGAAGGTGTCTATGTTGGTCTACTGCAGCAAAAACACTACAAAATGTTGTTGCCTTTAATGATTACTGAATTAATTATGCATAGGTTTTTGTAAACTAAGTCCACATCCTCAAATGAAGTAATAAACTCTCTCTATATATATGTATATGTATATGTATATGTATATATAAGCTCTTCAGTTGTTTTGCAAATAGTTGCTATTGATAAATAATAATTCTTGTCTGTTCTAATTCCTCTATTTTATTGCCCTACATCTCCTGTTATTATTCCTCTTTAATTATGTTCAGTATATAACTGTTAGTCTGATGAAATGTTATATTGTCCAAGAAAACATATGGCATAAACATTTATTTCTTTTCTAAGTATTATATGACAGTTTGTTTTATTGGGGACCCAATGGAGGAGTATCACACTGGAGGTGGCTACTAGGTTAATAGCAAATCCCACCTTCCCCCCAATTCCTTGCTTCCCCCAGCCCATAAATATTTTCCAGAACTCTTTAGTTCTATGTATATATATTTGAGAACAAGGTCCACCACATCTATGAATACTGTGGCACTTTCCTTTCTATGCTGTATATACATTTGAGTATGGTGGAGAAGTTAGTTTGGAGGGATTGTTTTAATTAAAGTATCTTCCTCTTCCACGAGGCTAGATATCATAACCACTCCTTAGTATGTCCTAACAAGTATATTGGACAACAGTGGTTAATTTTAGAAGTACCATTTAAACATAAATAAAATTTAGCTGGCAACTGCAGAATTCATTTAACAGTTACTTAAAAGGAAACGCCAATCTTGCTGAATCTTAAACACAGCCCCAGTTGGGATATGTAATGAGCCTTGATTTTCTGCATGGCAGATTTTTCATGTCACAGCAACAGCGATTCGATGCAACTTTACAAAATGTCAAACCTTTCCTCGCCCAGAAATGTCGCCAGAGGAGGTTGGGTTGGGGATGGGGGGTCGGGGTGTATGTGAGAAGAAATCGAAATGGACAGAAAGTCTGCTTACCTTCCACCAGGGAGGTGAGTAAAGTGACATTTGCCGCTTTGCGCCTGCCGGCTGGTAAATTCAAACCGATTTTTTCTAGCCGCTCTCGCAACGATCGGCCCCCGTTTTTCGATTTGGCTCTGCAGTGACGAAAAAAGGAAAACGCGGGGATTTAAAACTCGACGAAGGTCCCCGGGAGAGAGAAGAAGGGGGGCTGAGGGGTGGGACGCCCTAGAGTCCTGGCTTCGGGCACAAGCAACTAGCACAGAGGAGGTTTCACGGTGCTAAAGGGCGGGAAGGAAAGAAGCGCCGCCCTTGGAAAGAGAGGCTCGCCCTGCCCGTGGCAACCTGAACCCCTGTTGTTCCTTGGGCCGCCAGCGACGTTTGGGTTTGCAGGCTGCAAGTGAACGAGGAGGAGGGTTATGTCAGTTTTGGTTCTGCTACTACCAGGAATAAACTGGCTGTTCTTGGAAAGCTGCGTCACCAGCAGCATTTAGCCTTCCAATAAGGGTGGTGATTTGTGAGGTTTCTGTTGTAATTCTGCTTATTCAAAGCACTTAGCACTCAAAGAGACTCAGAAGTAAAAAGACTGGATTGGAGCCGAAGAATGGCCTGGGGTGTGGAATGTGAGTTATGCCATCACCCCCAGCAATGAAGGGTACATTTGTGAAAGTATGTATTAATAGTGTGCAATAACAAAATTCAGTAAGTTTGAATTACTTTTGTGTAAGAAGTGTTTTGTATAATAATAATTTCAAGACAGCAACAATAATAATGCTGCTTCAAGGCAACAAAGGCTACTTGAAAAATGAGGGTTTTGCACTGACTTAGGCTTGAAAAGATGCAATCCTATTGTAGCAGCTGCCTGGCACAGTCAGAGGAAGGAATTCAAAAGCAACATGGCTGCTAGGCCTCCATCAGGAGAGAGGTTTGGGCAGCAGGAAGTGCCTTTCAAGGGATTTAGGGTACCATATGTGTATTGTTTTTCAAATAAGCATCACCCCCTTCCCCTCTGTTTGCCTGTATTTTATGGCAAATGAATGAAATAGTTCAAATATATGTAAGGGACCACTGGAGAAAGGGGGGGGGATGAATCAGCAATGTATTTTGTTTTTGTGAAGAGGGAAGGCAGGGATCCAGTGAAATCTAGGGAGGTGGTCAGTGGTTGATCAATTTGGAAGGATAAAAGTGAGCACTGACTTGGCTGACCATTGCCTGTGAACTACAGACAGGATTTCCACCAGCATCTTCTAGAGCATTGGTTCTCAAAGGGTGGTCTGAGGCCCCCTCAGGGGTCTTCCAAGTTAAATATTTTAACATTTCTCAGTTTTAATTTCTAATACAGTCAATATCAATAAATATAACCCACATAAACCAAAGCTCTTTGGGATCCTCAATCATTTTTAAGAATGTAAAGGGGTCTTAAGAATGTTTGTGAACCACAGATGAACCCCTGTTCCAACCATCATTGGCCCAATGTAGCAGTTATGACAGACTTTATATTGCCTGAATGATGCCAGAAAAATACTAGAAGTCACTAGTGGGGAAATGACCGTAGCCTTGCAAAACTAGGGAGATACACTCTAGCCCCTAGATCAGGGGTGTCAAACTCGCAACGTCACGTGATGTGTCGCAACATATTGCGACTTTTTTGCCATTGCCAGCAGTGAGGTGGGTGCGGTTTCGCTATGATGCATCCGGCCCGCGGGCCTGCAGTTTGACACCCCTGCCCTAGATGACATAAAATCCAGTTTGAAGTTCACTCTCAGCCACAGAAATTCACTAAGTGATGTGGGGCCAATCAGTTTCTTAGCCCAACCTACTTAGCAGGGTTGTTGTTGTGGAGAAAATGGAGGAAAGAGAGTTGTATTTATTATCTGAAGGAAATCCAATTGGCTAATCTAATTGTATTGTTGCTGCCATGGGAGGTAGGGTAGGGGGTCTTTTTTTAGCAGTTTTATTATATGATCGATTTTTTTAGATTTTTTAACTATTGTAAGCCGCCCAGGGTCACCTATGTTTTAGTTGGGAAGCAATATTTGTTTAATAAAAAAATAAAATAATAATCTGGGATAAAAAATTAAGAAATAAACCTTTTTCTAATCTTTTCAAGCCACCTGTGCTAGTTAACCCTATGATAGAGAATCCCATACTTCAACTAGGCATTGTGAAAAACGACTCCATTTTATTTCTGCTGCATATTCTATCATTCCATTGTATTGATGATCCCAAGTTCTGGCATTCTGAGAAAATAAAAGAATTTCTTTTTATCAACTTCTTCCCTGTCTTGTGTAATTTTATACTTCTGTTATATCTGCTTTAGTCAACTTTGACCTAAGTTGATATTTCACAATAATGCTATTAATAATAATATTAGGTACTTCATTTATTCTGGTTACATATCGTTTTTTCAGACTGAATGATAAGAACTATGCAGTTTTCTAAATGTAGTTGCATTGTAGCTTGTCAATGAACTGATACTGGAAATTTTATTTTCAGAACCCTTCTCAATGAATACCTAGCACTGAAATTCAGCTTCTTCACATTAAATTGACTTTTCTTTAAATTGTTCACCACAGAAACAAGATTGTATTCTTATTCTGATACAATAGTTTTCCTCACTCTCATGTGCATCACTTTACCATTACTTAAAAATGAATAACATTCTATAGCCATTTTTCCAGTTTAAGAATACCTATTCAGAGCTTTTATTAATCCTTTTTGTTTTAATACCTTTTTGGGTCTTCTGGTTTGGTCACATATCTATAAATGGTTTTTGAACTAACTGGGAAGTACTAGTCCTAATTCATTGTTTACTCTTTTCCATTGTGGAAGGTTCGTCCCTATTTTATCCATTCTTTTTGATTTTTAAGACAAATACTCTTACCCTATGTCTATGTTTACTCAAGAGCCTTTCATGAAAGACTTGCATTCTATAAGTCCCAATAATAATATTTGCCCAATAATGCTATCATTAAAATTAAGGGAGTGCAAAAAAATCAGGAACTTATTCCTTCTTCATGGTTTACAATCATATCTTATAAATCCTTATAGCAACTATGTAAAATAAATAAATATTATAAATTCATACTGGGAAGAGGAACAGAATTTTAAATGATTGCTTAAGACAATCTAATGCATTTGAAACCTCATCTGCTCCTTCATTCTCCACTAGTGCAATATACCAAACTGAATGGTAAATGATAAAATTCATAACCAATAATTATTTAAAACTTATTCAATTGTAACATTCAGTTAAAACTTCCAGACAGTTTACAGTATAACTTATAACTACATTCAAAAATGCAAACAGGAACACCTCTAAAGTGAGGAACAGTGTAATGAAGCACATCTACCTCTTTCTAAGGCAGATGATAGTACAACTCTAGATAAATGGGCCTTCATCCAACATGCAGTTGACCTAAGAGACTCCATTCCCACGTACTCAGCCACCCTGGGTGAGCAGTAAAGGTTGGACATTAGTGGAAAAGCTTTTTTGTCATTTGTTGTCTATATCTGCTTAACATCTAGGCAGCTCCATGTCGGAATACTCTTGATACTTTAAAAGATAAACTCCAGGTCAGATATTGATCTGGACTCTAACATACAGAAATAACCAGTTTAACTATTTAAAGGAAGTGGCCAGTCTTACAGAATTAATGAACCATATAACATGATTGGCATAATATCATGAGTGTCAGTGGCAATGACATCCAGACTATTACATATATCTCATATGCATTCACTTATATCTCTTAACTTCAACAGCTACTTATAGTAATCTTAATGCAGTTTTAATCCCAGCAGAAAGTACAGATTGGCCTGCCCTGCCCCATGACTTACCTTCTAAGGACTCCTCCAAGGAGGGAAGCGTTTAAGCACTCAGGAGGTGAAAGGCGCCGTTGAACTTCTCCAACAGTGACTTTGTACTTGGACGTCGAACTGAGCAAGGAGAGCCTCCCAGGTACCGAACAAAACACTTCACCTGTGTTTACAGACACACCACCAAGGAAGCCATCTTTGTTCATCATCAGAGAAGTAACAGATTTTGGAGGAACTGGAACTAGGAAGAGAGGAAAGCAGTATGGGCAAGATCAGCTTGTCAAGGCAGCCCGCATAGCTCATAATTGCATTCATTTATTAATCCTCCTGACTAATAAAAAGGAATTCAAATTGTTTTTAAAGGAGTGGCTGTCATTCATTTTAGGTTTCATTTATTTATAAGAGCCTTCTGTGTCACCTCTCATGAAAACATCTTCGGGTGGCATACAACATCAAAATGAATTTAGTACATCATTTAAGGAAATAGTTACAATTACAAATACATTAAAATGCAATTACCGGTTTAGAATTGTAGAACAAAATCATCGTGAGAAGTCAAATGCATAGTGAGTGTAAACGTTTTCCTCATGTGTTTAAAGTATACAGGTAGTTCTTGACTTATGATCACAATTGGGACTAGAACTTCTCTCACTAAGCAAGTCATAACCTATTTTATGACCTTTTTGCTGTAGTCATTGAGCAACTCACTCAGTCTTTAAGATAATCTGGCTTCCCCCGTTAACTTTGTTTGTTGGAAGCTACCCTGGAAAGGTGACAAATGATGGTCAAGTGACTATTGTAAATAAATGCTGGTTGCCAAATGCCAAAATTTTACAATGGAGACA
The DNA here is from genome assembly GCA_023970755.1 of Azemiops feae. Lineage (NCBI taxonomy): Eukaryota > Metazoa > Chordata > Lepidosauria > Squamata > Viperidae > Azemiops > Azemiops feae. The sequence continues at coordinate 1,375,598 of JALGBA010004244.1, forward strand.
TTGTAATGATCATAAGTGCAAGGACCAGTTGTAAGTCATTTTTTCAGTGCTTTCATAACTTTGAACAATTGTTAAGCAAGTGGTCGCAAGTCAAGGACTACCTGATTTTAAAAAAACTGAATCTGAATGAAATGCAGATTCAGCTTTTCAACTCTCCTAGCAGACTAGATAACCTCAGAAAACATACATTTGAAAAAGTAAGCCACCCCAGAGTAAGTTTCTCTTTATGTGGGAGGGAGCAAAGCACTTACTTACTCCTATTGAAGACTTTGCCCTCTTTATGGCTGGCTCAGGAAGAACAGTATGTAGGTAAAGTAAATGTGATTGTGTTCTGCTAATGTAATTGTATGTGGGAATGACCTTGGGAGACCAATAAAGAGATACTGCCTAGGGAACAATCAAACAAGAGAGAAGATAGCCTGCATAGTGGATCCAGCAAAAGTCTCAGGAGGGGCCATCCCTAAATTATCAGGCTATAAAAGTGATGGGAGAGAATTTTACTTTCAGACTTACAAGATTCTAAAGGAGAATTAGCTTATCTGGTAATGTAAAGGAGAATTAGCTTATCTGGTGATGTTTCCTGTCTGGTCTATCTGATAAAATTAATTCAGTAGCACTTGACAAGAAAAAAAGAAAACTTATGATTTTGCCATGGAGAACATAAGGGAAATCACAGCTCTGATGGGCCCCAGATTAACAGATTTAGAGATTTCTTTTTGCATTTTGAATTCCTTGCTTGCATATGTGAAAGTAGCAGACATGCACATACAGCCCCATGCCCCAAAGACTAAGTTACATACCATAACATTAAGAAGATATGCTATGTTGTATATCTTAGTGGATCCTAATCTCTTATATGTTTTTCTTATAGCAACCTTTTTAGTTTAACAGTGAAAGTAATGTATATGGGTGACCCTAACTACCTTTTTTCTTTTTTTGCTTTAACAGTTTATATTATGTACAGCATATGAAACTAGAACTCATCCCATTTTTAAAAAAGTGTACATCAGTATATCTTCCCCTTCTGCCACTGCATATTTGTAGTTGAATAAGAAAGAATTGTCATCTGTACTGAAAGTGGAAGCAAAGACAGAATGAATGCCTTTCTTATTCAGAGAAATTAACTCCTGTGAAAGATGTGCAAGACTAGCACTTAAAACGTTTAATTTGGATATGTAATAAAATTGTTCAGCATTTTAAAGAATGGAATGTAGAAAGTCAGTAATAACAGCAAATGCATGCTATACTGTCTCATAGGTCATCTTCAAACCATTGTTAGGTAGTGCTGGAAAAGTGCTATATTCAGTGGTGACACTAAACTAATGCCAATTCTTTTAGTTCAGCTGATTTTTATTTAAAAATCCCATATGTATGTCAAAGTCTTATAATAAATCTGAAACAATAGAAATAAAAACTTAAGACTTGACCAGGCATCTGAACCAGCATTGCAAGAATCCTTTCAATTTGACACTTGAAACCCGTTAAATATGTTACAAAAAACAGATTTCGGGGGAAGAAAAAGTTTAACATAGTTTGTGTATCTTGCTAATTGATAGAGGTCACTATGGTGGTCAGAGATCTGTCCGCGAACTGGCTGCTTTTGGTGCATATTTAGGCATGAGTTCATTGATTTTACGAATGAAATCTGATTTTTCTGCACAGCCCTTGCATGTTTCACCCCAGTCATCTAGATTTTTTTTCAGTTCTTTGACTCTCAGTTTCTTCAGGTCCACAGTACTCAGGTCAATCTGTTTATCATATTTCAGTTCACAGATCTGACTATCTTTTTCAGTTTCTCACAAATCTCAACAGGGATATGATGACTTAAAGGTTTTGATACCTCGTTAGTTATTTTGGTGGCTGCATCATTGGTTGCTCCAGTGTAATAACAAAAATGGTTTTCTTTGCCTTTTGCCTCTGCAGAATTTCAAAAGTTCTTTTTCAATACTGTTTGATGTGAACTCAACATTCTTCTCTTGTACAGCCCGATAGAAAGTTCCCAGAAATGACACACACACAATTTTGAAGCTGCTCTCCTTCCCTCCGGTCCTCGAGCCCAGAAAGGTTGGAGATTTCTGGACTAGATAGGAAGACACCATATCAGAATTGCTTCAGTTTTCATGAACTCTCACACAGGTGTCTCGCATCATCAAGGCCATACCAGGAATAATGAAGAAGCTGCCTTCACAGTCTCCCTCTCGCAGAGCGTGGCTGTCTCCGGGGAGCAGGATCAAAGCCAGCACCGCCCAGAGCCCGTTAGCCGCCCGTATCCTCCTTCATCGAACCCGCCTCGACCGCTTGCTCGGCTCACACCGCCCTAACATTCCCTTCCGTTAGTCATATTAGAATATATTCTATATATTAGAATATTGCAGAGAAAAGGTAATTCTGATAAAAATGTTTGCACTTTTTCAGTATCATGAATAATACTGTAGGCCAAACTCATTGCTATTTTCCTCAGCAAATGGTTAGAACAAAACTTACCCCATCTTTCAACTCATAACATAACTGCTAGCTTTCAGGTCAGAAATGATTTTTTTGTGTGCCAGAACTAACCTTGGTTATATTGTATTTTTAATTATACATTTAAATATATATCTTTGTCAAACATTTACCTATTTATATTGCATCTGGATAATGTTTTTACAACATTACAAATAATTAGAAAAACCATAGTTTTTTAGTTCACTATAAGTAGCCCTCAACTTACAAATACAGTTCAGACTGCAACTTCTGTCGCTTAAACAATGCAGACATTAAGTGAGCCGTGCCCAATTTTACAATCTTTTCTGCAGTTGTTAAGTGAATCATATGGTCATTAAGCAAATTCAACTTCTCCCATTGACTTTGCCTGTTGGAAGTCCCCTGGAAAGGTTGGAAATAGCAATCGTGCCACAGGACACGACAACCATCATAAATACATTATGATCCAAATTTTGATTACATGACTGCAGGGACACACTGAGACAGTCTTAAGTGCAAGGACCGAACGTAAGTCACTTTTTCAGCTCCATTGTAATCTCCAACATTCATTAAATGAATGATCATAAGTTTTAGAGTACCTGTATTTTGCTTTAGAATATAATGTTGAGAACAATTGCAAAAAAAAAAAAAAAGTTTGATACTAAGAAAGTATTACACTCGAGATACAGCCAGAACAGTATAGTAGCTGAAGTGTTGCACTTACACCAGGAGAGGCATTTTGAGTTCACAAATAACCATATTGCACCCTGGGAAACTTAATGCTAATCATTCTTTTTCAATCTAGCCCTCCTCAGAAGAGGTTGTTTTTGTAGGGACAAAATTAAGGGAAAACGTATTGTGCCTTGAGCTACCAGAGAAAAGTGAGGGTGTGAATAAATAATAATAATAACTACAATCCTGTCTAAATAGGGATCTCTGCTGATGATATAGGCTGTAAAGGTTAATGTGTACCGATAAAAAACACATTTTATTGTAAGCTGTTTATTATTCCACTAACAAGAAAAGAAAAATAACCCAAAGAGTTTGTAATTTAAATTTGAGAATGACCCAGCTAGATCATTTTTCATTGAATACTGACTTAATATGACTTAAAATACTTTTTTTCTTTTTTTTAATTTAACAAGCCAAAAAAACCCAATATATTTCTTCTGAAAACATTCTTTCTTATGTATATATTTAACTGGGAAGGGGAACAAAGAGAATAAATTTAATTATACAAAATGAATCAAACTTTTTGTGGCATATGTGAAATTGTAAAATATACTATTCATACTCCTGAAGATCCTCTGGTTTTTCTCAACATGTTTCTTGAAGGAACAATGGATGCTAAGACAATTACATTAAACGAATTTATTTGCTCAAAGATGCTTTAGATATAAAGCTCTCTGTAGCCCTCTCCTTCCTCTTCAAAAAAGAACTCCCCCCAAAACAAATATAAGCAATTTATTTCTGACATGAATTTTATTTATATTGGATCTATAAAAAAAAACCTATCATAATTGGGAAGAGTGTTTGTAGTTTAACAGCAAGTATGCTGAACAACTAACAAATCACTTTTATTTACATAAAGCCTCCCTGAATATCTCCACTCTCCTTATTTCTTTTTCTGCCAGTCATTGATCACAAAGTATTCAGGTTCCTGGTATATTTGTTATCTTTGTTAGAGTCCCAATCTATGCATAGCAAAGAAAGAAGCCCTTACAACAGCATTTCCAAATCTACTCCAACATCTTCACAGTAAAGAGTGGTACAGCATGGGCCTTGTTGTAAGCTGAGAAGGGGGTCCCACTTATTTAACTGGGACTATTAACTCTTGAAGAATGTGTTTGATAAACAAAATAATGAAAGTACTGAAGATAAGTAGTCAAATATCTGCATACAAGAAACATCACCTCCTGGGTATTCATGCCAGAAGACAAAGTAGCTTAAAAACTTTCAGGTGCAAATAGTGTGGAATAGTAAAACTAGAACCTCTAAGCAGAAAATAAACAGAGTAAACTTTCCACTACATTTTATACAAAATCTGTGTGTTATTACCATGACAGAAGCCCTCAATATACTATAGCCTGTGACAACTGCAGAAATTCCAGCTCAGAGAGAAATGTCATAAATCTGAGTTCAGTGTAAGCAAATGACCAAATGGGTCTTCTTCCTAGAAAATTGGCTATGTTTCTGACGTTGGTTTTCTCATTGCGGTTGATTGTGATCTCATACTTAAGCAGATGAACTTTGAGTCTTCTAGGGTGAAACTTTGAAACTTCAGCCAATTCATTCTCCATTCTAAACTATGCCGAGGCCAACTTCTCTGATCTCCATCAAGCATTCACTTTCAAATCAGGATCTAGGATGAAGGCAGCAAATGTTCCAAAATCTAGACAGGTAAGCTTTTGTTCAGTTTCACTAACATGTGGGACAGAGGAGTCATGGAATGAGGGATGAGGGAGCTCTCAAAATGCCTCTTGCAATCCCTCCTCCAGTTTCTGCTCCCGTCAACTGGACTATTTTTATCCACCATCCTCAACACCATATTCATCAATAGACCAGGTAACAGGCATAGAAAGACGGGTGAAATGAATAGGAGCTCTTTCCTTAGCTCCCTGCTAAGTTCAGTCCTTTCTTCGCATCTGTTACCTGCCAGTCAGGCTATTTCAGGACACGGGTGCAGCACCAAACCTATGTTCAGAAATAGCCCAACTGCCAGATAACTCATTGGTAACGAAGGAGAGTCACCTATGATGAAACAAGACAGAAAGGAGAAGGATCACTGAAGGCACAGTCCATAGCATGAAAGCTTGGTCCTCAATTAATGTTGGAAAGCAAAGGTGACAATGACAATAAGTGACCAAGGACGCCAGTTCTGATCTTGGGCCCAGCTGCATCCAGATGGAGCCAAGGAATGGTTAAAAAGACTTCTGGAACTGGGCAACAGATTGCTGTATATAGTAGGAATATAATGGGTAAAATGGCACCCATACATAAAGGACAGAAGTAACTGTGGAGTGTTACAGAAAAAGGGACAGGAACTGAGATCAGTTCAGGGAGATTAAATGGTTAATTAACTGCTCATGGTATTAGGTATTCCATGAGTCTTTGCAGATATTTAAAATAATAAAAAGCATGGTTTTATGAAACTTTTTTGGCAGAGGCAGCAGAAAACCTGTAATGTACCTGGGCTGGCAGAAATGGCAACATGTACTTGACAGAAGTTGGCTTTCTTTCTTTCTTAAATTGACCATCTGAACAGCATAGAACTAGTATCCTTTCCGAACAGCACTATTGATAGCCTGTGCCTGACCTGTCAAAGAGGCTGCTGAAATATGCTTTTGCTGTAGTTTTAATCCCTAATCAGTGTATTCTGAATTATAGCAGCCCTGGCCAAAGTTCTTGGAAACTGTGAAAGGTCATATGTTATTAAAAATTCAGAACACTACCAGGCTAGATGGAACATTTTTAAAAAATCTGAAGAACAAAATGGCAAACTACTTCTGTACAGACGTCAAGAAAACTGCATATTTGTATCTATGTAGGTAGCTAAAGTTGAATTCAGTATAAGGCCATCTTTACCTTCATTCTCCATACTAGTTGGGGAAATACTGTGCTATTAAGTTACCCTATCACAAGATTATTTCATCATTGTTACAATATGCACTGAAATCATTATGAAATCATAACAGGCACTGATCATTGAAATCATTATGAAACCACTCCTTCTGGATTTGCTAATTGCCCTTCCCACCAACAATTGTGGGAGAGGACAGCTCAAAGAAGCCACCTATTTCTAATGAAAGAGCCCCATTGCCTTCGACAAGATTTACAAGGGAGTCAGGAGAAAATCTTAGCTACTAACACTTCTGCTATAGAATCACTATTTACAACAAAATACACTTCTGCAGCCTGATTCTGTTCAGTCTGACTCATAATTGTGCCATGTGGGTCTTCCTATCAAAGCTTATCTGCAGCCATGTAGAGAGAATCAGTCTAGTTAAATCAATAAGATGTACATCCCATCCTGCTTAAGCTACAGGCCAAAATTAAAATATAGCAAGACAAACAGCTATCCAGTCCATGTTCTCTTTCCCCTAGACCAGGGGTCTTCAAACTTGGCCCTTTTATGACTTGTGGACTTCAACTCCCAGAATTCCTCAGCCAGAGTGCCTGGCTGAGGAATTCTGGGAGTTGAAGTCCACAAGTCATAAAAGGGCCAAGTTTGAAGACCCCTGCCCTAGACAAATGTTTCTAGCCACATGCCTAGACAAAAAAGTTAATTTCTATTTGTTTTTACGTCAGTTTTCTCCAATGTGGTGCTCTACATCTGATCTCAAATCATCACGAAATGTTGGAAGTTACAGCTCCAACAAATCTGTTGTGAGTTCCAGATGTTGGAATTCAAAGCAAATAATTGGTTCATATTTTTAAAATGTGAGTAGTTGTAAGGTAGGATAAATGTCCTTAGTCCCTCCAAACCAATCTACTGAAGGACTGCAAGCTCCTGGCTGAATCAGGAGTAATCTGAATCAGAGGTTATGATCCTAACTAACATAGAGGTTTCCTCAAAAAGAAAATAAAATCTGCATCTAGGTTAATGGCTTTGGGTTGAGAGGACAAGGGGAATTTCAGCACTGCAAATACCGCTTATTGGCTTTGAATATTTACAGGCTGCATTTGATTTTTGTCAAATATATATCTTTACTCAATAGTTTCCACAGAGACAGATGAGACTGTGTCTGCTTGCTTCCTGCTTTATGCACCTTGGGAGAAAGGAAAACCCAAAAACCTTCCATTCTTTTGTAAACAGCTTGATGACTTGTGCAAATATACCAAGAGTTCCTCCAAGTCTCTGCCTCATTTCTATTGCTATTTCATAGCACCAGGGATAGAAGCTCTAATCTGTATTCCATATTTTGTACATTACTTAATGCTTCTTAAAAGAAAAAAAATGCAAGTTTCCCATGGAAGAAACAAGGGGGATCAAATTCTATAGATCTGTATAATTATTTTAATATTAAAGCTGTTGCCAGAGGTAATGCAATTTGGTGGTTTCAGTTACTCAAGATACACACATTAGGTGTATATAGCAAGGGGGTGTGTATAATAGGGTAAAGCTATAAAACAAGGCTCATTTGGTAATTGATGCTTCATTTTAATTTACATGTCTCTCTTGCCATTTTTTTAAGATCAAGGGACATTTATTTTGTTATTTATTTTAATATGTAGTAAAGATTCCAGATGTCTAGATTTAGCTGAAGCTACAGATCCAATTTAAAAACCTAGAATTACACTCCAGAACATGGGAAATAATGACAATTGTTCTCAAGGCTAAGTAGGGTATACTCCTGTCCTAAAATTGTAAGGTCACACAAAAACACACCCATATACACATGAGATAAAAATCCCACTCAAATAAATATGATTCATTAAGATGTGTTATTTGCATTATACCAAAAAGGCAACATCATTCAGAACTGTTCAGCTTCAAAAATTTCTCAGGGCTTTCTCCAACAACCCTTGAAAAGGCACAGCAGACAAAAAAAAGTTGATCGTCCTTCTTTCCCCAATGAATGTGTGATGTGTTTGCCAAGAGTCTCAAAACCCCTCGTGTACGGGGGGGGGGTGCATTCAAAAATACTAGTCCTAACCATAATCTGAAGAGGCACAATCCAGACTGCTCTTGCCTCATTTTGAAAGGCATTGATGCTCCTGTAGTTGCACATCCATAGGTCCATCCTTTAGACAAAGCCTATGACTTGTAACCCTACTTACTCATCCCGGAATAAACTCAGGGCTATAAACTCAGTTCAGCAATGCTTTTTTTGTGTGGAAGAAACCATTACAAATATTTACACCCCGATAATTGGGCCTTTGTGCAGGATGCAACCGCAGCTCTCCCCGCTCGCTCAATACTTCAAATAATTCATGCCGGAGGAGTTGGACGGGTCGACCCCATTACTTCAATTGTACCGCTCATCAATCCTCACTGGCTCCGCTTTCGTGCTAGGATTCAAACTTTTTTCGTTCACATTGGAAATGCTCGCTTTGCTTCTTCTCCTCTCCGTTCCCCCCCTTTTAAATGGCAAACTTGTGAACAGGAGGGCTATTTTTAATTCTTCATCCGTTAGGGACCGTCCCAGCTCTTGCTCCGCCACCCCACCCCACCCCACCCCACTTCTCTTGACCTGCTTCATCAAAGTGAGAAAGCAAGTTAGCAACAGTCGCCGCTTGGTTTGTTAGTAATTACGAACAATGTTGTTCCCGAAAACGGGAGCTGGTCGTCGAGCGAGGCTGGCTTTACGACGACAGCAGCGGGATACCGCAAGGAAATGGAGCATGGAGCAACCCAGCGTGAAACTTTCGCTCCTCGACACGTTTACCATTTTCCGCGCATATATTACAGCTGGGTTGGAAGGCGGCGGAGGCGAAAAGGCAAAGGGATCTCTCTCTCTCGGTGGGGCTGCCCCCAATGGCAGAGCAGAAACCCAGGAAGCAGTTGCGCCTCAGAGGATCGCTCTATAGCTCTGGCTCCGCGTATCGCGGGGGGGGGGGGAGCGGCGGCGGCGAGGGGGGGGGCGTTTGCTTGCGCTTTGACTCGTACATTAAATGTTTGATCTATCCAAATAAGTGCTACACTGTGCAATAATGCAATAGTTTCCTATGCGGGCATGTTTTTCCCCACGCAAGATGGAATCCGACAGAGGTTATACTTATAGGGCCGGCGCAGGGGCACGTAGATTCATTATCTTCCTCCTCCCGAGGAAATATATTTTGAGACACTCGTCGAAGCAGCGCCCCTCCCTCATATGAAACCATCTAATCTTACCCACACGTAGGCAAGACTAAGTCCCCGTCGATTTCATTGCCTTCCATTATTTATTTATTAAATTTCTATGCCGTGACTCTGGACGGTTTACAATATAATAACTAAAATAATTAAAATTAAAATTAAAATAAAACGATTAAAAGTTAAGAACCAAGATTTCGGATATTTCATTAGTCTTACCCCTTTCAGGCCACTATCCTCCAGTAGCTCAGAGCGTCTTCATTACCCAGCCGCCCTTGACACGATGTAGTCTGTCCTCTCAACATACAGTGTTGTGTGTTGCGGAAATGTAGAAGATGCTTTAAGTTCTCAGCACACCTTTCCTACCATTTTTTTTTTAAAGTCTCTTCCTTCCACCCTCCCCTCCAGCCACAAACACTGCAAGGAACATCTAAGCTGATCTATAATTCTAGATTATAAAGAATTAAATTAGGTTAGTAAGCCTGCTGGAGGAGGGAAGGAAGTAAGGTAGGCAGAAATGTGCATGGTTTAGGTTAATTGGTGTCTTGGGCTTGCAAACTCCAGATTTACCCGAGTTCGTCCTTTGTCACAAAAGGAGCCTTCTTCGCTCAGCAACCAAACCAGGGAAAGGGGTGCTGAGTGGGCGATCCTAAACCCTACATAGATACACGACTTAGAATGTGCGTGAAAAACCACAGCTGCAATCCCATACAAGCTTCTTTCAGAATAATTCCCATTGAAGGGGCTGCAACTTATTTTTTCAGGACATAAGTATCTCAAACTGGCATCTTAGAACTGTGTCTGCTCCTTTTCACGTGGAGTCGATAGAAGATAAAATGCTCGAGTTTCCGGATTCACCTGTAGCACGAAAAGACAGGCTTAGCTAAACTGCCGTCTCAACAACTTTAGGTTTAAACCGTTCGGATCGCGGTGCTTAGTAAGGCCGAATATATCTGGGCAACAAAATACCGGAGCTCTACGTAAAACTAAAGAAAACGCGAGCTCCAGGCTGCCCACTAGCGATCATTCAGATTTTGGCAACGAAGATAATGTAGCTCTAGAGTTAATTATTCCTTATTGACCCGGGAGGTGCCAACCTTCGTGTTGGCAGCAGGAGGCAATTACGTCCTCGGGCTGTTAACGCCATCCTAGGATTTTGCTTCTCGTTCGCTTGTGTCGAGGTCATCCCCGAGCCCCATATTCCAACCCTAGTTTCAGGAGCTTTCTTTAAAATCCCGGGAGAGTGAAGAACGACAAGGCTGCCCACCCCTTACCCTCTTGAGACACTCAGCTTCCCCAGGAGTGTTGATTTGATTCCTACAAAGCTTCGCTGCCTCCCCCTGTCAGTCATCCACATAACATTATTTTCTCTTAGAGCCAGTTGCAGAGATAACTCCATTTGGCCGGGAATAATTGCACCCTTGCCGCATCCAGAATGAGGCACATCAAACCATCCAGCCTATTGTTATTGCGATGTGGTACTAACTTCAAAGCCCTGCACTGTCTGAAGAAGCCCACCTGGGCCGGGGCAAATATTCAGGGACACCCTCCATCCTTGAACGAGAGACCCCTTCCTCGTTCACAGGGGCACCGCCAAAGCGAACCTCTCCAGATGATATTGCGCCTTCCAAGGGCGTAGGGAGTTGCAGCCTACGTAAGCATCCTGCTCCCAGTCCGAGGCTGCCCCACCTTACTCGTTCCTTGAAGGGGATCCCGATCTACAGTTCCATGTAATCAGTGTAGAAGGCGAGCTGGGAAGGGGAGAGGAGAGGTGGTGGATAAATTATCCCAAGATAGAAGAAACACATGACCTGGCAGAGATAATTGCAAGAAGGAAGCTTGAGTGGAGAACCAATTCTCCCGCTTAACTCAGATTAGTTCTTTCTTAAACACATACAATTAGTTTAAGAGAATCAGTTACTTATTAGCGACTCGTGGAAAACGTGCTTACTCAGAAGTAAGTTCCATTGGTAAAATATGTGAAGTCAAGCCGGATAAAAACTGTCAGGAGTCGCCTTTGCACTCTGAACAGGTGAAGCTACTAATAATCCTCCTCTCTTTCTCTCTCGGCGAGAACCTCTGCGAACTTTGTTCCACAAGCCATGCGAACTTAAAATATCTGCGATCGGGGTCTTGCGTCACACCGAGCCGGGGCTTCCTTAGCTTACCGACTAAACCGAGGTTACCCGAGTTCACACACTATCTAAAACCACCAGCTATGATTTTTTTTTTTTTTACAGGGCACCAAGATGGGATTTGCATAAGCTACTAAACCCAAAGGAGGCACTCCCTCTTCCCTCTTCAGGCAGGGGGAAGCCGCTCTAGAACCGCCCGCGGTCCGCTTCGGCTCAGGGGTCTGGATGCTCCTCTCTCTGGGGACAGCCATTAGCCCCGAGCCGAGCCGCCCACCTTAATAGCAGCGAGAGTTGCGAATGATTCTTTAATGTCTCGTTGGATTTCTAGCCTGTTAATGTAGCGCGTCCCTCTCATTATTACTTTATTGATTGCTCATTGACCAGGCCCCTCCAAATCGTATTACCCCCCCCCCCTTCGCCACTTTAGATTAAGAGAAGGGCGGGTGCCTTCCTCTTCCCTAGACAGCGCCATTCGCTCCTCTCCTCCAGCCCGCTGGCCAGGGATCGGCTCCGGTGCTCTGGGGGGGGGGGGGGTTCTGGCGGGGCCGCCCCAGCCGAGGAGCCACGGTCGCCGCCTGGTGCCTTAATAGCTCAAAGGGGGCTAATACAGAAAATGAGCCTTAAACGAGCTCTGGAGATCTCCAAATGAAAGCGCCGTTTATCACGCTGGCTACCTCTCCCCTCCGTTCGTTTGCTCTCTCTACTGGGAACCACTCATTTCCCCTTAACTAAATTACTTCAGAAATGTCAAGGAAGCCCGGATCGCAAACATCACCAGACCCGGAGGGAGGGAGGGAGGGAGGGAGGGGGAGTAAAGAGACGGCTGCGCAGCCGCGTCATGTTGCATCTCTACCCGGCAGCGGTACAGAAAATAAAGCCAACCCACCCACCTTTTTTTGAGAGTAGCCCTGCCTAAGAGGACTCTGCAAGGCCGAGTCTTAAAACACGGAAAAATCAGTGCCACTTAGCACGGATTTATTAGGGAGGAAGCCCAGGGGAGCTAAAGTGTCTGCAATAAAGTTTGACGAGGGCGAAGCAGGAATAAACTTCTAGGTAGAGGTTTGGGTGCCACGAAAAAACTGATTTTGAAGCAGAATGCAGAAAATTAGTATTTCGATCCGAATCTCAAGTGTCCTACATGGTGGCTGGATTCACGCAATCTGAAAAGCCACGGTTTACAAACCGCACTGGCTAAACTAAAACCCAACGAAGTAAATGTTTACCATGTTGTTCGTTGTGACTTAGCAAATAGTGCGAACCATGCAAAACAATTATTATTGCTGGCGATGGTAGAAGATATTAGATTATGATTAGGGAGACCTCAGCCATGGAAGCCCCCTAACTGATTTTGAGCCAGTCACATTTTCTCAGCTGTCTACCTCGCAGGGCTGTTGTGTGAGGCAAAATAGATATTGCACTGGGCTCAGATATAAGAGTGTGCTAAATGAAAATGGTACAATACTAAACACCACTACTGAGGTTTGTTGACCATGATTAATGGAACACTTTGTGCCAAGGCAGCCACGAGTGAGAGCTGTCCCTCTTGAAATGGAGTTGTGCTTGCGAGAATTTGGTGTGTGGTGGCTGGTAAAATGTAAGCTATGAACTATTATTTCTCTAATTACAGATGTTGACACCTTAAACTTTTACTTGAATTTTAATCTTAATTTTAGCTGTTTATTTTTAAATGGCAGACGAGAAGGGAAGAAGTGGATAACATAAGAGGAGGAAAGGAAGGGGGAACCTGTTAAATGTAGAAAAAGTGATATGGGGGAGAAAAGAGGGCCACATACTTTGAGGCCAAAGAAGCAATAAAAAATGGCAGATATGGCCCTTGCTTTTAGAGGCCTCAATTATCATAAAAACAAGGATCTAAGGGATGATCTATTGGTATTAATAATTTATCTCGCCACCAGATGGATCTGTAGCTGGCTGGCAAACCGTACTCAATGGCACTACATCCACATGGAGAGAAGTAAGCAGTGGGGTACCACAAGGTTCCTTCTTAGGCCCAGTACTCTTCAATATTACTCTTACCTGCTCAGCTTCCATATGGCTAAGGTATTTATTTATTTAAGAAAATTTATACAGATAGCCCTCGATTTACAATCATTCATTTAATGACTGTTCAAAGGTACAATGGCCCTGTAAAAAGTAATTTACAACTGGTCCTCCCATTTACAACCAATGTAGCATCCTTATGGTCACATGATCATAATTTGGATGGTTGGCAACTGGCATGTATTTACAATGGTTGCAGCATTCCAGGATCATGTGAACACCATTTGCAATCTTCTCATCAATGACTTAGATGAGGGAATTGAAGGGGAACTCATCAAATTTGCAGATGACACCAAACTGACAGGAGTAGCCAACACCCCAGAAGACAAACTCAGGATCCAAAAAGATCTTGACAAACTTGAACAATGGACCCTATCCAACAAAATGAGTTTCAATGTGGAGAAAAGCAAAGTTTTACATTTAGGCAGGAAAAATCAAAGGTACAAGTACAGATTGGAAGAGACCTGGCTTAAAAACAGTAACTGTGAGAGGGACCTTGGAGTCCTAGTGGACGATCACTTGACTATGAGCCAGCAGTGTGCAGCAGCAGCCAAAAAAGCTAATACAATCCTGGGTTGTATAAACAGAGGCATAGAATCAAGATCATGCCCTAGTAAGACCACACCTGGAATACTGCAGCCAATTTTGGTCACCATATCACAAAAAAGATGTTGAGAGTTTGGAAAAAAATTCAGAGAAGAGCAACTAAGATGATTAAAGGCCTGGAGACTAAAACATAGGAAGAACGGCTGCAGGACTTGGGTTTGGCTAGTCTAAAGAAAAGAAATAGGGGAGACATGATAGCAGTATTCCAGTATTTGAGGGGTTGCCACCAAGAAGAGGGGGTGACATTATTCACCAAAGCAATGGAGGGCAGGACAAGAAACAATGGTTGGAAACTGATCAAAGAGAGAAGCAACCTGGAATTAAGGAGAAACTTCCTAACAGTGAAGACAATTAACCGGTGGAACAGCTTGCCTCCAGAAATCCTGGGCGCTCCATCACTGGAGATTTTTAAGAACAGGCTAGACAGTCACTTGTCTGAGATGGTATAGGTTCTCCTGCTTGAGCAGGGGGCTGGACTAGAAGACCTCCAAGGTCCCTTCCAGCTCTATTCTATTCTATTCTTTAGCGCATCTTGGTCACAAGGATATTTTTGTGCTAGGAAAACCGGGAAACGTCTAACGGAGGAGTCAGCCCCATTTCCCATGAATTCAGCGGATGGGAGAGAAAGAAGCCAGTGGAGGCATCCCCGATAGGAACGCTCCACTTCTTTGTAGCAAAAACCCAACAATGAAACAGAACCATAAATTAGCCAAGGTATTTTAGCCAAATGTGTTGTGAGAACCTGAACATAATTAATTGGACAAGCTGCAATTCAGTTAACCAAGTTAAGTTCCACGACCCCGAGATTTAGTGGACGATAGTGCCTGGTTAGGTGGTATCTAGCGTCGGGGTGATCGAAGTTCTCAAGCTAGAGGAGTTACCTTCCCAGGAGGTATTATAACGAATACTTAATACATTTCAAGACGAGGATAATAAACTTATTCACCTGGAAATTAAGCCCAGAGGCTTTCAGTGAAACAGATGTCCGATAAACACTCTATTCCTAGACTATTTATTCCAAAGTAAGCCCCACGAAGGCCATTCCTTCACTCGTGATTTATAGTGTTATCCACCCATCCCAGGGCCCGACATAATAACGAAGGCAGGCTTTTGTGGCCACTCCGATAGTTAGGGCGATGCTGTAAATCACTTCTAAGAAAATGCCTCAAGGTCTATTTCCCAATCCTAAACACCCTTAGCGTTCGTGGGGTGAAAATACTTCAGATTGCGCTTTCAGTTCAAGCAACAGTATCTAGACTGAAATCGGTTTCAAGCTGATTTCTAAAGGCTGTATCAGGGTAGCAAGCAGCATCTGGATGGCATCACCGCCGGTTCTCCCCATTTACTTCAGGGTCTGAAAAGAACGGAGCTACTTCTGTCAAGCGTCCCTGAATTAGTTGACTGGCGAGAAAACTAGATCCCAAGTTAAGCCTGGGGAGGTCAAAGGGATCTTACGACAGGTGGCCCCGCAGCAGAGCGAGTCTCCGGCGCCTGCGCGGACTTTGGGTCAGGCCAAACCCAGCCGGATCCCAAGCCTCTCTGGAGCATCCAAGTCAGCCTGCGGAGCACGTAGACGCCCCCACGCATGAGACCAGACCAGCTCCTAATTCCACCCGAGGGCCGGAAGAGCCCGAGAACTGCTTAATTTTGTTCTGTGGCTCTCACTCCCAAACAGGCTTTCTAGGTGAGGCAAAGTCTCATTAGGTCGGATAAGGCGGTTCCTATTGGGGGTGGGGTGGGTGAGCACAGAGGTAACGAGGAAAGCTGAGAGAGTTTTCTCCCTTCTCGGGGAGACCAGCTGAACTTCAGCGCGCCTTTCTGCTGCTAATTAAAGCCGGCTCCTTCCCTCCTTCAGTAGCTTTGCGCAGGGAGGGGGCGTGTCTCTCCCCGAGCCTGTCAAAGAAATTCAAAACGGGAAGGAGGGGGGGGGCATGAAGCAGCTGCAATACGCCCAAAATGAGTTATTGTAATTACATTTAATTAGTTTAATTAGTTAATTATTTTGCTTACAGCTGTACAAGAGATTGCAAACATTTGTTAAGATCACGTTCCCGCTACTACAGTGGGGCGAAGCCGCACACTTACACTAAATCACGTATGTCTGTGTAGACAAATGGAGCGCGGGGGATCCCCCTCTCCTTGCCTTTTCCTCCTCCTTCAGTCATACCTCATTCTCGTCCACAAGCACTGGGCCGCTAACCGCCCCCCCCCCCCAACATATATCGCCAAGGAAGACCAATACCCTCCTATCCCCTGCCTGCTTACACAGAAGAAATTGTATCCCTACAACCCTTGCTGTACTGCTCTGGGGGGGGGGGGGGGTGGATCAAATCTTTTCTACCTAGATAATACAGGTACATGCGCACAAGAGAGGGGTGGAAATCCCAACCTTCAAATAAAACGTTTTCTGTGAGCTCTAAGAGTGCTCTCTCTCTCTCTCTCTCTCTTCTCTCTTCTCTCTCTCTCTCTCTCCGCTCTCCTCTCTCTCTCTCTTCTCTCTCTCCTCTCTCTCTGTGTGTGTGTGTGTGTCTGTGTCTGTCTCTCTCTCTCTCTCTCTCTCTCCCCTCCGCCTCCCCCTCCCAGGAGCTAAATTTAAATAACATGGCAGATTTTCATCCATCCTGGAAATCTCATATATCCTACTAGGAAGCAGATTCTGCTCATATTCACACAACCCTATATATTGCTTAGAAAGAAGCTTCAGCAAAACCAAGAGCACACTAGTCAAGAATTCAGCCTCTTGCAGATGATGCTGAGCTAATTCCCACAAAGAGGAAAAGTTATTGCCTAGAACTAGAGAAAAGCTCCAACACAAGCAATGAGGCAAGATTCCAGCCAATTGGCTACTTTGTTCAGCATTTCTACTTCCTGCACCCAACTACAGTTCTTCAGAATGTACTGTATGTTGCAAATATTGAATCAAATCAGGACACAAGGGCTTTCCTTTCTGGAATTTGAATAGTCTTCTCTCTCTGCAAAGCACACAATCTCATCCTCAATGCTACCTGGAAGAAAGCCCCTCGTGAAGCTTACTCCCAAGTAGGCCTGAAATGCCTCTGTAAAGTGCCCACAAATACTCTACAAAACTGTGCAACAATTGAAAAGTTACCCATACCTTTTTTGATGACTGACTGGTCCAGCAAGTTCATGCCACTGTTATTAGCATCTTCTACTGCCTAAGGACAGAGGGGGAGAAAGAAGGGAAAAATCACTATTCAAATTTCACTTCGCAAGAACAAAGAGGTGCATAGAGCTGGACAAAGTCCCACACCATCTCAAATTCATTTAGGACCTAGAACCTTTGTTATTTCCAGGAAAAGCAATTAATTTATATTTTTCCCATGTTAAAATGATATGAAAATGAAGCTTCCTTTTATTAGGGGATCTAGGGTGACAAGAAAATGTAAGGTATAATCCTTCTCTTTCTAATGATTTAAGAGGCCAAGTAACCCATCAATGGTGCTCAGCCTTTATTCCCTGGAGTCTTACAATTTTGGCTTTGGTATCTGTGCAGCCCACTGAGACCAGCAACTACACTTTTGACAGGTGAAAAGAAATTAGCAGTGGGTGCAAGTTTGCTCAGCAAGAAAACTCTTTGCTGTTTATTCACTTCCCTTCTGACCTAGTTTTTATTGGAGTTCCCTGTGCTCAGTAGGGATTGTCCCAAGAAAATAGGTGCAGAGCTTTGCTCAGGGGAAAAAAAATAAACAAGGGACTCTTTGCATTCCTCCTTATAAGGATCACTGGCTTGCTATAGATTTATTACACCATTTATGCTGCTGAGTCTCTGATGGGTGTTGCAAATGGACTTAGATCTTGAAATCAACCAAATTAGTGCAAATTTACATAAAAGTTACCCAACTTCCTCTAGTCCACCAACTCCAAGGATTACCGACTGGGGGAGGGGTACCACTCCAAACACAACTCAGTATTTAACATGATCGAGGTTGAAGATTTTTTTTTTCCATTTAAAGCAGATAACTGATCAAATAAAATATCATTCCGAGAGTTATCTCAACATTTTGAGTTTATTACCATGCTCCCCTTTTATGGGACAATTGACTTCAATGGCTGAGAAGAGGGCAGGGAGAGGAAGAGAAATTATATTGACATAGAAGGCAATGCAAAGAAAATTAATTGTGGCAGGTCTCAAATGTACATTATGACACAGAGCTACTACACATGGTGGGAGTAAAGAAGTGACTTCAGCTTTTATTTATTTCTGTACAGTTGGACTCCTGCCCTTCTGGAGTCTGAGAGGGAGCAAAGAATAAATGGGATGGGAGTAGTAACTGACTGGCATAATTATCATTCTTCCTATAAGGGCAACTTTTACTTTTGACACCGGAGACTCCTTACTACCTTGTGGCTGCTACCTGTGGACAAGGAAGCAAGACATCAACTTTTACAGGGAATTGCCATATATACAATACTAATTGAACAGATTAGGGCTCCAAGGAGGCTTAATTTTAATATTGGTTTAGGTAGCCAGAGCTTGTTATTTACCAAAGGCTGATAAATTTGTATCTGGTATGCAAAGAATGCAAATCAAAGAGTGGTAAATTCTGATTAATCACTAGCCAGTAGGGACGATAGGAGACCAACACTTTGGGGCATTGTAGGGGGGAGAGCCGTGTTAGTGTATGGTGGTAAAAAAAATCAGGAATCTAACAGCATCTTTTCTGACTAATGCATTTTATTGGAAGCCATTAACTCTCATGACATGCAGATCACATAAAGCTCATGTCTCTTGGTAAAATGCTTTCAAACACTTCAGAAGAGCATCAGGTTGGGCAGGTGTCCTTTCTATATTGGCACATGCAGCCTTGCACCATACTGCAAGGGGCTTCTGCTGCTAAGGAGTCAGCAATGGGTCTGTGCTGTTGATTTCCTCCTGAATGATAATTGCAGCTCCTTACATGTAGCAACTCGCAGTGGACAGAAGCATCTTGAAAGGAGCAAGGGATCCCCCCCCTGCAATCAATTAAGCATCTCCCTTTTGTACCAGAAGCATTTCCTGCTACAATTGTATGAACTCAGCCAGCCTGAATCTGCCTCAGTTTATCAAGACAGATTCTTTATTTCAGAACTAGGTTCCCTGTTTCTCTGCCATTAAGTAATAGAAAATTAGCCATCATGGCTCAGTGATAAAGAGGAACAAACAGAAAGGCCATATGTAAAACTAGAATATATCATTCCCCACGTCCTTGTACATGGCAAGAACATGATCTGGTCACGCCCTTTCTCTTCTGCCTCTCAGCCCAAGTTAAGTATTAAGTCCCCTTAAGTTTACATCAATTTAGGTTGCTGTTTTATAAAAGTTGTAGGCTGTCTCGCACTGCCCGTTATCTCAAAAATGGTTAATATATTTTAGATCAAGGCGTTGTGTGAATTCAACCATGGTAATTAATTCAGTGCATCCTAGAAATTCAGAAAATAGTGTTGAGTAAACCATAGTTCAATTAACCTTAAACGTCTTGAGTAACCACAATCATCTTTCAGAAGAGGACAGCTGAAATCCAAGGAATTAACTTTGTTTTTCCAAAGCTAGGCTCATTCAGTTGCTCAAGAGCCCCAGAGAATTATAAGAAAGCTTTGAGCAGGACTCCCAACAATTATGCATGATAATCAAGGAACAAGATTCAACATAGAACTGGCAACTAAACATATATCTATGAAACCAACCCACTGCAGAGTTTTGGGGCTGAGCCATTAAGAGGCCAAGTATGGTTCCGGGCATCTTGTGCCCTAAATCACAACCCACATTTCTGACTCTCCATTTGGCTGGCAGCCAGCATTCCATTTCATTCAAGGTTTTCTGCATCACCCAAATGGAGTCGCTTATAATTTGGTCCTAAACACATTGACCTGGAAGCAGGCACGACAGACTGAACAGACCAGAAATCCAAGCAGCCTTCCTCCAGCTCCATGTCAAAGATTCATCCCCACCATCTGGAAATTTCACTGCCTTCAGAGAAGTTGTAATCTTGGGCCACATTTTACTTTGTGGCTTTTCTTGGCAGTGGCACATTGGCATGACAGAACTAATGCACCATAAACTTACTCTCCCTCCCTCCCTTCCATATAGCTGCTCATCATATAGGTCCACATCATTTTGGGAGGGTTCACATTCTACACTGACCCCTGAACTCAGCCAGAGCACCATATCCCATCCCCAGCACTCAGCCAGGCAGAACGTGTTGGGTGAACTTCACCAGTAGCTCTTGCTATCTAAATCTGGGGAAGAAAAAAAAACCTTGCCCACAGCAACCTCTCAGCTGGGAGGAAGTTAGAAGCTCCCATAAAGTGATTAAAGTTAAAGTGATAAAGTGTTGCCATGCTCCTTCCCCCTCCTCACTTTTATAGTTTCAGGTGAGCTTTTAAGAATGTAAAAAGAGTTTCACTGGCTCAACAGTCCTATAGTGGCTCTCCAAAGACCCACAGTTCTCCAGACAAGATCCCACTTTCTCCATAGGTAGGATTACTTTATGCCGGTGGTGTTTGGGGAAGAGGATGGGTTTTAAACTGCATGTGTCACTTTCTTCCAGGACAGAATGAAATGTGAATCTGCCATATACTAACATCCTTCTTCGCGGAGCCAGGCGGATGAGTGGTGCTATCTTCGGACAAGGGTTCCACACGACCTCAGCTCCTTTCCGACTCCCCCCCCTCCCCCACTCCACAATGTGGTTGAGCTGTTGTAGTTAATGAGAAGAGTCTTGTCTGATTTTCTATCTAATTACGGCCGCCTGCTGGGTTTTTGTACAGGATATTCGCGCAGCATGCTGGCAGTTAATAGTCACAGAGAGAATCGTAAAGATTTAATTAGGACTGCACGCGGAAACGTGAACAGAAGCATGCGCGTGCACGGATACCCACCCACCTTACACAAACTCCCACACACCCCACACACTTTTAATTGTTGGGTTTCTTTAATTGCAGCCTTCACTTCCAGAATTCCTTTCCAAAGGTACTTCAGCTCCCAGAATTCCCTGGGCCTCTCTGGCTAGGGAAGATGGGAAATGAAGTCCAAGATGAAGTGGGCAGTGGATTGGGAAAGATTCGGATGTTTCACCCGCCACAAAACGTGATCTCTTCAACTCCTCTTAGAAGAGGTGGCAAGAGAGAGAAGAGACAGAGAAAGGTTGGAGCGGAGAAGAAGAGGGATCACTGATGACCCGCCACCAACTGAAGACATTTCTCCCCAGTCCACTTAATAAAATCAGGGTCAAGGGGAGGGACTGAGTGCGAGGGGAGACATCTCTAGTCCTTCGCTTCCTCTTGAACGCTTGCTTGGAAGTCAGCATCTTGCATTGCCAAGGGATTCATTTTCACATCAATTTGCAAAAGTGGGGTTGCAACCTGATGCACACTCCTTGAGCTCCGTGGGAGACACGTGCATGAGAACGCCTCATCAAGGGATTTCTGTAAGAGGGAATTCCTGGGGCTACCCTTCCATTCTCGAGGCTAAAGGGAGTAAGGCTGCAAATGAGCATTTTGCTCGAGGCTCCATCCAATTGGACGGCGAACCTGTCTCTGAAACAACAAAATTGACCCACAACGAGAGAAGCCCGCAGCACGCTTGGCAAACTTGCAACACGATCTACTTGGGAAGCAAGGTCCACGGTTGAAACTGTAACTAGGTGTAAGCATCCTGGTTTCCCTTTCATCTTCTTCCAGGTAATAAAATTTGCAACGGAAGTGATAAGCGAAACAAAACCAGTGCATGGCTCACATGGAACTGTGAAGGAGGATGCCTACCTGAGAGAACTATTCAAAATTTCTAATAGTAATCTCATACATATTTACCTTAATCTCTCTCCCACATATACAGACACACTCTCATGTAGACAGCACTCTGTGTGAGTGTATAATAAACTCGATACCATAAATAAGTTGACCTTCATATTTTAATTAAAGCCAAAATTGCAAGTATCTTCCTGGCCTTCACACGTGTGTATTATAGCTCTATAAACAAAGTATCTAACTTAATCTGGCAAACATTCTTGAAAATGTAACATGTCGCCGGGCCTTCCCCTTTCTCTGCTTTTATTCCTGAAGGTGATCACCTCTAAGCGGTCGTGTTGATTTGCCATGATAATTACCGCTAAGCAGTTTCTTGTCTGCAAAGGCATAGTTTCAGAAATTTTATAATAAATGTATTTCAAAATTAAATTGCCCTCCTTTGCAAAGGTGCACAGCTAATCAGGGGAAGTAAGGAAATGGTTGGTTATTATAATATCGATCCCTGGTTATAGGCCTCCAGGACTCCAGGTTTGGGATAGAGTAGGGGGTAAATCTGTGGTCAAAGTGGACAGTCAGCTTCTTTGTCCAAAAAGGCCCTTTCTTGCGATCTGTCTCAGTTCATTGCTTTTTCCCATTCACTCTGGAAGCTTTAAGAAGTAGAAAAAGGAAGGCTCCGTTTTTGCCTAGCTGAGGTTACCCTTAAGGGGGAAAAGGCAGGGTCATGCCTACTAAATCGGAGGAGCCTGCTTCAGGCAGTTGCACGCCGAAATCCGGAAACGGTTAGCGGAAAACGCAGCACAAAACCACACCGATTGCGGGGAAACGCAAAACCTTAGTGCTCCCCCGCGTCCCACTTCCTATCGGTTGACCTGCAAAACATGCGGTACCGTCAGTGAGCCCCTGTTTTCCCCATTCTTCTTGTTCCTCTGCTTTTCACAGCTCCAGTTTTCGCTTTGGAAGATTATTTACACACACACACACACACACACAAAGCCGGCAACGGGCAACCAAAGCCAGGAGATGCGCTGACTCCCAAGGCAATCAGCCGCCGGCAAGCAAACCAGAGAGAGAGGGAGAGAGAGAGGCCGGTGTGCCAGGGTCCGGCTTCAAGGCCAGAATCCATCGGAGCTAAGAAGAAGCCACACAATAATATAGGCTGAAGACGACACCCCTTTCCCCACCAAAAGACACTGCCAGCTTCTTAGGTCAGGGTAATCTGTCAAGTTCTTGGTTGTCTAAATTGGAAAGGGGGAAAGAAAGCCAGACTAAAACTGCACCAGGCTCCCGGTGCTGTGGGGGCTGGGCTGGGACAAAGCCCTGGACTTCCCCAAGCTGGCCTGGAATTTAAATCTTCCTGCCCAGCCTTTTTCTTCGAAGGCCCGGCGGGTCTAAGCCAGCCTAGGAGGATAGGGGAGAACAGAGTGGTAGGGACCGACAAGCTTCCAGAGTTCCGGGAAGAGATGGGAGTTGGAGATGGGATCTTGACATTTCTTTGACCGCCTTCGAGAGTCCGGAGCCCGCCGGCTCGATGCTCGCCCCCCCCCCCGTCCTTGAGATCCGTCTCTACTTAGAAATGAGTTCCTTGGGGGTTTGGGAAAATGTGGCAGGACCAGGCCCTCTGGAGTCGGGCACAAACTTTGCGCCGCTGGCTGGGCAGCTCAGCAGTTCCAGCAACTGGCCGCCACACGAAGGCGGCGGACTGGCCTCTTGCAAAGGCCAGGCTTGCTCAGAAGCCTGGCCCGTCAAAGCTGCCCGGGGCAGAGGAAGAGCCCTTTTAGGCCACTTCACCGGACTGGCGGGTCGTGGCATCCAACCCAGTCTGCACCGGTATCGCGGTGGCTTCCGAGCCTGGAAAGGATTCCAATAAACTCTGACGGGGCAACGACCCCCTGCCCTAGCCTTAGCCGGTTCCGGAGCGCGATCCCCAACGCCTCAGCCTTCCCGCGAGGACTTACCTGCACATCGTCCATGCCGGGGTGCCCGATGCCGTGGAGGGAAAGCGCGTCGCCCATGCCGGAGTCCAGGCCATGGTGAGCCGAATGGAGAAGGACGTCTGGCCGCCGGACGGAGTGGTAGTCCCGTCGCGGGTCGAGGCCCGAGAGCTGCGGCAAAGAAGCCCGCGGCTGGGGCAGCAGAGAGCCGGCGTCGGAGCCCACCTCTTGCCGCTGTCGCTGCCCCCAGGGATGCTGCTGGGGCTGGTGCAGCGGGTTCAGGGCGTAGGGGTCATTGACGTGGGAGTAAGGGTCCTGGCTCTGGTGGTAAGGAAGAGGCTGGTAGGGCGGCGGGAAGTAGGGCGGCTGGAAGTCCGAGGAGGGGGTGTGAGAGAGCGGAGGGGCGCTGGAGTAAGGGCCTTGAGAGACCGAGCCCAGCTGGGACAGCCGGGAGCTGTGACTGGGGACTCCATCGTGCCGGTCCTGGAGGGAGCAGTTCAGGCCCCAGACAGAGATACAAACAAAAGAAGCAGAGAGAAAGAGAGAGAGAGAGAGAGAGGCATTTTAAAAAGTCGTTCCGTACGAGTAAAAAACCCCACCGTAAAGTGCTCCTATGTCTCCCAACGTGGTGATGATGGTCGCCATGTGCCCCCATACGAGTCAATGTAAATATTTCCCTGGGATTAATAACCCGTTTGTTTCTTATCTTCTCCCCATACGTTCAACTATAATTACAAGCAATCGAAATGGCCTTTACTAAAGCCCAAGGCTCAAGTGGCATAATGAGGTTGAAGATGAGGATGATGATAAAATGGATGATGATGATTATTATTATTTTTTAAAGTTCACCAAAAGGCTTTAACTGCACCAGGAAAAATGATGACAATGATAACAACAACAATAATGCTGCTTGAGCCATTCGGCAGCATATGAATAAATGTGAACGTATAAAACCATCAATTGCTTCAGAAAAAAAAATCTTTAAAATGTGAGAAGAAATCAACAAAGGGGCCATCCACTCAGGTTTTGGATGGCAAGACGTAGGACTAGGGGGCTATAATTCTAAGGGCAGGAAGATATTAAAACAGCTTTAGCCAAAATGTTTCTCAAAGAAACTCAACTCCAAAAGGAAAAAAAAAAGTGGTGCATGGACAAATAAGTCTGTTTCTGGTCTGAAATAAACGTATTGGTCTTGGTCTGTTAACACTTTCACCCAAATTACATTTGTCTCTGATAGAAAAAAATTAAATGACTATAAAAAGAGTATATATTAATGATTATCTCTAACGACCTGGGGAAAAAATAAAATGTCGACGAATATTCTTATAACACTGATACATACTATAACTGAAGCAAAGCTGCAATTTTAGACCTTCCCCCCACCAGAAAATATCTTAACAGCAATATCTCCTTCCTCCCCTGAAAAAGTTTCCCTTCACTGATCCCCCCCTTCCCCATTCCCAGTTCAAATGAAGAACACACAATGCAAAATGGAGAAGCAGCTGCAAGCGTCTTCCAATTATTGTGCTAAATTACCAAGCCAAAGGCGTTGAGAGAAAGGGGGGGGGGAGAGAGAGGCTAAGAGAGAAGGAATGAAAAGGGGACCGAAAGGCAAAGAGAATAGGGCAATTTTAAATCACAACATGGACCCAACTCACCATAGCGGAATAGGTGTGGACTAACATCTGGAAATTTGTTTAAAAAAATCTTGAAACAGGTAAAAAATAAAATAGCAGTAGAATACTACCACTACTACTAATAAATTAATATTAATAACACTAGTAACAAGGAGAGGGGCGGTATCAGGAAAATCTGCAAAGGACCTTGGTACACCCAGGAGAACAGCTGGAGGTATTTCCGAGTCTATCCATCAAAACTAAAATTTGGAGGAAAATATGTGCGGAGAGAGTCTATGGTCGGTGAGGAGCGTCCTCGTGTTGCCCCCCCCTCCCCGCCCGTTGCGCCTCCAAAAGCAATCCTCTTCAACCCAAGGCAAGCTTCAGACTGCTCCAGTGCCCCTTTCTCCTTTCCCTTCCCTACGCCGCCTCATAATAATTGATATTCATGACTATTAATATTACACGACTACTTTAAAGGGAGAATGCAAGACCAAATGGAGCGTGAAGGCTTTGCAGGCAGCTCGAGAGCTCCCCTCGTATTGTAAATGACGTTCATTCAGTGGAGAATTACTAGATGTAATCAGACGAGGGGGCTGGCGGAGGCAGAGCTGGGGGAGAGCGAGAGGGAAGGGACAAAAAGTTGAACGGGCAAGAGGCAGAACTATTAATTTGAACAGGGGAAGTTTTGTAAACGAGGTACTACTGATCTGAAGCAAGGAAGTGATATGGAGCAATACTAGAGGCAAAAGAAAGGAGGGAGAAAATCATATTTCCCTTCTCTCCTCCACCCCAACCCGGTTTTTTATATTTAATTATAGATTCCAAATACGAAGGAAAATCGATTGCCCTCGGTGCTTTTGTTCTGATTTTTAAAGCAAATAGGAGCTTCTCCAATCTTGTCATTTTTTAACATTTAAAGGCAGCCGAAGCGAAGCGATTTGTTTACAGAAGCAATTACGCTTTCAAGAAAGAAAAAGAAAAAAAGAAAGAAAGAAAGAAAGAAAGAAAGAAAGAAAGAAAGAAAGAAAGAAAGAAAGAAAGAAAGAAAGAAAGAAAGAAAGAAAGAAAGAGAAAGGGAACTCAACCGAACCCTGCTATAGATTGGTGAGGTTTTGCAACGGGCTACCGAAAGCCAGCCAGTGTACATGGGCGAGTGTGCGCCAGCCCAATATACATTTACTTTGCCTCTGGCAGCTGCTGTGCCAAAAAGGCGCCCAGCAGTCACCTAGACAGAACATGTATGCAATGATTCCAAAGAAAAACCAAATTTATAGTTCTCTGGCAAAGCCAGAGGCGACAGAAAACCTTTCTCACAGTTACAATAGCTGCTGCCCAACCCTGGTAACCGCACCAGTTAAAGTTCAACCGAACACTGTTTCCTAACGCGTTCTCGGTCGGCAAATCAGTTTCAGGAGAAACTTGGATGCCTACGTTTTTAAAAATTATCATTACTTTACCACTATTGAATCTTACATTTTAAAGCTCGGCCGATTTGATGTACAAAAGGAAAGGTTCCCTACACGAAGGTGGGTGGGTGGATTTACCCGCGCGGGCGGGCATACAGGCACGCACACCTGTCTTAAAAGTAAATTTATAGCATAGTTAGAAAACTCCAAAGAGAACGGTTTTAGAGCCCTTCTGGTATTTCAGTCCCCTTTCTAGAATTTGCAAGGATCTTTTAATCCATCCAAGTCAGAGTAACACTATTCAGGTGAGGAAAAAGAACGAGAAGTATACCTCGGAGTACTTAGAAACCCTCGCTAGCCGGCTGAAGGACCCATAATTATTTGATCCTGAAGGGTGGCAGAAATTGAGAGGCAGAATCTTTGCCTCGCTGGCTCACCTTCCCTCCAGTAGGGACGCCACTCACTTTGAACCTTGTATTTAAGTGAGTCGATGGGAAGGGGACGCCAAGGGGAAGACCAGGGAGAGCGATGGGGGTGGGGTGGGATGGGAGAGACGTCTGCAGTAGGGAAATGGAACGGAACTGAACACCTTTGCCGGCGCTTCGTTGATCCCTGTCCTGGCGGGCGCTTTTGGAAGTCTGGAGAGCTGTCCTGGGGCTGCAAGGCAGCTACTCGAGTGCCACAGCCCAGCGCCTTGGAGGGAGACGAGGCGAGGCAGTCTCACTTCTCCCACAAGTTTAAGCTTTCAAACATTAACTAGTCGGGGGCAAGCCGGCGGCAGACTTCGGGTTCGTTCAGAAAGAAACGGTCAACTTAACCGGCCGGAGGAAACTAGAATCCTGTTGCCTCGGGCGCGATGCTTTCTCCAAGGGCGCCAGCTGGTCGCCCACCCGAAAGAAAAGGGACTGGGGGGAAAAAACCCCGAAACTATCCACCGCCGGAGTCCAAACGCTGGAAATTAGTGAGAAAACTCTCTTTTCAGCAGCCCGAAATAGGCGTTATATTCTAACCTAAGGTGGGACTTAAGCGCTTAGGGCAAATGGGTTTATTTCGGGGCAGGGCAAATGGAACTGGATGGTAATGCTTGCCCGTTTCGGAGAAAGCCGGATTGCGCCTGGCAATTTAGACCAGCGGTTCGAGATAAAAGAGCCGAAGTAAGCGAGCCGGCTCTCTTTTTCTCGGGCGCGGAAGACGCCTGCAAAGCAAAAGGTAAAGAGCCCAGATCACAGTAAGGGGTTTTCTGGCGGGCGGAGGTCTCCGGGACACGTCTGGACTTGTGCCTTTCCGCCCTGCTTCGCGCTGCCTCACAAAGAAAAGCGAGCCGAGCAAAGCAAGCCCCTTCGGGTTCCGCAGGAAGCTGCCTTTATGAAAACACACAGGAAAGGAAGGGTGGCTGCGGTCTAATCGAATTCCGGTGGATCTAAAGCGAGCGCGGCGTGCCGGGGAATCCCTGTTTTCCCTGCCAGCTGACTGCAGCGTGGCCGCCTCTTTCATTCCTTCAGAGGGAGAAGGAAACGAAAGCAAAAATGAGAAAATAAAGTTCCTCTTTGGATCTAAGGCGGTGGTTAAGGAAGCCTCCGAAATCCCTTTCTGCCTGTCCCCCTCCGCCCCGCTTCCCTTTCCCCGGCGCGAGGCAGGCGACTGCGCCAAGACTCCTGGAGTCGAGCGCCCCGGCTCGCCTCGGAGCCCTCTCTGGTTCCCGAGATCTCTACGCCTGCCTGAGACTCTTGCCCGGTTCTGTAAATCTCCTTTGCCCCGCCAAGGTGCCTCCTCTCTCCATACTGACCTCGTAGATGTCTTCATATTTCACATTTTCCACCAGTTTCCAGAGCATGATGGCGGGCTGTCCTCTAGGAGGTGAGTGCATTCATGTGAAGAGCAGATGTCTGGATTCTCAGGACTTCTCTGTCTGTAATGATCCATCTATAATTGGAAATGGGGGACAGACACCAAATCCGACGTTCCTCTCCCATCGCAACTTATATCTGTTGTCTGAAACAATAGGCTGGAGAAGGAAGCCTCAGACAGAGAGGAAAAATCATTCCCATCTGTGGAGTTTATATAGAACACATAGACATATTGAACACACATAGATTATGCATCTAATTACTCACCCACCCTTGATACGGCTATATGTTCATACACACGCGCGCGCGCGCACAGGCAAGTTATGAAAAAGAACGCTGGAGCTATATCTGTAGGTAAGCATCCCGATTTGTGCATATGTTTACACACATATACATACATATTTCGGGACACTCAAGGAAAGGAGCAAACAGGGATCTTAACTTTCTGACCACACGGAGTGTGTGTTGCACATATTTCCTTCTACAGATCGATTTTATTTATGCAGTATATCCAGGCACTCTTTCAAATAATTTAAAGGTATACAAGTTTATATTAACTGTAATACGCACACACGTATTTTATATGTGTGAAATTCACAGCTAAAAACTCACACGCGCACACCCAGGCACATACAACACAGAGAGATAATTATTTGTGATGTAAATAGACATTCTCTTCCTTTTTGGTGAGGTGGGAGAGAAAGGGATTTTTATAAATTCCGATTCACTGACAAATGCAAAGACAAGGGGGGCAGTAACGACCTTAGAGGCGAAAACGTTGCTTAAGTTTACACCCCATGTCCTTTAATTTCAGACAATTTTTCTCTCTTTCCTCGGTGGAAAACCAAGGCAGTCCCCAAAGACTAGGACCATCCTACTCCGGCCGTACTTAACCCAGGGGAGCTAATTTCAAAGATTCCTCTCATGAAACGGTTTTTCTTTGTTTTATTTTGTTTCCACACTTGCCTGGTCTTTTGAGCGGACGTTTAACCAACTACGCATTTTAAAACGAGCTCCATCTCAGCGAGACAAGCTGATCAGCTTTCGCCCTTGCGGAGGGAAAAAGAAAAAACCCGACCCTTGGCTGGGTGCGGAAACAGGCCTTTCCCGCTCGGATTTCAGGCACTTTTCGAAAGGTCTGCGAATTTCAAAGCCTCCGAAGTGACTTAGGAGGAGAACAGCTGCCTTCTAGAGGTCTTTACAAGAGTGGGCAAGCCCTCGATTTTTCGCCTTCTAGGAAGGGGGAAAGGTGAGCTGCTGAACGAAGAGTCCGAGTGTCCTTGCCCACCCCAATAACAGTGAGAAATCCAACTTTTTTCTCTCCCTCTCCCCCCTCCCGGTGCCCGTAACCTCAGAATGCACCTTTCCAGCAGGAGCTGTCGGAAAGGGCAGGAGGAGGGAGCAGGTCAGACGCTCTCGCAGCCAGCAGGTAGCTGGAATAAGAGGAGCAAGGCAGGTTGGCCTTTGCACGGAAGTGATGAAAGCTGGGAAGAGGGAGCCGCGGCAGCAAAGCTTGTCGCCTTATAAGCGGCTCTGGGCGGGAGGAGGAGGAGGAAGAGGAGGAGGAGTGGGAGGAAGAAGAGGCGGCGGTGTTAGCACGGGAGCGGCGCAGCCCTGAACACACCGAGCACAGCTTTGGGTACAGAGACAGCTGAAACGATTTCAGGCTTCCAAGCAGAGCGTATTAATTGGTGAAGGATGGAGGTGGGGAAGGAGAGAATGCACGGACGCACGCACCTCTCTCTCTCTCTCTCTCTCTCTCTCTCTCTCTCTCTCTCTCTCTCTCTCTCACACACACACACACACACACACACACACACACGGACGGACGGACGGACGGACGGACGGGCAATTTTCCAAAGCTGGCAGTATTACAATAAGTGAATATCTTCACCCCGAACTCCAAGTCTGGGTTCAACTCCTGCTTACTGGGAAGTTAGTCCTGCCGCTTTCAATGGGGGGCCAACCCCAAATAAGTGTGAGTCATTCCTTTGCACCCAGAATGGACTCCCCAATTTTTGAGCTAAGGATCACGACTTTGCCAATGGGCAGAGGACAAACTGGAAAACGATTTGTGTACCCCGTGTCCTCCCACTCAATCTCCCTCCCTCTTTCCGGTTCCGAATCGTAGCGCGGCTTCTCCTCCTGTTGCGACGGGAGCCGATCCCTTTGGGCTGGGCTGTGGTGGAAGTGATCCCTGTGTCCTCGCCGCGTGAGGTCAGGTTGGTCCTGTTGGGAAAACCTACGTGCATAAAAATACTACAAAGGGTAAACCGGATTTGTAACCTTATTAGCTGGTTCGCCAATAAAATTTATTATTGCCTTTCCTACAGGAAACTGTGCCCCGGAGGTGCTAAACTTAAGCGGGTGAGCTCCTGGCTTCCAGCCTTCCTCTAGAGCCCCGGGAGGAAGGCCCATTTTGCACTGAAGCAGACAGTTAGTAGTTAGGTCGAACTTCCCCTGCAGCTCAACTAGACGTGCAGTGAGGTGGAATAGGAAATAGAAGCGTTTAAGGCTTCAGCACGGCAGGATTGAAAAAGCATAGTCTTAATTCTGATTCTGGGAATAAAACGCCTTGAACAAATTGGGGCTTCCTTCCAACTGAGTGGGGAAGATTGGCCTGGACAGAGATAGTGATTTGAATTGGCTATCCGACAGGCCCGAGAACACTGCACGATCCAATTCAGCCGAAGACACCGGTCTTCCCGTGAAATGTGTCTCTTCTAGGTGTTTGGGGGGGGGGGCAATAAAAGCTGGGATTTAAACACATTAAGACCGGAGAGCTACGCTCCTTGGGACTTCTACCTTACTGTATATTCCAAAGCACTGCCCCTAGAATGCGATGTAAAATGTGGGAAACGCGAACCCACCGTTGAAGGCAATTTAGCCGCGTAGGTTTAATATGTCAAGAGAACTTGGCACGGCAGAAAAATTACAGTCGAGGGACCTGCCTTTCTATGGGCTACAACAGATCCTCGAACCCCTATTAATGGGAAGCTTGAGTGTGAAATGAGCGGCGGGGGGGGGGGAGGACCTGTAATTCAACAGGACAACAGCGCCCTCTATGGATTCTTGCAAGCTGCAAACCCAGTTGAAATCAACCCTTCGGTTTATTAAACGCGTACGGGGTGGGGTAGGGGGGGGGATGGCAGGAAGCTGTCCTCTCCTTTATTAGAAGGAAGATTAAAGCGAACATGATCTTTTAGCAATGTTTGGGTTTGAGGTGTTTGACTAGGTTGGGAAGATTTAGATTCAAACCCATCCTCAGCAACAGAAGCAGCCAATCTACCTTGGCTGTTATGGGGGAAAATGGGAAGCGGGAGCGCTGTGCAGGTTGAACTTGGGCTCCCGGGGAAGAGGCGGGATAGAAATTTGACAAAGAACATAATTCCACGGTGATTCGCGCTGCAGCCATTTATGTGGCTGAAAAATATTCCTGTGTGTATACCAAGGTTCAGAGGACCGCTCGTTGTTCAGCTGTACTAACCCAAGACACCTGTGGCCTCTCCTCAATTCAGAAGCGTCTCTAAGGCTCTTTCCTCCGCCCTGTCCCTATCCTACTTTTACTTTTTGGGGGGATGGAAAGATATTTTTTCCGTTTGCCGTTTCCAATATAGTGAGATGTTTGGCTCCAGCAACGATCTGCTGGGAGTTTTGTGTTCCTTCCTTTAAGAAAGAGGGTCCCTGTAGACGCACTCAGCCCGGGAAAGCCGCGGTCATCCGAGAGCGGTCATCTAATCCGGCCTCAATTTTGAAACAATTTATTTTCGCGCCCTCTGCTGGAGGTCGTAGGCGTTTTTCCGCGCTGCTCTTTAAAACTCTGCGACTCGATTTTAATCTCTTTACAGAGCCAAATTTCTAAACTAGTGTTGGACCTCAGTGCCATTTAAAAAATAACATCTTTTATCTCTAGCATCTTAACTAGTAAAAATTCCAGAAAATGTAGGAAATAGTGGCACTGAAATTTCAGCGTGCTTTTTATTCAGAAACATTTATATGTGGAGTACAAAAATCTGCCACTTGATAGAAATGAATGTAATACACGCACAATTATTTCATTAAACTTATATGCTCCATCTTAAACAGCTCAGAGATATTCTTTATATCTCATATTTTTATATGTCATGTTATTTTCACAGAAACCGTAAAATTCATCTGCAAAGTTGATTTTCAGATACAAAATGTAAAAAAGTATCATTTTAGCAGAAGACTTTTTTTTTAAAGGAATGCTGAGGCTAATGATTAAAGATGTGAGATTGTATAAAATCAAACTCCAGAATGTTCTCTTTCTATTTCAGGTAGCAA
Source organism: Azemiops feae (assembly GCA_023970755.1). Classification (NCBI taxonomy): domain Eukaryota; kingdom Metazoa; phylum Chordata; class Lepidosauria; order Squamata; family Viperidae; genus Azemiops; species Azemiops feae. The sequence continues at coordinate 1,408,513 of JALGBA010004244.1, forward strand.
TTCATTATTTATATTAAGAATATCTGCTCACATTGTTGTATACAACTGAGAAGAGAATGCATTAGAAAAGTGAAATGGGGGGGGGGGGAGGACTGAATGCAGTGGGAATGGAGTCTGAACTTAGTATAAAATAAATGTAGGGTTTTTCTCATGTCTTGCTTTTTCAGGAGCTGTCCCGTGTAAATCTGGGAGAATAATTCAAGTGGATGTAACTAAAGCACGTAGCACCAGACTAGTTTAAGTGTACCAAGAATGGATGCCTCTGGGTCACCGGCCCACACCCTTCGTACCAGTCAATGACTGAGCATCTAAATGAACTTTCAGGCTTTGAGTCTGATCTCTTCAAGAGGGTGCATTCCCCAGTACAACAGCTGACTTGGCTGCTCTGCTAAATTTTCTATTCAATATGCCTCTTTCTTACCAGGATTACATTTCAGCTTGTTTACTCCCATCCAAGTATCCACCACATTTAAAGTGCTGACTCAGAAGGTCCACAGGAGACAATGGAATTGAAAGATTGAGCAGAGCGGCATTAGTTTTCAGTACGATGAAAATCCAGTACCCGTCAGTGGTGGAGCTTCCCTCCCCCCAGATCTAAACAGGTATTGAAAAGCAAAAGAGGCCAAAAGCATAGGCCAAAGGTTAGGTGTGCACTCCTTAGAACCATTTTTATAGTTATGTCTACAGAAGAAAAGATTTTTGATTGATTAGGTGCCATCAAGTGGCTTTCACCCCCTAGGGACTACCATAAAAAGCTATCACAAAATTAAGCAGTCCTTCCAAAAAGCTGATTCAGAAGAGACCATGGGCAATATTTGAAAGCCAGATCATAGATCAAGGCACTGCCTTGTCCTGCTCCCACTTTGTAAACCCCAGGACAAGATTTTCTGTCAACATTCTTGCATAAGATTTCATGGAATTCACCAATTTTAAATCACTGAGCTGTCTTTATAAAGGACACCCCTTGGAGATCAGGCTGGACTTTTCTCCAAATACCCAGTATAGTTATAACACATTGTAGCCTATTCAATTTAGCGGTTTTTGCTACCTTCTCAAAGCAGTCTTGACTGGTACTGGTAATGGCCAAAGAAACTCCTGTAGAAAGATATAAAGCCTCTGTGATCTGTTGCAAATGCTAGTCAAGATTGGAAAGCTATGCCGAGCATCCTTTGAAGCAAATTCAGTTTCTTTTTTGCTTCTGTATTGAGAACTGTAATGTCCTGTTCTCTGCAATGAAACAAATTTTCAGGATCCAGCCTGGGTCGGTCACCAGGACCCGAGGTTTTGTCTTTGAAGCTTTCAGACTCGTGCGGGAGCCCCCATCCCTCAGGGAACTCCTGTCTAGCAGATTTGGGTTAGTGTGCATATCCCTAGTATTTATTTTGGAACAAACATAATTATTATGGTTATTGTGCATAGTCAGCCAGATACTTAGACTAGATCTGGCACTGAGATCTTCCTATGGACATGGGATAGGCAGATATTGTTTAATAATATTAAAGGTATTGTCACATGATGTAAGCTGTTTCAAATAAAGCTGCTTTTGCAATCAATTTGTTATTTTATAACTAGCAATGTTATTCAAGTGATGCTTCATAGTCATGATATTTTGGCATTGCACCCAAGGCACATCTGTCTTTGCCTTCTTTTGCCCCAGTTGTTTTACTTTTAATTGCAGGTTCTTGTGACTCCCCCCCCCAGTAATTTGTTTTTCTTCTGCTGTCTCCAAGTACTGCAATGTCCACTATCCAGACATATTGTTTGGTTTTTCTGATCAATAATTGTTAGGTCTGAGGGTATTATGTGGCAGGTGCTTTTCTGTGTGAATACTAAAGTCCCAGAGCACTTTAGATTCTTCATATTTTATTACTTTCTCTATTTTGTGGTCCCACCAGTTCTTGCTTGTAGGCAAATGGTATTTCTTGCATCCATTGCAATACACCATATTTGCTATTTTGCCATGCCATTGGTTGTAATCAGACTGTATGATTTTCTTGCAGCAGCTAACTATGTGGTCCACTGTTTCTTTTTTGCAGCAATTGCTGTCAGTTCTGACTTTGTATATATGTGTTCTAAAAGACAACATCCAAAAGAAAAAAATAACAGAACAGTGACCAGCACACCAGCATCAATTTATAATACAAAATAAAGTATTCAGAGAAGTAGAAGTGGAAGAACTGCAGCGACCTCTTCAGAGCAAAGAAACTGAAGCCCTGTGAGAAGTCACTCAGACTATAGAAGCAAACCAGGGGAGTTGGTAATTGAGGAAGCCAGCATAGCTGTTGAATCATTTTCATTTCTAAACCAGGCACCCTCTCCCCTGCCTTTCCTCAGAAAGAACAATGCCATCTACCTAAATAAGCAAAAGAAATTGAAACAAAGAATAACTGAGCATCTAAAACAGCACAAAACAACACAATAAGGTTGCTTGCATTGAAACTTGTTACAAAGACACAGCTAGACAAGTATTAAAAGAGGCCAATGCTGTAATATCAAAAATAAGCACTAGCTCACTGCAAGAAACAAACCACAGCTGCAGTTATAGTTGAATACCTTGGCTGCAAAATCAAAGAAACAGTGCGATTCTGCGCACAGCTATGGGACAACCCAAAGAAATACAACAAAAATGCAGCTTAGATAAAGGAGATGAAAAAAAGCGAAAAAAAGGCTGAACTTGTAATAACAGCAGAAATGGTGGTAAAAAAAGGCCCAGAAGATGTTTGGTTTAAACACCTGACTGGTCTACACTTACTCACTATCAAGCAGTTTAACATACTGCAAGGAGATGTAACTGAAGATTGGTTAACATTTAGTAAAACATATCTGATAATGGAAGATCCAGCAAAAGGGGCAGCACCAGGCAACTACACACCAATTATCTGCTTACTAGCAACTTTCAGATTGCTAACTGGTGTAGTAGCTGATGTAGTCCAACAACACTGAGCTGAAAACAAGCTCTTTTCACCTAAACAGAAAGAAAACTGCCCCAAAAGCAGAGGAATGAAAAATCAGCTCCTAATTGACAAGATGATTTTGAAAAACTGTAGAGAAGGAAGATCAACTTGAATTATTATTATTTTATCCCACTTTTATATATATAATATGTGTATGTGTGTGTGTGTGTGTGTGTGTGTGTGCATGACTCAAGGCAGAAAACATACCTAATAACTCAAGGCAGCAAACATACTTAAAGTCCTTCTTGTCCTATTTTCCCCACAACCACCCTGTGAGGTGGATTGGGCTGAGAGAGAGCTTTCATCCAGCTTCATTGTGAGTTCCAGTCCCATACCTAAACTGGGACTGGAACTCACAATCTCCTGTTTTTAGGTCAGCACCTTCAACACTATACCAAACTAGCTCTGTGATCACGTTTGTGTTATGTTTCATAGAAAGGACTCTCTCCATCTACAGTTAACCAGATTTCAATTACAGTGGATTTCAGGAGGAATGTCCTGCACACACGCGCGCACGCACACACACACACACACACACACACACATAATATCCAATCCATAGGGCAGAACTATTATTTTCTCCTATTGATATCTTCATCCTGTGCATAATCAATTGAAAGTAAGTTTCATTGCTGAGGTTACACATTATAGACTAATTCAGAGACGGAAAACAGGCCATTTCCCCTCCCTCAATACATTGGAAGCACAAAGGTAACAACTGGGGTGGATGGGTGGAGGGTTTGTTTGGAGGAGGTAGTAACCAGCATTCAAATTTTTAATAGTGGAAATAAAAGTCAGAAATGAGAAATTTGTGGGAAGAAATTTACTTTCCCCCCCACTTAGGCTGTTCCTCAACTGTGTCCCCAAGTTCTCAAAAAATGCATTGTTGAAATTTGGTGTCAAAATGGTCAAATTTTGGTGATGCCTTTAATCTGCTTAGGAAAGAAGGGATTGTATTTTTGAGCCTGGGAACTGGAGGAGCCACAAACATTCCAAATTCAATGATTGATTCTATGGTGCAGATAACGAGTACTTAGTGCCATGGCTTGATTCTTGACGATTTGGAAGAAAACATTAAACTTTATTGCTTAGGTGATGCCATTTTACAGAGGAGGTGGTTTTACTTGTTTGTTTCTTTTGCCATTTTATTTTCCTTCAAATAATACTCCAAGCCATCTATCTATTTGTATCCTGTTATCTACCTTCCCTGTTTATTTTTTTTAATTTAGGATAATTTAAAATTAAGTGCATAATCAAACACATTCATGGTTGTATTCCTGAATCCCTCTGCCACTGATATTTTTAAATAAACCAGCCAGAAAACTGTATAGAAAAAAACAGTGTAGCATAGTATTCATGAAATATAGTACAATATGTCACAAAATACTAAGCAATGTACTTAGAATGTCTTTGCCTATGTCCCTCAGCTGCAATAAAAACTCAAAGAGTGCCACATTTTTATACTGTAATCTGAAGTGCCCCATAATCCATTTAATCCAATGCATCTGGTAAAGGAGACTTTAATCTACAAAATGAAATGTTATAATATGGAATAGTACCTCCAGCCTCACCTGAAGAATCCAACCCTGTTTGTATAGCAATGTAATAACTGCTTCTCAGTTGTTGCTGTTTGGTAAAAAGTTTGGTAAAAAGTCTCCTAGCTTTCATAGACTCAGTAGTGCAATGCTTGTCTTCTGTGTGGGAATGTATTTTTTATTTCATGAATTCATTAACCACTAGGGGGCACTGAAAATCTCCCAAATAATTATTTTGAGTGCACGAAGAAGGTTGTTAATATTTTAGCCAGAAAAAGATATCATCACAATTTTGGTTAAGGAAATAGGGAAAAAAATTACATGAAATCATAGAAGGAGAAATTAGGTACAACTACAAAAGTAGATAATGTAATAGGACTTAAAGAGGATGGATACATGTATATGGATACACACACACACACACATATACACACACAGAGTGTGGAAGAAACTTGATAGTAATTTATCAGGATCCAGGAAGGGATTTCCCATTGCGCCCTGCTACAAACTGCTAGCATCTTCCCATGATATTTCAGAATAGAAGTCTGATATCTTTATGATACCTATGAAAGATGGAAGGTTACATTTATCGAAGCAGACATCATCTTAGAAATGACCTTGATGCCCGCTGTCTCTTATTCGTACCTTTTAAAAAATAAATAAATAAACACACACATACACACACAAAAGAAAAAGTTATTTCACAAGTTATTTCACTTTTAACTCATATCATAAGTATATTTCATATTTCTTAGCACCTGGAACCATTGATCCTTCAAAATTGGATATTCCAATTCTTCATTTCTCAGTGTTCCAATTCTTCATTTTGTAGTGTGTATGTATATGTATGTGTGTATGTATATATATATATATGTATGTAGGTCTTTGGTAATTCGGGTTTTCTCCCGTGTAAAATTGAAAGTGTCTTGGCAACGTTTCGACGAAGTCCCATTCGTCATCTTCAGGCTGGTGTCTTCGGCTTCGTGCTTCTAGAGCAATGTGTTATCGCAGCGGTTTCTTCCTTTTAACTGCCAGTGGAGGTATAACTGATTGGATGGGAGCTTGGCTGTGTTCTGATTGGGTGGAGGTGTGTTCTGATTGGTTAGGGGCTTGCTGTGCTCTGATTGGATGGGGGTTGGCTGTGCTCTGATTGGATGGGGGTTGGCTGTGCTCTGATTGGATGGGGGTTGTGCTCTGCTTGGGTGGGGGCCCTGTTGTGTGCATGATTAGTCTGAGTTCAGGGGAATTTGAGATGGAGAGCTGCATTGCTGTAGTTTTGGCTTCGCGTCGTGGTCGTGGCCACATCTTCAATGGGTGTCAGTTTGCTTCACGTATGGAATTGGAGGGGTTTTTAAAATGGCCATGATGCATCTGTGGTCTGGTTTCTGGTCCGCGTCTGCCTCATCATCGGTGCGGGTTTGAGTCTGCTTTTTGCTTTTTTGCGTGGATGGTGTGGTGGTAACATCATGTGTGCTTCGTGAGTGTGGGTCCAGTGTCGCTCCTTGTGCTAGGGATTCGTCTGTCAATAAGGCTGGGTTTCCAATGGCTGGTAGGCGGGAGGTATCATCTTGTTTATTCATGCTGTGTGGGCGTTTTTCTATCTCGATGGCTTCTCTGATTATTCTGTATGTTAAAAAGTGTTCAGTTTTTGGCAATAGTTCTGGTATTTTTAAAGTCATTTTATGTCCTGTGGCTTTGGGTGTTGGACCAGGGAGGAGTTGGTTCCTCTTTTCTGACTGAGGTTCTTGTGTTCTTCAATGCGTGCGCTTAAATTCTTCTGTTGGTTGGTTTCCGATGATATGGTGGGGGCAGGCGTGCATGGGATTTCATACATCCTTGATTTTCTAACTCAATTTGGTTTTGGGGTTTCTTAGGATGGTAGATATTTTTCGTTTTGTGCAGAATGTCTGATGTCTGGATGGGTTGTGTTTGTGGGTATCTTGCTGATTTTGTCCGGGTGCCTTTTATGTATGGGAGGAGGGCTTTGCCGTTTTCTTGTTCTATGTCTTGGATTTTAGTGGGGTTTTTTTTTTGGATTAAGTTGGTAACAACAGGCCCCCCCCAACAGGGCACACTCCCATCCAATCATAGCACAAGCCACCCCCCATCCAATCAGAGCACAGCCAACCCAACCATCCAATCAGAAGCACACACAGCCAAGCCCCCTTACCAATCAGACCACCTCCACTACAATCAGAACACAGGAGAAGCCCAAGCCTCCCATCCAAATCAGATTTCTGACCTCCACTGGCAGTTAAAAGGAAGAAACAGCTGCGATCACACATTGCTCCTCGAAGCACGAAGCCGAAGACACCAGCCTGAAGATGACGAATGGGACTTCGTCGAAACGTTTTGCCAAGACACTTTTCAATTTAAACACACGGGAGAAAACCCGAATTACCAAAGGACCTACATACAAACACCCGTGAAAACCTCAGAAAACCACATATATGTATATATATACGTCTTTGGTATTTGTATTCGGGTTCCCTCTTCCTCCTCCCGCGTAAAAATGAAAGTGTCTTGGCAACGTTTCGACGAAGTCTCCTAGAGCAAATTGCTCCTAGAAGCACGAGGGCCGGAATAGCACAACCATCCTGAAGATGACGAATGAACTTCGTCACAACGTCGCCAAGACACTTCCACTTTTCGCGGGAGAAACCCGAATTACCAAAGACGTACATTAACAAACACCCGTGAACAAACCCTCAGAAAACCATTATATCTATCTATCTATCTATCTATCTTCTATATCTATCTATCTATCTATCTATCTACCCTATCTATCTATCTATCTATCTATCTATCTATCTATCTATCTATAATCTATCTATCTATATCTATATCTATCTATCTAATCTATCTATCTATCTATCTATCTATCTATCTATCTATCTATCTATCTACTGTCTATCTATCTATCTATCTACCATCTATCTATCTATACTATATCTATATCTATATCATACTGTATATCTATATCTATATCTAATATCTATCTACACACACAATTGAAGGTATAATTATGTGTGTATATATATATATTGTTTGATAATGTTGATAAAAGTGTTATAAAGGACAATACACACACACACACACACCACCACACACACCCACACTTTCATTGTTAATATTGCCCAAGTAGTATATCTCTTAAGGAACCTAAAATTGCAAGTATTTTGGAAGCTGCTAGAGTAGATGGAACCATATTGATTAATTAGTATATGTTTTCAATTGTATGCATTACTAACTGAATATTACAGGTAATTGCAATCAACATGCATCTCTCACAAGTCCTTTAAAACAAGCATTATAAATCAATCAATGCAAAGTGTTGATCAATGCTTAGCTCAACATACAAAATAAAATAAATATAAAAATCCATCTTCTGATTATTTGTTCTATCAGTGCTCAATTTCTTGTTGTGATTATGGATAAAAAAGCGACCCTCGTACTTAGTATAAACCAAATGTGCCTATCGTTTTCAAAACTAAATGACATCCCTGTTTAAGATATCTGAACTATAAACTTGCTAAAATTGAAAAAAAAAAATCACATTTGTTTTTTTATTACGATCCCAAAGAAGAAATAATACAAGTTTTACCCAAAAGGGAAAAAAAGACATTAAATAATATCCGATAATATCCCTATAATATAGTTGAAAATCTGGAAGATTAAAGCTGTCATCTTCATAAAATAACCTGGATTTGGCCAAAGGTATTTGAGCAAATTTAGCTTGTTATAAAATTTTTCTCATTAGCTTACTTATCTGCGTAAGATATTGAATAGGAAGTAACATTAGAACCTCTTTTTAGATTGATGTAATGTTCATTTTGATAGCATTACATTTGCCCCAAAGGATGGATATTTTTTTTACCATTGGCTTATAGCTACTGAAATTGCATTTATACTTTTAGAAATATTTAATTCAATGGTGCTCAGTACTTTAGAACACCCAATTTAAGCTTTGCTATTATAAATGCTTGATATGGCTCATCGGTGGGATCCTAGCATGTAACATAATCTTTAACCATCTTTTCCAGCTGTATAAGATTATAGTCTCAGAGTCTCTCCTTTGCTAAGGCAAAAATGATAATGGATCCCTTGGTGCATACATCAGGGGATCCCTTAAATGCATTCCAGAGAGTTAACAAGTTGTTTGTGCCTGATTTATTTTTAAGAAAAAGAATACATTTCCTTCTTAATATATTCCACAAAATGACAATCTCTTAGGAGAAAAATATCCCGGTACCATCTAGAATTGACTGATTTATGATGATTAAATTTTAGCATTAAGAGTCACTGGAACATGATCTGAGATTATGATAGGGCCTTTTGTAGAGTCCATAATTTGATCCACCAAAATAGAAAAAAAAAGCTAAATCTAATTTCATAAGGCTGAAACATTTTTAATGCGCCCATGATAATACAGGTAGTCCATGTTTAATGACTACTCGTTCAGCCATTGTTGAAAGTTACAGTGGCACTGAATAAGTTGTATTTATGACTGGTCCTTGAAGTTCCTGCTTTTGCAGAACTCCCCACAGTCACATGATTGCAATATGAGTGCTCGACAACGAACTTGCACTTATGACAGTTGCAGTGTCCCATGGTCACATAATTGCCATTTGCAGCCTTCTCTGCCAGTTTTTCACAAGCAAAATCAATGAGGAAGATGGCGAAGAAAGTCGGAAGTTGCTCCAGTAAGTCGCTCACACTCTCTGCCACTAAGCAGCAGCCAGGCCCAGCTCCGCCACACTGACTCCTTGCCATATGCATATATTATTTGGGTTACCCCAAATTCCAATATTCTCCTTATGGATGTAGTCTATATTTCAATAGAATGCCCTTATCTCTCCTCTCTAAAGTCACTAATGGGGATACATTGAACGATGCTGAAGTTAGATCCCTCCTGAGTTTAGGGATAATAATTTGACTAGGGTATCTCATAGGTCTGGAAACATTGAAATTAGGGAGGAATATCATGTATGATTAAATTTAGATGTTCTCAGGACCTTGCTTGGTTATCTCTGTTGCATGCTCATGCCTTAGCACACATATTAGAGTTAAAAAAATGCTAATAATTTTCTTTCTTGTGTACTGTTTTAGCCCAAGACAAAATACTGTTATCAGTAGGAACCTAGGAAGTTATATCTGCTCGGGACAAAAACGGCTTGGTCTGGCATGTAAAGATATGTATCTAAGCATTAGATTCATCACACTAATGCCAACCCTGAGATGAACAGTTACATTTGAAGTGTAACAGGGAATTTCCAAAATGTTCCCAAGAAACTTCATCTGGATCTTTTGCAAGGGGGCAAAAGAGGTTTATAGACCTAAAATGGGCATCTTATAATTGTGTGTGAAGTTGAATTGAATGCATTGCAAATATAGTAGGAACGTGTGATTAAAAAAAAAAATGTTTGCATGGCTGTGGCAGATCTTCAGGTTTTTGGAACTGCATGCATCCAATGTTTGCTTGTGATATGGCATATGATACTGAGACGCTTAAAACCACTTGACCTGCCTAATATAATCAAGTTAAAGGGCAAACACCTTGGCTTTGTTATAATTAATTTCTAGTGCCTCTGCATTATAATAGGTCTACAATGTTCTTTTTAGGACTTATGAACTCTGAAAAAGCAGAACTTCATCCTCTGCATGGAAGAGAACTGTTTCTCTGCCAATTCTGGGGATGATGAGAGAGATCAATTATTCTAGCAACTAAAGGATTGATAGAATAATTAAACAGTAATGGTGGCAGAATGTATCCCTGCCAGACTCCACTATTGACAGGAATTTCCTTAGGATAATGTCCCTTGGAGCTGAATTTGAATTTTATAGTTGAATTATCATATAATTTATAAATAAACAGAAGGAGCTTAGGCTAGGAAATAAATTCAAAGACCACTCTAAAATCTCTAAAAGATGCTTGTAGTGTAGCACATGGTTTGCAAGTGTATCTTTTGTGAGCAATTCCAATTCCAATTCTAATTCATATAGTAAGAGAAGAAGAAGACGACGAAAGGGAAACAAAGTTGTTATTCATCACTCAGAACAGACATGCCAAACACAAGGCCCACGGGCTGGATCCGGCCCACAATTGGCTGATATTTGGGCCCTGGGGATGCCCTGGAGATGGTCCCCAGCCCCACCCAGCCTGGTGGCCCCCAAGGCACATGCACAGGAGGCGGTGAGCGCGCGGGGGGCCAACGGCGTCCGGCAGCAGGGATTGCGTAGCCCACTGTGAATACTGGGCCAGCCCTCCAGCAGCAGTGCTGCGGTGGCAACGGCAGCATGTGGGGGAGGGGCACATGATGCAGACTGTCGGACATGCCTACTCCATCCCATTTCTTTTTGGTTGGACAGCAGGTCGCCACTAGTCATCTCCTCAGTCCCTGTGGAGGTCTTGCCCTTGGCCTGGGGGTGGAGTGCATTCCCCTCACACACCATGGTACCTGCCGCAGCCATGGCTGCCAGCTGCTCACGCAGGTCCCTTAGGCCACCACTCAGAGCTACAGGCCCGCCCAGCATGAAGGAGGTGAAGTGGTCGACTAGGAAAAGGTGGTAGAGCATGCCCAGGGCCAGCAGGCAAAAGGCCACCCCAAATCAGGAAAGCCAGATCCCCATTGGCACCATGGCCTCCCAGGCCCAGCAGACATGGAGGGGAGGCATGCAATCCTGGCTGGGAGTGGGCGGCCATGGTGCCGATGGGGATCCGGCTTTCCCTGCTCGGGGTGGCCTTTTGCTTGCTGGGCATGGGTATGCTCTACCACCTCTAGCCAGCTGCTTCACCTCCTTTGTGCCAGGTGGGGCTGCTGCTCTGGGCGGCAGCAGTGGCCTAATGGACCTGCGTGACCTGCTAGTGCCAGCAGCCCAAGGTGGGGCCAAGGTGCGTCGGGTGCGCAAAGGGAACAGGCTCCATGTGCGGGCCAAGGGCAAGGTCTGTGAGGGGGCCAAGGAGATGAACAGCAGATGCAAGCAAAAACAGAGGGGATGGAGTAGCAGGCTGTGGAACCCCAGAGTGTGCTGGTTGAGGGGCCGGCAGGCTGTGGCTGCTGACAGACACCGTCGACCCCCATGCGCTCACTGGCCTCTGTGTGTGGGGGCCTCTGGTGTCAGGCAGCAGCCACCCTGGCCCCTGCCTCACTTTGCCTTGCCCTGCAGCAATGAAACCCCTGCCCTGGCCCCTGCCTTACCTCACTTCATCCCATAGGATGAGCCTCCTGCCCACTGCCCCACCTGCCATAGACCCCTGGATCTCCTCCAATCCTGCCTGGCCCCCACAGGTGTCTCCCCCCCGAGCAACATTGAGGTAGCCACACCCCCTGTCCACGCCCACCCAGTCAGTCACACCCAGTGGTTCACACCCACCCAGCCCCCCTGAGGGCACCACAGTGCTGATGCGGCCCTCAATGAAATTGAGTTTGACACCCCTGACCCAGAACATATAAAATTACTACAGCAGCATATGAACTTGTTCATAAGGACCTCTTGGATGTCATCCTCAAGAGAGACAGAAGATGGATGGACGCAGAAAAAGTATTTCACTCTCTTAGTTCTTGCAAGCATAAGCACCAAATATAAGTCTTGCTGTAATTGGAACACTGTAAAGAAAGATCTGGGTAAATCGCAATTTTTCATCCATGGTATTTCAGTTTGTTGGCTTGTGTTGAAAGTTGTAAGAGCTGATCTCTAGTACTAGACATTAGAAATTTAACAATTACAGGGGCAGGTCTCTGTGAGGGATTGCCTATTGCCCTTAATCTGTAAGCATCCATTATTTCAACTTTAAAATCAGCCAGCGGTGAGAAGATTTCCTGAAGGCATCCTTCTATGTAATTTAGCAACAGCTTCTGCTGCTCAATGTCTAAGGGTTGGTTAATTATTTTTAAATTATTTCTGGTGAGTTGCCCCTGCACTGTATGTAGTGCAGTTGGTAAATTTGTAATGAGTTTATCAGGGGATTGATTCTTTTTTTTCCCCTTTAAGGTTTTAATTATAGTTTCAAGAGAAATAGCAATAATGCTCTTCAAGGCTTCCACATCTTTATCAAATTTAAAGGCTTAGGATTTCATGATTTCCATGCATCTTAAATATGCCACTTTCCAAACTTACTGCAAATTTACCATCTATTATCAAGAATCAATTGGAGTTTTAGGATTAATTGATCTTGATCTTGCTGAGATGGGGATTCATTGGAAGTTAATAAAGTTATTAAAGTTTTCTAATCCACCAGAGATTGGGGAGGCAACATCACACCTTCTCTGAAATTTCAGTAGAGTGCATTGGCTCCTCCAGCTTTTCTCTCCCTTGCCACCTATTCAGAGCAGAATAGGTTAGCTTGAAACATTGAAGGAGGAGCCCTTTCAATGTTACGAAGCATATTGTAAAATAACATTGCATCCATGTTATAAAGACAAGCTGAGAGAGTTACAATAGCAGTAATAGCAGCAACTGTGAGAAGAATCTTGAGTCCTAATGGACAACCACTTAAATATGAGTCAACAGTGTGCTGCAGCCACCACAAAAGCCAATGCAGTCCTAGGCTGCATCAACAGAGAGATATCATCAAGGACATGGGAAGTGATAGTACTAATTTATAATGCTACACTTCGAATGTTGCATCCAGTTTTGGTCACTATGATATAAAAAAATATATTGAAATTCTAGAAAAAGCACAGAGAAGAGCAGCAGATATGATTAGGGGACTGGAGGCTACAACATATGAGGAACGGTTGCAGGAATTGTCTAGTTTAATGAAAAGAAGAACTAGGGTGACATGGTGGCAGTCTTCTAATATTTGAGGGGCTGCCACAAAAAAGAATGAGTCAACTTATTCTCCAAAGCAGCTGAAGGCAGAACAAGAAGCAATGGATGGAAACTAACCAAGGAGAGAAACAACCTAGAACTAAGGAGAAGTTTCCTGACAGTGAGAACAATAAATTAGTGGAACGGCTTGCCTTCAGAAGTTGTGGGGGGCTCCATCACTGGAGGTTTTTAGGAAGAGATTGGACAGCTATTTGTTCAGAATGGTATAGAGCAGGGGTGTCAAACTGCTGGTCCACGAGCCGGATGCATCATGCCGAAACCGCGCCCACCCCAATGGAGAAAAAGTCACGATACGTCGTAACACATCATGTGATGTTGCGAGTTTGACACCCCTGGTATAGAGTCTCCTTCTTGAGCAGGGGATTGAATGAGAAGACCTTCAAAGTCCCTTCCAACTCTGTTATTCTGTTTGGGGATATTCAAATATTCAATATTCAGCTATCAGTATGAGTAATTCCATTCATAAGTTCATCTCAGAATAAAGAAAAGGCAGCCAACAAGGCAATCATAAAAACTAGAAATCTCTCTCATTCATGTCAGTGGATGCACCTGGAATGCTGGCTGGTTCCAAACAAGAGCGGGATATGCTCTGTGCCCAAGCATATATACGTACATGTTAAATGTCATTCTTTATTTCATTTTGCATTGTCAGCATTCTTGGGGCTTTACAAGTGCAGGAGTTGATCACTATATACAGAAAAGATTTCTCATAAGGGCTACTAAATCTCTAGGGCAGTTGAGTTATATGGGAATTACACAAAAATGTGAATCTGTGGTCCATGGTAGACTGGAAGCACAAGGGGATGTCCCTTTGTCAGCTGTACCCATGGAGGAACTTGGCCCACTGAGCATCCTCAATAGACTATCCAGATGTTTAGGGAACCTTCATGAAAGATTCATTTCTTGTAGAAAGAAATGACTACTATCAGTTATGTTTAGTCACTACATCAGCAGTACTGGCATGTTTCATTTTGGCATTCATTCATTCATTCATTCATTCATTCATTCATTCATTCATTCATTCATTCATTCATTCATTCATTCATTCATTCATTCATTCATAAACCTATCTGCATCCAGTTTTGTTTTACAGACAATTGTCTTCAGAAAAGGTAAGACTACCTGTCCTTCAGGACTCTTCTCAAATTCCAGTTTGGGGAGGCATCAGTTTGTTGCAAAGATCCCTGAACCATTCTTACCGACATGAATCACTAGTGCAAAATCTTTGTCCTTTTGGATATTGCTGAAATATAATCAGGCCAATATAGTGACTGAAAATTTGGGGGATTGTTATCGCAACATAGCTAGCAAAGCACTAAGCCCTTTCCTCTCCTATTTTCCTGCAGCCAATTTTGTATTAGGAAAATAACATTTTTTCTAAAGTTTCATTGGTACTAATAGCAAATGGGCCAAATTAGATCCATGTCATGGTCTTTTGCTTAAAAACAGTGGCATAGGGCAGGGCTTTTCAATCGGTGGTATGTGTACCACCTGCGCTACTTTGACACCTGGCAGGTGGTATGCGACTGTCTTAGATAAGTGTAGCGGAGGACAGGAATAAACTGAAGCGGCGGCAGCACCGCACAAGCCTGAGGGAGAGACAGCTGGAGCTGCAGGGCTGTTGGGGCTCAGCAGAAGCCCCAGGATCGGCGCGCATAGCTACAGCCGATCAGTGCTTCTGCAGGGCTATGGGGGCTGGGCACAAGCCCAGGATCAGGGGACACTTCTGCAGGGCTGCAGGGGCAAGACAGAAGCCCCAGGATTGGCACTTCTGGCGCACACAGAAGAGAAAAAGGGGGGGGGGAGAGAGGAGAGGCTATAAAAGGAGAAGGTTTTGGCGGGAGAGGGAGAGGGAAAAAAGACAATGGGGGTAAAGAGAAGGGGACTGCAAAAGAGAGATGGAGAAGCAGAGAAGCGCAGCCTTGAGAGGAATCAGCACAGAAAAGAAGGGGGGGGAGAAGAGAGGATATAAAAGAAGGGGGGAGAGAAGAGAGGATATAAGAAGGAGGGGAGAGAAAGGATATAAAAGAAGGGGGAAGAGAAGAGAGGATATAAAAGGGGGGAGAGAAGAGAGGATATAAAATAAGGGAGGAGAAGAGGATATAAAAGAAGGGGAGAGAAGAGAGGATATAAAAGAAGGAGGGTGGAGAGAAGAGACAATATAAAAGAGGGAGGAGAGAAGAGGGGATATAAAAGGAGGAGTGAATCTGGTTTCTCCATTGACTTTGTTTGTCAGAAGGTTGCAAAAGGGGATCACATGATCCTGGGACACTGTGACCATCATAAATATGAATCAGTTGCCAAGCATCCAAATGTAGATTGAGCCTGGGGATGCTGCAACAGTCATAAGTATGAAAAATGGTCATAAGTCACTTTTTTCAGTGCCGTAGTAACTTTGAACAGTCACTAAGTGAACTGTTGTAAGTTGAGGACTACCTGTACTTTATCACTTTTTCCCCTTTTTTTGATCATCACGTTTTTGACACCTTGCTAGGTGACTGGTGGTACTAGAATATTGCCGTATCCTAAAAGTGGTACAATCTGTGAAAAGGTTGAAAAGCCCTGGCATAGGGGATAAAAGTGAACATGAAATGGTTCTGCATCCCTCCTTGTTTCTATCTGAAATATCTCTAAAGTACCTTTCTCTCCCTCCACAAGCATTCCCATAGACAGTTTGCGATGCTATATATCTACATAGGGCAAAAAGACCTTCCTGACCCAGTTTATACTCAGGAATCAAATGGCTCTTTTGTTTCTGGATAGATGTCAACCTTCCTGAGTGGTAATTTAGAGAGATGGGCTGAACTACTGAAAAAGAAAAAAAGAAGATGAAATTTGAGCATCAATATGTGGTAGGCTGTGTTAACACAACCATTAAGTGACGTGGTTAAATTTATTGTGCCTGGAGGTATATCTTCAAACTGTACTGTAAATAAAGATACCCTCCCCCTCCAAGTAATTTCATTATTTTGTCTTCTCAGTTTCCCGACCATGAAAGTTATCGGACCCAATAGGTAGAATATTATGCTTTGAAAGCTTTCAAGTCTTCCCAGGACTACTATTTTTGGTATCTGTAACTGGGACTTCAGGGCTAAGAGTAGTCAAGAGACTCTTTGTCTTTATGCCTAAGTACAGTTACTTGGAAGTAAGACTCACTACATTTAGTGGAACTCTTGAATGCAGATGAATAAGATGAGAACTTCTCATTATTCTACTTGATACTTAGATTAACACATCCCAGTAATTACTTTGAAGCAGTGTTTGCTCATTAAGGTAGCAAATTAACCTTGCAGGAAGATTGATTGGTAGACAACACAATTCTACCTGCATTTCTCTTACCCAGAAAGATGGTGGTAAAGGCAACACCTCTGCCGTTCACATGCTATTGCTGCTTAGAAATTATTTCCAAGTACATAAAATCAGCATTGATTTTATTGCTGTGAAATGTTCACTTAAATGTGGTCATATTTTCTTAGGGTCATGTCTAATAGACAAGTCATATAAGAAACAGAAAAAGAACTATGCATTTCATTGCCAAATTATAAAGGATCCCATCAAAATGGGAGGGGAAATCATGACATCTTGCTTGTGTCCATGTGCTCACTCACATTTAAATACTGTACAAGTATAATGATTTCTATACAGAGTCCATCATACAAAAGGAAAAGTCGTGGGTGTAAATTAAAATCATTTTAAACTGCAAATGAAATCGGACCTTTATCTGGTGTGAGAAGACCTCCTGCTCTTCCCAGCCTCCTGATTTGCAATCCAGCCAGGAGAAAAATTATTTGGAAATCACCTCTCAGAGCATTTCTATTGACCTGAAATCTCTTGCTGTCAGTTTCTCTTGCCCTTTTATAAGTCAAGTGTCAAGGGGCATAATCTCTTTGAAGATCAACTGATGGAGAACAATCCTCATTTCTTTCTGGTGGATTAGTGTCCAGAGCAAAAAAGGATTCCCCCCCCCTTTTCTTTTATTAAAAATCACCAAGAGTAGAGAAGAATACAAGTAAAAAACCCAAACAAAAGAGAGTGCCATCAGGGTAGTGCTTCTACGAAACAATCATGCTTGTGAGGAAAGTTTGAAAGCAAGTATGAACAGGATGCCGTATTTACACAGAGGTTTGAGGGAGACCATTCACTAGATCTGTTCGTGTTTGATAGATCATCAAGTTAAAGGCAAAACAGTCATATTACACATCAGACAGCAACGAATAATTTTTTTCCTGTGATATGAAGCTTCAGGCTATATTATATTCAGCTGTAGCTTACCTCTTTGTCTCAGACAAGTGGTTTCCACACTATTTTTTAGATATGCATTGTATAGAAATGTAATATATGAAGGACATCCTATGTATGGCTGCATGTTAGACAGAGAAAATGGATCTTTGGATACTGAGCTTACTTATTAATCAATAAAAACAGAAAGAGCCAATTGGTCCCTTAGAGACCCAGTGAGATATTTAAATATGAATTGAACCAGGAAAGGACTATACAGTTTCAATGAAGTTTTTGCCAGGATTTCAAAATTAGAGAAAAGGCCCTAAAATAATAGGCAAAATTAGGGAAAAGGCCCTAAAATAATAGGCAATCTTTTGACAACAGGTGGACCCTTGAATGTTGAACGTACAATCTCAAGTGACCTAGCCATTCTGACTGAAAACATCTTCTCTTTCTTGAATGTAGAGTAACATTTCTTAGTAAAAGCAGTCATTGACAAATCTTATTATCATTATTTGGTGGTTGCTGCCAGAATCTAACAAGTGACAGATCAGACCAGAGACGTGTGCCTCTTACCCACACCAGACACATGAAATTCTACCTAACAAGGTTAAGCTTATTAAATTCATTTTTGAATCCAAAGGTATAAATAATACATTCACATGGCCTACAGGAATGACTACAATTTCTTTTTTAAAAATCATATGTTTAGCCATATTTGAGTGAAATTACAATTATTGCTTAGTGCTTGGATTCTACTATAACATCATTGACTTTGATGGAACTACATCTGTACCTTTTTAATTTTGATTGTGTGGTTGATTTTTTTTGTAGGGGGAGGACAAATGTCTCCTATTGAAAAATATACTCACAAGATGGCAGCATATTGGCCCATAATTGCTTTATATAACAGGGCAGTAATATGCTTAGGCAGATCAAGGGTTTTGAATGAACTGTGCCAGGATACTAGATGAGATTTCAATATAGTTAGTCCTTGTTTACTTACTGCCTTGTTTAGCAACCATTCATAGTTATGACCGTGATGAAAAAGTAACTTTACAATCAATCCTTGCATTTGTGACCTTCACAGGTCTATAAAGCAAAGGAAAACTGAAGTAAGATCTTAAGCACAGTGACTGCTTTGCTTAATGATTGAATTGCTGGTCCCAATTGTGTTTGCTAAATGAAGATTACCTATACGCAGTGGTGGGATTCAGCTGGTTCGCACCACTTCGGCAGAACCGGTAGCTACTTTTTTGTTGCCCAGGCCCAGAATGGACTTCCGGAAATGGCATCCACACAGAGAACCAGTTGTTCACGTATCTGAATTCCACCACTGCTAATTTGTGACTCAGTCCTGACAAGTAAATCTAACCAAGCTGATTTTGGCTGATCTCAAAAAGTTCATGGGAGTAGGTTAGGTTAGTACTTAGGTAGAAAACTCCAGGCCTTTAGACCAGATTAAATTAGATAGCTATAAGCTGCCACAAAGCAGGAAGCTGGGCATTAATTTCCTTATAAATATAGTCAGGGCTTTTTTTCTTATAGAACGCTCAGAACGGAGTTCCGGCACCTTTTTTGGATGGAACCTTGTAGGGTAGGCAAGGTGGGTTGTATGACATGTGTGAGTTCCGGCACCTTTTTTTTTTTTTTTTTTTTTACAAAAAAAGCACTGAATATAGTACTTTAAAGAAACCTACTTGGAAGATGACAATGGCAACCCAGTTCTATATTATTATCACATAAGTTTCATGGGTGACTTTACCACTTGGAGTTTTACTTCCCTCCTGGATTAAAAAGAACTCTTCACGGCTTCTGTAAGCATATCACCATATCACTCATATCACCATGGCAGTATGAGAGCCAGGAACCCGTACATGACAATGTCTTCTAAGGATGGTCACCTTAGTTTATTTTTACACCCTCAATTTGTTTATGACAAGACAACATCTGCAGCAATGGGCACCCTTTATGCAGATTGTGCTAGGAGAATCTTGCCTAGTCAAGGATGCCCGGAACCTACCTACTTAGAACAACTCAGCATATACCGTTATTCTTCCAGGCATTCCTGGGGATCTGCCCTAGAGAACTAAAACAAGGAAGAATAACCTGGGCCTGCTCTCTACCACCACCTGGAGAACATCTGGGGTTGAATCAGAGCTGTTATGAAAAAGGAGGCAAGAAAACCCAGAAATATCAAAATAATACATAATAGTCCTCTCCACTCCCTTCTTTTGAACCAGCAGAATATGTGACTGTATATCATTTCTTGCTGAGATGAAAATGGGCTAATGAATGGAAATGCAAATGGGAAAGACTTATACCAAGCAGAGGTAAAAAGGTGATAAAGTCCAGTCTCATTCATTCTAATCTGTGATTTCATCCTGAGGCTGATCCTTGAATGAGAAGGACGGGACCTTGATGCGCTTTGACATAGCACTGATGAGGATCATTTATACATTCCCAGGCCTCCAATCATCAGTCCTGACAATGCAGTGATTGTACTCTTAAGAGCTCTGAGGTTTTTCATTTCTCAGTCCGGGGTCTTTCGTACGATGTCAGAAGTGAAAAGGGGTGTTTGTTTGTGTTTCATCCATCAGATGGGTGGGGTGATACAATTTTTCCCAGTGGTACAAGTGTATCCCATGATGATGTATTTTCATGATCCTGAACGGCCTTTTCGAGTCTAGAAGTGCCAGGAAAATGTGCATCGGTGTAATGTTTGGAATGATTGAATGAATGCATGTGCGCACAAACACGCACACACACACACATGCGCATACACAGATACGCACACACAAACAGCAGTTCCAAGAGCAACACTTAAAAATGGATAGTGTCATCACATGGTTGGTGTCCTTAGAGTTGTCTGGGTTGGTGGATTTTTTACAACTTTTTTCTTTCCCCCCATTCAGTTTGGTCCACAGGAGCTAGATGAGATATACAGGCATATATAGATATAGTTAGATAGATATATGTTGTTTTTTTAAAAAAAATAACAGCAAAGTTCTCTGGAAATAGATTCTGTCCGATGTTGCTAGTCTGTCTTTTCTGTTTTGCCCTCTTTCACTGCTGCCTCTGACGTTTTCCTCAGTGGGGCTTTCTCTGAGTTGCTGTGTCCTTGGCCGGATTCTGCTGCTCCACCATTTTTGTGCGCTGTGTGTTTTTCCAAGTAGTTCAGCATTTCACTTAGAACAGTTTGGAAAGTGCTTAGGGCAGCACAAATCGCAGGAGTTCCAAAGCCATGAGTAATCAAACTGTAAAGCAGGCAAAAAAGAGAAAAATAGGAAGAGTTTACTATATGTATATTTGTGTGCATATTTCATATATGTATCCTGTGTGTGTGTGTGTGTGTGTGTATAATTATATATATATATAATGTATATAAAGGATAGAAAAACTTGCTACCAAAATATTTATTATATTTATTTATTTACACATTTATAAATTGCCACCCCCCAACAAACACATCCAGGCAGATATGATGTCAATGGAGGTGCTGTGAACTCCAATGCAATGCTAGTCTGCATAAATGCACACTAAAAAATTCAACGTAAATTGAACTTACCTCCTCAGGTGATAAAGGATAGGTTTCCATGAAATAAATAATCCCCACCCTCAAAGTGAATGTGTTTCATTTATTTTAGACTTAAAAGGGTGCAAGTGGTAAGTATTTGTGAAATGTATATCGGCCACAGCTGCCGCAGAGTCTTCAGGCAGGAGCTGTGAGCCCAAGAGAAACCCCAGCTGATGCACCAACTCTGATTTGGGGAGTGTAACCTCAGCCAGAGTTGGCAAAGCGCTAGATGCTAGGGGTAGAGGTGGGGCTCCTAGGGCCCACAGCCAATCAACCTTGTCAGGATTAAGCCAAAGCTGTTTCTTCCCCATTCAGCCACCAGGTACTGGGAAAGCAGCACTGAGATGGTCAGACAGTGAAATGTACAATTTACTATCATTGGCATAATGGTGATAATTGATCCTAAGGACATGTTGACCTCTTCATAAACTCACCACTACCGTGAGGTCCCTGCCTGCCTTTGAAACAGCTTGTAAACCAAAGTAACTAATTAATTGATGGTGATGACAAAAATGATCTAAAAATTAATGTAATAAAATAGCGCAGAAATAGTAATCAAAGCAATAAAGAAGGTGCAGGGAGCACCTGCCAATAAATGGACTGCTTTCAAGGCTCCTCATGCACTGCAGTAGTCCGGCCATGTAGTAATGAAGTTTCTCTATTTAACCATAAAGTAATGTTTGTAAGCCACCCAGAGTCACCCCTAGATGAGATGGGCATCAATCAATCAATCAATCAATCAATCAATCAATCAAACAAACAAACAAACAAACAAACAAACAAACAAACAAACAAACAAACAAACAAACAAACAAACAAACAAACAAATAAATAAATAAATAAATAAAGACAAGAAGCAATGGATGGAAACTAATCAAGGAGAGAAGCAACCTAGAACTAAGGAGAAACTTCCTGACAGTTAGAACAATTAACCAGTGGAACAACCTGCCTCCAGAAGCTGTGAATGCTCCAACATTGGAAGTTTTCAAGAAGAGACTGGACAGCCATTTGTCTGAAATGGTATAGGGTTTCCTGCCTGAGCAGGGGATTGGACTAGATGACCTCCAAGGTCCCTTCCAACTTTATTATTATTATTATTAAATAAAAGAGGTCTTTTGTCACTCTGGTGAGATATTTTTGCCTCAGGTAGGACTACTGGCACAAACTGGCACCTGGCCATAACCTCCATCTTTCTATCCAGTAGTAGGTCTGATTCCAAGAGTACCCAAAGTAATTGACCTAATCCCTCAGTGCTAAGCCTCCAGAACTGACTGAGAATCTTGATGAACAAACAGTAGCTCCATCTTACCTGGGTTCATTTTCAATCTATTTTGTCCTATGCAGAACTCTTACAGCCTCCAGGCAAAATTTCCATAGCATTATCCATAAGGCCCAGGGTGGTGATGCACAACTAGTTATTAGTGCAGTGATGATGTTGAACTGATGGATGACTTCTCCCATTGGTTTTATGTAGATGTTAAACAATAGGATGAAAAGCGTAAATGCTTTGGCACTCTACCAGTGAGGGACATAATGCATCACAGTGATGCACAAAATAGTCCTAATGGCTAGGTGAGATATTTATTTCTCCCTGAAAAGTTGCTGACAACCTATTGGTTGCATCCCAGCCTAGATGTCTGCATTGCCATCTAGAGGGAATGGATTGAAAGTACCGCAAATGTTGCAGTTTCCAGAGAGTCGTTTCAATTGTGGTAGAATAGAAATATGTTAAATAATAAATCATATTCTGCTTAAATGTTGCAGGGAGAATATATGGAGCATTTTTGTAGTATCCAGTGGCTATACCCTTAAAAATTTGTGGCCTCTTTTCCAGGAAACCAGCTGACGAGCCAACAAGAAGCCAATAGTCTTCAACAATACATGACTCTGTATTGCAGCCAGCCCTTTGTGGATGAATCTAAGAAAAACTTCCTGGACTGGATTTCTTAGGACTACTAGATTAGAGCTACAAACTGCCAGTTGACCATTTGCTGTTAGTAAGAATTTGTGTTTTCCATATTTCTAATGATCACCCAGATTTGTGCAACCAAAATCTAGGAGCCCTAGGCTTTCTCCATTCAGGATTATCTCAGGAATTGCTGCCAGAATTTTTTTGAAACTGTCTGTGTTGATGGGCCACATTGGCCAATATACTGTATGATCCAAATGAATGAGTCCATACTAGGCCACTATCATTCCTTTTATAGAAATAGCAAACTGATCATCACTTGATTTAGATCTGGGCAGAGAAGACATCCCATCCTCAAACACTGCCATTAAATATTATCTTTTTTTAAAAAAGCATTTCAACTACTTGGTTATACTGAACGGGTTCAATGAGCCAAGCAAGTTCTCAACATAGGTTAGAAATCTACTCTTCCCTCTGGATAAAACTGAGATTAATTATAGAGAAAGTCCTGAACATCATGAACTCAGTTCGTTCATATTTGCCAAGAATCTTCAGGGATCTTAAAAGAGAAAACGAGGGGTAGTCAGGTCTATTGCTAGTCTTTTCTAGTCACTACGCAGTTTTCTCAGAGCTTGATGTTATGTTTTAATGATATTCTTTCATTGTATATCAAAGCAGCCAAACTGGCCTCAAGACTTGGACTCTTCTTTGACAGCATCCACAAGGTATCTCACATCCTACCCGACCCTTCCACCCCCATCCCTCAAGGCTGACACAATTTAGTCGTTCTGCAAAGGAAATACTCTCATTTTCCACAGAGAAGGGGGAGAAGAAGAGGAGGATGCCATCTGTCTATCTCCAGTTTCCAACAATGGCCAAATCTGGGTATCGCTAGCAGCAGAAGTTGCTATCAAATATTTACAACATACTGTGGCTGATGGATGATACTCAAAGAGAGTCACATTTTTCTTTGCTAAGCCTTGCTCATATGAAAAACATCTGGCCCCAGGGATGGACCATGTGATTTCAACAGCGTCTACCTGCACACCATAGAATATCTTAAAAGATAATTGTAGTGTTTCATCTCAGGCCTCGACTTCAGAGAAACTACCAGCATTCTATGGAGGTGATGAAATGGGGATCTACAGTAAACCACTCCATTCTTTACAGTAATCCACATGGGGCAACACCTTCAGATTTTTTTAAAAATTACAAATGCCTTTTTAACCAGCCATGCTTATGCATGGCCATCATTATTTCACTCATCACCTAATAGTCTTCAGATTAGTCCTTAGATTAATTACAATCTAGTGGAACAGCATAGACACAAAAAAGGGCAACCTAAATGATGAGGCGGCTAGAACGGCTCCTTCTCACACTTGTACTTTTTAGCTTAGACAAATGATGGGGCAAAAAGAGAGATGATTCGGGTACATGAAAGCATGCATGAAATGCTCAGGGCTAAAGGTAAGAAAAATAATGCAATATAGATGGGATTAGGTTTTTCTGCCACAGAATTTAGGGTTTTCCACTGAAATTAAATTTCAATATTGAAAAAAGGAAGTAGGTGGGTAAACAATATGCTTTAGAAATATGAAATCTGATGCCAATCCCTGGTAATGGCTACTAATTAGGATGGCTTCAAAAGGGGGAACTAGAAAATGTAATGGAGGAATTACAGAGAGCATACCTTAAATATCAGCTGCTAGAAAACCAAACCAGAAAAGGGCTATCATCTTTTTATCAATGCTTATCAACTGCTGGAGAACATTTAATGGGCCATGGTGTGATGCAGAATGGCCAATAACTTGATCCGGTTGGGCTCTTCTTTGGTTTTTAGGTTAGATAGTCTCGTGTTCATAGCAGGCAACATAGACCTTTGCAAAAAATGTAGTTACTGTGAAAGCCTATGTGTTTAGAGAATAAAGTGCAGGCATCTTTTTTTTCAGGCATTTACCCAGATGTTGGAAGTAAAGTCACAGTAAACTGTGCAACCTGGTCATGTGGCTACTAATGGGAATCCTGTCCTCTTGACATTCTCTTTGGCAGAAGTCATAGAAAATTATTTGTCTACCTAGTGTTTTTGTGTCACTCTTGCAACTGCAAGATGAAGGAGGATGAAGAGATTACTAGGAAGATTTGGCAACTAGAGCTCATAGTTATCCTTGTAGTACTACACTTGATCTTAGCCAAAAATTCTACAGGCTGTTATTAGAATAAACACATGAAATTCAATTAAATCAAGAAAAACTATGGGTATTCTAAGGATAGTATTTATATTTCTATTTGTTTTGAAGACAATATAGTACATAATAATTGGGGGAAACTTACATGCTATTATAGGATAGGCAGATCATATTCTATGTAGACTAAATTAAAAATTGTACGACTTCTAGAATTTACAAAATAATTGCTAGAAAAATCAAGCCTATCTTTGCATCATACAGTAGATACAAGATAATGCTTCATATATATTTGCTCCAAGCATGGTACCATTCCACCATATTTTTATAATTGATATCTGGGAAAAGCTAAGCAATTTTTCTTACATTATTCTACTTAGGCAAAAGTGGAATTGTATTTGAAATAGAATGCTCTTTTAGAGGCAATAGTGAAAGTGTAAGTTAATATTCCTTCATTTCATGCTTCCTTAGGATGAGACATCAAGTCTACTTTTTTTGAACAAGAAACATTTAGTTCTTTCAAGGATCACTAGAGGGCACCTGACTGCTTATTTATAGAAAAACTGCAGTCTGGGATTAAATGAATAATCTGGGCAATCCATTCTGTTACTGTAGCTTTCCTCAGTTGTGTGGTCTTCATATATGCCACAATCCCATGCATTTTTGGGTGCTTCATCTTTGAATGTACCAACCTGAGGAAAGCTTCTTTACTGAATCCTAGCCTGTGTGAGTCTGAGGGCAAAGTTTTGTGTTTTGTGTTTGTGTTTCTCTGACAAACAAAACCCTGTGTATTCAACTAGACAATTTTATCAGTTGAGATAAATGAAGAACCAAAAAAACCCAAGGAGACTGACAATACTAATTTAAAAGAAATATAATATAATGATTTGACACATAAACACAATCTTATTATTAAACCAATGGAACATCTTCCTGCATTAACAGCAGATCACTAGAGGAGTTTGAAAAGCATTCATGGTCCCAAACACAAAACTTGTTGTAAGATGTTGGATAGATCCTGAACAATATTAGCTTTCCCCTGGATTGCTTCTCTCTGGAATATTCTCTCATTTCCTCATCTTTGTCTTAGAACAGGACATGTGCAAGAAGACACAAAGGTCTCCTTCGCCATATCCCAAAGAGCTATGCATATTGTCACCCAGTGAACAAGGATTAGAAAGCAGTGAAGTGTGCACTTCTTCAGTCTTCCATACTTAAATAATGAAAAAATTATTCGGACATCCTCATTCATGTACCTGATCTGAAACTAGCACATACATATTATTGATAATTGCTCAGTCTTATTAGATCTGTGTCCTTACTGCTTTATTCAATAGGGATTCTAGATGTGGGCACATGCTGAAAGCACACTGAAGATGCTAGAAGCTGACACAATCCTCTTGCAGCACACCAGATTATTATTTATGTATATTAAAGAGCTTTTATAAAGTATAGTAGAGGCTAGTCAGTTATGGGGAAGATCTCCATATATATACAACACATTGCGTATTTCTGCACAGAGGAAGTACTCTTAACACTTCAGAACTTTTTTTTTTATAAAGTTACTCCATTAAATAGATTTTGGAGGTCATACCTGAAATGTGTTAAATGTCTCTGAATATCCAGATCTAATATTGGAGTAGGTCTTGAGGAGCCCAAAGGTGACCTGTCTTGGCTTAGGAGATCCTGGAATTCTTTACATATTTGCCTAGAATCAAAATAGATGCATACTCATTAAGGTTACTTACCATGTTCATTGAATAAACACTGTAAGTTTCATACCACGCATGCTTCCCTCAGCAAAATTATACCAATATAATAATAATAGTAATAGTAATAGTAATAGTAATAATAATAATAATAATAGTAATAGTAATAGTAATAGTAATAGTAATAGTAATAATAATAATAATAATAATAATAATAATAATAATAATAATAATAATAATAATAATAATAATAATAATAATAATAATAATAATAATAATAATAATAATAATAATAATAATAATAATAATAATAGTTGGAAGGGACCTTGGAGGTCTTCTAGGCCAACCCCCTGCTCAGGCAGGAAACCCTATACCATTTCAGACAGTCTCTTCTTAAAATCTTCCAGTGTTGGAGCATTCACAACTTCTGGAGGCAATGTAAATTTATGTAACTTTTTACTATAAGAATGAATTGCATTAGAGGCAAATGAATAGCAGAATAGCTGACTTTCTTCCTTTGTCAGTGATTGTTACAGAAAAAAAATTCTGGATGTCCTAAAATGTTAAGATTACCAAGAACAAGGTCTATAATATGGGACCCCACAGAAGTATGCATCCTTAAAAATTTTGGCAGCTCCCTCTGAACCCTTCCAAAAGTGGCCACGGAATTGTCATTTTTTAATGTGCCATTTTTTAATGTGCCATTTTTTAATGTGCCAGAAGGCAAACATTATTAAAGAAGTGGGGAGGAATCATATCAATTGTGTTGAATTAAAGCCAATTCAATCTGAAGTAAATTTAAAAAGAGTGTCCTGGCCATGCTCATTCACTGTTTTGGCTCCATTCACTTTTTGATATGTATTCATCTTCCCCTCCTCTCCCTGGTCCTGAACCTGCTTCTCAAGAGCCAAGTGGGACTCTTGGCTTGAGAAGCATCATTCATAACTGGTAAGTTATTGGGTGCGGTGCAGCGGAAAAGATTATCTAACTATCACAATCCACACCCACACCTGCACCCTCAAATGGAGGCATTCTTCAGCCAGAAGCCACCAAGACCTCTTCTCCTGGACACATTTGGATGGCATCCCATAGATTTCTAGTCTGGCAAATGACCTTTCTTATCTCTTTCATTATTTCCTCTTAAAGCTATATATATTTAAAAAAAAATCAAATTAAATAGGACGGGTACTACTTTGAAATGAAAGCAGAACACACGTAGATTCTGTTATTCCCATCTTGAAAATTTTACATCCTGAAAAGCTGTAATGAAACCAGCTAGAGTGAGTGAGCCTTCCTTCAGAGGTAGCAGATTAAGCAAAGCTCTCTCTCTCTCTTGGCAGAAAAGGCTCCCTTTGAAATGGTTCATGGCCACATATGCAGATGCATCAGTTGGCTTGCTTTTGTCTTAGTAAATGTTTTAAGATTCTGTTTGGTCAGGGCAGTGTAATTGGTTTTTTTTTTTATGGCTCCTTTGGGAAGCTACAGAGCCCTTTATAATAAGGCCAGCTTGCCTCTGGTATGTTTGTGCATTTTAGAACTTCTGATTGTAATGTCTGCATGTGGCCTAATAAAAAGGGGAGGCTTGTTTTCTGCCACTTTAAGTCAGTTTGGTGATTTTTTAGATTGTGGCATGCTGATATAGCCAAAGGGGATTCTTTGAAGAGAGGTTACACATCAAGTAGGAAAGAGGTTTCCCTTTCAAAGGAAACAGAAAGCTTGCTACTTTCATGAAACCCTTTGATAGTGTATATATTCTTTGCAGTAACCTCCTTCTTGTCACCAGGTTTCAAGTCATGGCCACGGAGAAATACAAAGACACGCCTTAGTGGACACGGCTGTTCTCTGTCCTTGGATATAAGCACATACTTAGAACTAGTGCAATATAATGTAGGCAGCCTGATTGATAAACAAATTGAACTGATTCTTGTAAATTAAACCCTATACAGTCCATAAGAGCACTTAAATCTGGTTTATGTCATATACCTTGAATGGTTTGTGGATCAGATTATAATCCTAAAATGAACCACAGAGTTGTGAAGAAACCACTTTAAAGTCTCTGTTGCAGCCAATGGAATTACCTGAGTCTTTTGTTTATATGCCAACAGCATGACTTCATTCAATGCAACTGATATATTTTGTCCAATGTACTATAAAAAATGATGAATTAGGAGATCAAATACACCTTACTATGTCCCATAACTTAATACAAATTTGAAAGGAAAAAAATATATAAAGCAGACTTGGGCATATTTGTTTGAGTAAGTTCTCACTGAACAATTTGATAATCTCTAGAACTGAGCTGAGAATTATTAGTAGAATTTACTTGTAAATCAAACTAGATTCACATCTATGATTAAGGTGATTTGATTATTACATTACTACAGAAAGTATGTATGAAAGTTTTCCCCCCCAAGAATACCTTCTTAAATCCAGAATATCTGTGCACAGTTTATCAATATTTCTTAAACTGTTTGACAAATGCTTCATTTACATAACAAATTAAGAATTCCATTGATAACAAATAATTGATTTCTATGTTTCATTGCAAGAGCAAATTGCTGTAGCAGCAGCTCAACTCTCTGGTTCATCCCTCAATGTCCTTGTTAACTGCAGAATCTAGAATTTGTTCATGTAACTTGCTGACATTAATGATGCGCAAAATATTAGCACTGAAAAAACTTGGCTTGAAGTTCAAACCAACTGCTCCAATTTTACTGGAACTGTTTCAAATATTCCAGAAATATTCCAAACCTAAATGAGGTTCAAGTTCATAAAACATTTGGAATGATCAATAAGTATTGGAACACCTGTGATAAGGGTGGCACAACCCATTTTGAACTTGAAACAACTTTTGTATTATATAGGCTTTGAATCCCCAATCGATATATCTATGGGGAACTTTCTGAAGGTGTATTCTGACATCATTTACACAATTTTTATAAATAAAGCTTTAGCTTTCCCAGAAAGAAAGAAAGAAAAGTGACTCTTTCTGCTCCAGTTCTAATCAACTGTAACAGGATAATGATGATATAAGAGCACGGAACCATCCATCATTTGACTGTGATCCATTAGATGGTTGATGATTCATCATCAGCAAATTTGTGAGGGGAAAAAAAGGTCTCATTCTCTCTCAATTGTCCTTTGCCATCCAATTAGCCTAGTGAAACAGTAGAGGTAGAATGCTGGATGCAAATGCATTTATTTACCATGAAAAGAAAATCAAGAGAAAGAAAAGGAAAGCATTTCTACATTTAAAGATAAGGAAAAGTACCCTGCCAAGTGATTTGGCATCCTATATTTGACATTGTTGCATAGAACTTTCAAAATGTTTTCTTTCGACTGCCAATATATTATTAGAAATGATTTATAGAGCATATCCCTTGTAATATTTCTTTCTAAATAAATCTCAATCAATTCAATGTGAATTGATGTAATAGTAACTATGGTCAGAATAGCTACTACAGATGCATACTTGACTACATTAAGGTATATATGAAGGAATGTTATTTGATGCATCCTTCTGGGTCTGTGCACACCTTAAAGTACCAAAATATAAATAAATTTTATCTTCTATGCTTTCATTTTTAATTATTTATTTTGACTTGTTAAATCCACCCAACTTCAAGACCATTTGCCTTGGAGGCCTAGTATAGGGTTAAAATAAGTAGTTAACTTCGAGACTCACATGTGAACAAAGCAGTGTTTAAACAACTTACTTTGTTGCTAGGATCATTTTTTTTCTTGCTGTCTGTTCCTTCTGTTCCATGTGTTGCCTGGCAAGATGTTCTCCGACTGCCTTGGCTGGGAATTCAGTTTCACAAGTATAGCCAAAATCCCTGGCCAAATGCAAAGCTTCTCCTATGACCAAACAAAATAACTCTGATTTTAAAAGCAGCATGTATTTTAAGTGGCTCTTTTAAAATCTTGGTTAGTTAAAAAGACTCTTGGTATTTGCCTGAGATGAATCATTCAAGAATATCACTGCCCACAAGAAGACAATCCCCTCCCCCTTTTAAGATTCATAAACAGCAAGGAGGAAAACCAGTAGCAGTTCTTCACATTAGGAGGTTTCACCTGAACACAAAGAAACGGAGTTGATCTCTTAGATGAGTTATTGCTGCCATTCCAGCTCTTCCAGTGCTACAGTCAGATGGAATGAAAACTGCTAGCTAAAAGCTAAGAGAGGGATCTAATGGAAGTTGCCCAAAGAGGGAAGTGAACCTCCCTCAATCACCTCCCAGAAAGAATAGGATTTGTAATGCTCGTTTAGTACCCCCACCAACTAGAGAATTAGTAACAATCACCTCCTCCCCAGGTGTTACCATATTTCTACTCTATTTTCCTACTACTTTCTGTTACTTTTAAACACTTACAAGCACTTTGTGTGTCTGTGTGTCTTGTCACTGCTTTGCTTCCTTTGGATCTTTCATGTATTACTCATATGAAGTGTCTCTACGCTGCACCATAGGCCAACGGAACTGAGATGCTGGATGGTTTGCTCAAGTTGTGCCAGTGGCTTGACCAAAAACAAATCCTCACCTCTGAAGCCAACCTTGAGCTACATGGTTTTCTTCATCCCATCACCCAGGTGTCAGGCATGTACTCCATGCCTTGATAGTCTTTCTTGAGAATTGAAATCCAGTTTTGAAGAAGCCAATGCATGTTAGAGGAATGCCATGTGAATATCAGAAATGGGTGAAGCAACTATATGCCAATGTTAGCTTCTCACCATTTCTTACTTATGTAAATTGGATGAATTTGATATTTCCTCAACTTTTCATCTGTGTGACTCAAATTCAGTTGACCATACTCAAAATTTGTTTAAGCATTTGTATTTGTTTTAATGTGTAGCTCTCCAAACAATGCAGTTTTATTTGCATAAATATTTATTTGTTCCATTTCTATAGCCGCCTATCTCAGACAACTGAGCCTGGGAAGCAAACAATCATAAAACAATTAAAAACAGTTACAAAATTAAATATATATGGCAGCCAAGAAAAAAAAAAGTCATCATAGATGTCAACACAACCAGAAAACAGGACCCTTCACACACTTGGGGCCTTAGGCCTGGACACAAAACCATGTCTTCTTATAAAAGGCCAACAGGGTTGGGGCCATCCTCAAATCTGAATGGAGAGTGTTCCAGAGACCAGGGACTGTGGCAGAGAAGGCACATCACCTAGTCTCAACCATCTGACATTCCTTGGCTGATGGGACATATAGCATTCTGCCTAATGTACCCAATTCTTCTAAAATACTTCCTACCACTGTGTATGTGCTGATACATTTGATTTCTATCTTACATGCATTTTTAATTGGAACATTTCATGGGAAAATTAAGAAAATGTGTGGATTTTTAAGTCTAACATAGCTTAGGAACTTAGTTATAAAGGTGAAATTAGAAAACTCTGTATCTGAATGCAAGACAAACACATTTTGATGTTATCTTAACACAGTAAGAGGTGTGGTCTTGTGATCCATTAACATATAAATATGTGAAAGAACTTTATTCAAGAAAAAATTGCTGACAGAACACTTAAACAACATTTACTATTTTTAATGCCTGCTGGCATTAAATAAAAAATAGTGGTAATCTTGGGGAACTGCCAGTTCACAATCTTCTCCTTCTCTTTCTCTTTTGTGAATAAATATGAGCTTTATATGTATGCATGAGTACATTGCACGTATGCATGAGTCCATGCACTGTAGTGGACTTATTTCCTCATTTGATATCTTAATCAGGAACACCTCTGTGATGTATCATGAAACTCAGTTCACAACAGACTGTGATCTTACTTGAGAAAAGATGATATAGGATGCATTCAGCCCAAAGTACTAGAAGAATAAAGCTTGGCTATAATGACTAGAAAGAGGTTTTATAATAAATAGTTACAAGAATAATAAAAACAATGAGGAGCAGAATTCTGTTCTGAGATATTGCTATTCTAGATCCGAGAAGCAGCCACATAAAGAAAGACTGATAGGTGAACAGGCACAAACCCAGTCTCTAAAGCACAAATGGTAGGAAGACATTAGACCTCTCCAAGAAAAAAAGACCCTTTGATAAGTTGTAGGAGGGCAGTGGTTGAAAATAGTGATGAGCAAGTAGCACATCATGATTTGTGGAGAAAAATTGGGTTCTTCTTATAAAGTTAGGGGAGACCCCCAAGGAAGGACAAAACAAGACACCGATGGGAAAAAAAATCCCTTTGTCCCCCTTTCTATTTTCTAGAATTGCTATGGACATTGCTGGTCCCTTGCCAAAGTCAGCAAAAGGAAATCAGTCTATCCTTGTAATTTCTGATTATGCTATGAGATGCCCTGCGGCAATTCCCTTCTGCAGTTACCACAAAAGTCATTGCCAATGAGTTGCTTAAACTGTTCAGTAGACTGGGTGTACCTAATGAGATTTTCACAGATCAAGCCCCAAACTTCCAATCTGCTTTGCTAAAGCATTTATATATAGCACTGGGGATATCTGGCAGGAGAGCCCACAGACAGATGGATTAACTGAATGATTGTATCAGACTTTGAAAAACATGTAAAAGAAATCTGCCCAGGATGATTCAAACACTGGAAGTCACAGTCACAGGCTTTCCACAGGAATCAGCCCTTTTGAGTTGCTGTGTGGAAGATAACCAAGAAGAATCATAGATGGGGTGAAGAACAGTTGGACTAATAAAGTTCCCAATAAAGTTCTCAGTCAAAGCGAAAAATTGCAGAAACTAGGTGACAAGACAAAGAACATCCAAAACTACTGCCAATTATGCAAAATGCAGGTATGATATAAAAGCCAGAAACAAATCACTAGAAGGGGCAGACAGAGTGTTGCTTCTGTTGCCTGCCAGGAATGCAAAATGCATTCCACAAAGTGGAACCTACAAAATAGACTTGTGGGTGAAGAAACCACAGTCTGTCATGTCAACCAGTGGATTGAAAGAAAGTGCTCAGTCTAGAATGGTGACCTCATAAATTGGATTATTCAGCAGAGCAATTATAAACCTGCTTGTCACATACACTCATGCCGAATGCATTGAGACATGGGTAGAACTCAGCTTAACTTCACCAAAGAAGACTTCAATGATATTTTTACAAATAAGCCAGGCACTACTAAATTAGTAGAGCTCAGAAACAGAGGTAAATCTTATCATATTACAGAGATGCCCTGAAGAAAGAAGAAAAAAAATCTGTTCTTGAACCATCTCCTAATAAAATGGTCTTCACCCATAGTGTTAGTTCGTAAGACAAAAGAAGAAGTTAAATTTTGTGTAGACCTAACACTTCTTAAGCAAGCAACTGTTTCGTAATTAGCCTGGCCTAAGAATAAATAATCTAATAAGTACATATGGAAAATACTTATTTACTTTGGATTTAAGTAAAGGCTGTTGACAAATTGCTCTCAAGGTAACTCCCAAAGTGAAAACTTCTTCTGTAAAGGCAGTCTTCATTTAGAAATCACAACTGGGAGCCACAACTCGGTCATTAAGCAGAATGGTTTTACTATTGTGAATCCATGATTTCACATATGATCTTCAGCTTTCCTTTGCTTTACAGACCAGCAAAGCTTACAAATATGAGGATTGGTTGCAAAAGTATATTTTCATCACCAGTGTACTTTAACTGCAAACTGTTGCTGTATAAGGAATTTGCTAAACAAGGACTACCTGTACTTCATATGATAGAACTCCTACAACTCTCCAGAGACCAAATACGTCTAGGCCAAGGAAAATGCTATGAACCATATTTGGATGATGTTGTTATTTACTGCATAAGAACATGAGGAACATTACCCAATTATTTGAGACAGTCAGTGTGACTGACTGTGGGATTTACTTTCCGTCTATATAGAATAGCTTGCCCTGCCAGTTTTGGTGGGGTGTTGTTTTCTCCTTTGCAATTCCTTGACTAGGGTATTGTTTTCTGCTTGTAATGTTAATCCCTGTTTATTTACATGTTAGTTAGTTGCTAAAGAGAATGTGCTCTAGTTTTTTTTTTCTTCTTGGCTTTTTTATTGTCTCTTTTGAAAGTGCATAAATATGGTTTATTTCTATGTGTCTGTTGATGGCTTATGTTTTATTTAGGTTACACCATTGGCTTGATGTCTTACTTAGGTTATATTTATAGATTAGCAAGACGTTAAGATGGAAGACTCAACATTAAGAAAACCAAAATCATGGCATCCGGCCCTCTCAATTCCTGGCAAATAGATGGGGAAGAAATGGAGGTAGTGACAGATTTTATCTTCCTGGGTTCTAAGATCACCACAGATGGGGACTGCAGCCAAGAAATTAAAAGACGCTTGCTCCTGGGGAGGAAAGCTATGGCAAATTTAGACAGCATACTAAAAAGCAGAGACATCACCCTGCCAACAAAAGTACGTATAGTCAAGGCCATGGTTTTCCCAGTTGCAATGTATGGCTGTGAAAGTTGGACCATAAGAAAGGCTGAACGCAAAAGAATTGAGGCCTTTGAACTATGGTGCTGGAGAAGACTCCTGCGAGTCCCTTGGACTGCAAGGCGATCAAAACCGTCAGTCCTAGAGGAGATCAACCCTGACTGCTCCTTAGAAGGCCAGATACTGCAGTTGAAACTCAAGTACTTTGGCCACCTAATGAGAAGGAAGGACTCACTGGAGAAGAGCCTAATGCTGGGAAAGATTGAGGGCAATAGAAGAAGGGGACGACAGAGAATGAGGTGGCTGGATGGAGTCACTGAAGCAGTAGGCGTGAGCTTAAATGGACTCCAGAAGATGGTAGAGGACAGGAAGGCCTGGAGGAACGTTGTCCATGGGGTCGCGATAGGTCGGACACAACTTCGCAACTAACAACAACAACAAAGATGGAAGAGTGCAAACTGTTCAACAACCTCCAACATCCAAGATGGAAGTAAGATCTTCCCCAGAGTTGTGGGGTTCTATGGCTGATTAGTATCTCATTTTTCAATTGAAGCAGGGATATTTTCAGTGTGTGTGTAGAGTCAATGGCATCAAAATGGTGAGTACAGCTAGGTGATCAAACCCCTGTCTCTTTTATGTTTGTGTACATGATACATATGACTCACCTTAAAAGAGGAAGGGTCATCAATCACCCAGTTGTATTCACTATTTTGATGCTGGATATCCCTGCTGCAATGCAAAAACTCTCTACTTGTAATCTGGAGGCGGTTCAATAAAGTTCACTAAACTCCCAAGTGTAAACAGGCATTTCAAGATTTAAAGAGAGCTTTGTGTAGGCATCCTGTGTTAAGAGGAATTTTTCTTTTGTTCTATGCATTGAGGCTTCTGATGTGAGGTTGAGAGCAGTGTTAATGCAATAATTTTAGAACGAGGTATATTGAACCTTTTATCTTTCAAAACGTTCTTACCAAGGGAAACGGGGTATGTGGGATCAAAAATTCACAGCAATCACAGTTCACAAACTTCAACTTTGGTTAGAAAGAATGAAATACTCTTAACAGAGGAGTGGCAAACTGGTATTTAACACTGTAATCATACAAATTTGTTCTGCTGCATTATTCAGGAAAACAGCACCAAATTTCTCATTTCCTGCCTAGATAGGAAACTGACCTATAGATTGCTATCTATAACAGAAGTACAAATGAACTTTGTGAAGACCTCAGAAAAATAACAACAACAACAACAACATAATAATAATAATAATAATAATAATAATAATAATAATAATAATAATAATAATAATAATAATAATAATAATAATAATAATAATAATAATAATAATAATAATAATAATAATAATAATAATAATAATAATAATAATAATAATAATAATAATAATAATAATAATAATAAAGTTGGTGGTGTGCCTCTAGCTGCTATGGCTGTTTGTTGGCTCATCCTACTTGCCCGTAGCCACCATATCACTTTGTGCTGGAATGGCTGGCAACCCAGGTGAACTTAGCTATTGATTTATGGTTAAAGTTATAAAAACAATGTGCTGAACGTTTGTTAAAACAAGGAAAATCTGAAGACGTTTGCTGAAGATGATGTAGAGAAAAATGCTAGAGTTCTACAGAGGATGACGATGGCAATATATGATCTATTCTGTGCAGATGGACAAAGGTAAAGGATAAAAGTCAAACTATTTTATCACCCCAAGAAAAGCCAGCTAATAACCTGACAAATGACCTTGCTTTGCAGTATAAAATGCAAATGGCATTTCTGTATGATCAAGACTTGAGAGGAGGGAGGAATTCACAATGGAACCCCAGTGTAGTTAGTTAAGTTTATCAAGTGAGGCTAAGAGAACAAGACTTTTGTTGCCTACAAAAATCTGGAGTTGTGTGCTGAACTTTTTAATCAAATCCTAAGAGCCCACATCAGCAACAATCTGATTTGTGGAAAAGGCTGAAATTTTAAAACACTTTTCCTAAGCCATTGACGTATTCTTATTCTCCTGTCCTCTATGAGAAAGATGGAGACAATGATGGAGAAACCCACAAGACTCTCTTCTCTAGTCTCTACCCATTCCCCTGCAAAACTAAAGATGCAAAATTGCTATACATTATTTCTAGTTTAAAATTGCTTTATCTTTTATCAGTTGACACAATTGATGCTGTGATGAGGGACTGAAAGAAGTAAGTTAGCCTTACTGCTAGGACAAAACATCATAATTGAATTTTTCTTTCTCAATTGCTCTTATAAGAACAACACATTGGTTCCTAAAGAGTCTCTCTCGTATATAGGTTAACTGATAATCCCACTAATGAAAGTGGATAATATTCTTTAAGCTGCTAAAACATAATCTGAGTGTTAATTTTGTGTGTGTTCTAAATCCTAGTTTGGAGGATGGTCATTGGTTTATTCCTACATATTGCTTGATACCATAAATGTAGACATGTATGAACAAAAACTTTCATGTGCCGCAACAACTATTTTGTCAATTAACTTTTGCAATTGCATGCATCCTGCTAAGGATTTACAATAAATATCAGCATGACTCTATTAATTTCCAAAATTCTCTTTCTGTCCCCTGTCCCACTCCATCCTCTCTCCAATTTTTTCTCCACCTGAGATAAAAATTTAGAAGGGGTTATCACGGGAATCTTCAGGAATCATGCCACTTATATTAAATGCCTGATTCCTACGGTCACTTTGTCTAAGTGATTTTTAAGAACCTTCTCATTTGTTTCAGAATACTCAGAAATGTAACTCAGGAGCAGAAGGCGAAAAGTCTTAACATCATGGTTAGAATAAATCTTACCTTCCACCAAGGATGTCAAGAGGGTGACATTAGCTGCTTTTCTTCTTCCGGCAGGCAGATTGAGGCCCAGCCTATCCAATTTCTCTCTTAAACACCGCCCTCCATTTTTGGATTTTGCTCTATCAGGAAAGAAATGTGGAAGAAGGTGAAGACAATCTTCTTTTTACTTTTGCTGGCATTTGTTTTTAATTATTTGATTATTTACAAATATCCCCAATCTCTGCTTAAGAGCTGCATGTTCTTAGTTTGCAACTAAATATCTTTTCTTCTACAAGAATAATTAAAATGGAACAATAAGCAAGGATATGGATGCTGTTCTTCCATCTTCTAATGCAGAGGTCCCCAACCTTTTGGGCACCAGGGACTGGTTACGTGGAAAGAGGTTTTTCCACAGACTGGGGGGGGGGCATGGTTTTGTCTGCTGCCTGCATCCTGTGGATGGGGTTTTCCTTGTTTATGCGGCCCGGTTGCTGGCATGCCACAGCCCGGTACTGGTCCACGGACTGGGGGTTGGGGACCCCTGTTCTAATGTATAGATCTTTATTTGCCCTCGTGCCCTTTGCTTTTTGTTTCTTACCTTCTCAAAATCCCTCCCAGAAGAGAGGCATTGAGACATTCTGGTGGAGACAATCGTCTTTTCACTTCTGCAATGGTCACTTTGTATTTGGAAGTGGAGCTGAGTAACGATAAGCGACCAGGAACTGAGCAGAAGAGATCCGTGGGATTGACAACACACGTACCACCTGAAATGTAGATTAAAGTACATTATAAGAGATTCAGCCCAAGAACCTGTCAGCTGAAATAGTACTGATGACACCGAAATCTTTGCCAGTTTTATCACTTTCAAAAGCACATCTCAATAAGCAGAATAATTGAGACATTTTTAAAGTACAAAAGTAATTCATAATTCATAAATAGAGATACAATTTAGACTTGGGGTAGGGATCTTTATTTCTTTTATAGTGAGTCTCTACAAAGGAAAGCCGCGCACATGTGGGCTTCCATTTAAAGTAACTGCTGGTATCAGAAGAAGGGAGAAATGCTGGCTGGGAAGAGATGCCTAGCACACTGCAATATCCACAATAAATTGCAATTATGCCCACATAATGCCATATGCACAATGATGCCATAATCCAAATGTTCCCGTTATAATTCTTGTGTCTCAGGGTCTGGTGCAAGCCCTTAAACTGTGGGATGCTGTCACCACACTGTGTTATTTGCTCTCCTCTTGCTTCCTGTGTGAACCCATAAGCTGTAGACCTAAATTTCCATATGCCTGTTTAAAGGTTGTGGCACACAAATCCATGGCCCTTTAGATTAAAAAGAGACCCTCAGTGCCCTAGTCCATCCATCCATCCATCCATCCCGGTCCTGCCTTAGCTACTGGGTGACCCTGGGCTAGTCTCTCTCTTTCAGCCCTAGGAAGAAGGCAAGGACAAACCACTTCTAAAAATCTTGGTCCAGGAAGTTACCAGGAGTCAAGACTGACTTAAGGGTCCATCTTTATTGTGCCATTTCTATCTGTCATGCTTTTGCACTCAGAAATAGCCTCCTTTTAAAAATTCAGTCAGTGTTGTTGGCATTTTGAACATTTTTATAAACTGAGTTATTTCAGGAAACCTTTTAGATATGAAGTGACTGCTTTTTATTGGTTTGGAAGTGTGTGATGTTGGTTGGATCAATTTTATCTTTTTTATTTTATTTTGATATATTATATGTGGCTGTCTCATTGCTGCTAGTAGTCTTTTTTATTGTGATGGGTATAAATATAATAAATAAAGACATACAATTTGTTATCATTAAAAATATTAACTTCAGATATTTGCCCCAATTCTTAGCTGTAAATAATAACAGCTATATACTAAAACACAAATATGGTGAGAAAGATCACAGAAACACACAACTGATGGTTGCTTCCTCTCTTTCCATAACATCACTGATTTAAAAGAAGAGAAGCGTTTACATGATTGCTTTATTTGTTCACTTTATTTGGCAACCCATCCTCCATTAAAAAGGTGACAAAACAAATTAAAAACTAAAAATACCATGAAGGATAGTAAAAAGTAATAAAATGAGCACCCGTGAAACCAAAAACTACATTTGCTATCATAGTTTTTAACTAATCATGAAAGCTGAATCAAAGATTGGTTCAGCACCATATCAATGGAACCAGTAACTTGTGTATTTCTTCACAGAAAGAGTTCCACATTTGGGACATCACCACAGAAAGAGCTTGTTATATATCATTCACCTTATGTTATACATCATTCACCTTATTTTCTTTATTTTCTTTTGTATCCTTTAAAAAAATTCAATATGTATTTTAACTCCTTTACCCAATGTTTTAATTGTAGCCTTCTTTGCAAGTTCTTTTAATAGGAAGTGATATTGAACTGCTTCATATAAATTCATAATCATGCAAAGCAGAGAAAAAGAGTTGCAAGTAATAAAATAGAGAAGTTAAAGGCAAAAGAGAAGAGAAAATAAAATTTACCTATATCCAATCTACACCAACACCACTCATCATAACTCTCCATAATTTTCTAATCCTTTAAGTCATCCTTGCATTCAGTCAATCAATTCATGCAGTGCCTTCTGTTTTCACAACTTCTCCTCTCTCTCTTTTAAATCCCTTCAACATCCAACATCTTAGCTTTCTGCATCTTCCCTTCCTCTTGACAATTCAGTTGGTGTAGAGTTGGTGTTCAGCAGCACAAGTAATAAATGGCACTGAATACTCAGCACACAAGGCACAAAGTTTGTTGGTGTGCTTCCAGGGGCAATTCAAGGTGCAACTTGTCACCTTTGAAGCCCTTCTTGGATTGGGACTGGGCTACTTGAGGGACTGTCTTTCCCAATTGTTTCTACTTGCCCAATCCAGTCCATCAGGATGGACATTCTTTGGGTCCCATCAACTAAGGCACTTTGGCGGGCAGGACCTGAAGGTGAGCCTTGCCTGCCACAGCACCCATCCTATTAAACATTCTTCCTCTGGAGAT
This sequence comes from Azemiops feae, assembly GCA_023970755.1. Classification (NCBI taxonomy): domain Eukaryota; kingdom Metazoa; phylum Chordata; class Lepidosauria; order Squamata; family Viperidae; genus Azemiops; species Azemiops feae. The sequence continues at coordinate 1,449,651 of JALGBA010004244.1, forward strand.
CAGGATCAGAACCCTACAGGCCTTTCATGAGGCCCTAAAGATCTGGCTTTGTGACTGGGCCTGAGGCCCAGAGTAAGTGCAGAGACACAGTTTTTGGATGTATTAGTAATGGAGTATGATGTTTTCTTAACTCCTATTTATTTTATTATTGTTATAATTGTTTTTATATTTGATATATATTTAATTCACCACTTGTTTAGAAAGGCAGCTACACAAATTGAGTAAATAAACTTACTTTTCCTTCATTATTTGTTTGTGATACACTCATTTATTTTCACTACATGATCAAATTACTAGAGCATAGTTTTATTTACTTTTTTATCTGGACCACATTCATTCACACAGATTCATTTCTCAACCTATCTCTTCTTTTTGTATCATTCATATTTAAGCAACTCATTCCCACTGCACTCAATTTACATTTATGTTTTTCCTGCCCTGTCTAATTATTCACGTTATATAGTAAAGTGAGCAGAAGCACAATTATACAAACAATCATTTTGCTTCTCTTGACAAACATTCATTCCTCACAATAGGCCACATGCTGTCTATTGTCCGCCTATCAACATATTCACTTCTTCCAATTTCTCCATCCTTCTAATAAGCATTTTATCAAGATGTATGACTTTAGTTATTTTGTCTATTTTTCCAGTTTTCTATATCTTTCAAATGTTTACTCTTTTTTCTCTGTCAACACAACTATTTTAGGTGTCGATATATTACTTTCCAGAGCCATACGTCTTATTGCATCATACAGCCTATCTAACATTTGCTGCAAAGGGCATCATCTCCATGCGAAGTGACATGTACCTTCATATCTCAAAACAACACACCTCTAATATTGCCAGAAACATTCCTTATACTTTATTCATGAATAGATTCAACAATCAAACAGGTATAGTACTTTCTTATCACCCGCCCTGCTTCATAAGATTCTACTTATTTTTACATGTGCTATATTTCCATTATATACTGCTCTTTTTACATATGGCAACCAACTTTCAACTCCATATTCAAATGGAATACTTTATAACTCAAGCTATTCACTTTTGTTGTGGGAAAATGCTCACTTTAAAAAAGGAACCAAGGTGTTTGGATACACATGGCATAAAAACTATAGTGATTACTGAGCTCCTGACTCAAAGAATGCAAAACAGTCCCAAACTAACCAATGTTATGGGTTATATATCCCAGCACTGTTACAGAGGGATAAAGAAAACAATGTAAATTATTCTATGACCTTTGTTGCTGGATTTATGGTCTGACCCAATGCCTCTAAAAAAGGTTCCAAGCCCATCTGCTTTTACTGATATTAGCATCTTCTAACATGTAAAATGTCCTTTATTGCACCTATATAATGTCTTTTTTTTATATCAGGAAAAAGGCAAAAATCCAATTTCTGTTATCAATCTCCTTCCCCACCAGACTCATCTGGCTGTTTCAGTCCATCTGTTCTGTTAATATATATTTCAGAAACATAAGGAAAGGGTAAGATATTATTTATTCCCCACACTTTATGTAAAACAACCTAAACTAAACTTTCTCTCATTCACACATTTTCAATTCAGGTAGTTCCTGACTTATGAACAATCGCTTAGCAACTGTTCAAAGTTATGACAGATCCCCGAAAAGCCACTTATGACCCGATTTTGAAGTTATGACAGTCATACATTTTGGATGCTTGACCTCTGGTTCATCTTTACAGCCATGTGCAGCATCGTAAGGTCACATGACCATGGGGTTTATTTTGTTTTGTTTTGTTTTGTTTCTGGCATTTACGTTTGGTTTCTGGCAAAACCCCATTCATTAGATAAAATGGATTTGCTTGATCACTGTGGCAGTCACTTAACTGCCACAAAAATGTCATAAAAATTGGGGCTGATCACATGTTGACTCACTTAATGACCCCAACAACTTACAAGCATAATTCAGAGCTCAATTACATTCACATGTTGAGGACTACATGTAACTCAGTGAAGAGCAAAAATCTGCTCTGCACAGCTCGGCTGAGTTCATACACTCCCATACATGGTCAAGCAGAATTCTGCTCAGCAGTTTCCAGGCTTACTTCAGAACCAGCAGCCTTAGAACTGGCAGTGAAGATATTGTAGTGGTGGACAGGTTCTGCCTTTTAGGATCAACTATCAGTTATTTTTATTATTTTATACAGAGCTTTCTCACTGATTTATTGATGACAGCATTTTAACTTCTGGAAGACAGCAATTCTCTAATTGTTCTTTTCAATTGTCTAATTGTTCTTTTCATACAAAGCAGGCATTCAATTGTTGCACTACAATAGGCTAGTATCATAGGAATGGGGAAATTGTGGCCTCCAGATGTTGCTAAACCACAAATCCCAACACCCCTCATGCTTTTGGCCATGTTGGGTGGAACTGTTTTAACATTTCTTTTTTATGTGAGTTTCCACTGAAAAATTGCATGGACATTACTTGAGGCCAAATAATGGCCAAATCTGGGAGGACTCCCTGGTCCTTAGTATATAGGTCTCACTTAACTTACTCTATCAGAATGATAGGGTTACGATCTCAAACAGATGTAATAGTCAGTGTGAAGGACCTTAAGGAACAGACTCCCAAACACATACAGTCTTTTTTTAGGGGAAGAGATCCTGTTCTCTGTGTTATACTTGCCCATGACAAAGAGATGGGACTTGTTTGTTCAAGAATGTCCTTTCCAAATGTTGACAAATTTCAGGTGTTCCTGATATCCTTTGATATTGGCCTTCCCCAACCTAATTCTCCCTTTCCACTTAAGTGATTGTTTTTATCCTGTTTAGTCTATAGCTGTGTAATTTCTACTTACTTTTACCTTGTTTTACTCTAGAATCACTTTGTGGTCATTGTAAGTGTCCCAGGAATTTCTATAATGAGAAGCAGCATAAGAAAACTTCTTATATACTTCCAAGAGTCACTTAAACAAACACACGGAATGATCAAAAAGATATTTCCTACAATGGAACACCTCTTGCATTACATGATAAATAAAAACAATGATTTCTGAAGTCCAATTTTCTTAATAAATATAAGAATTTACAAAGGGATACAAATGTTAGCTCCAGACTAAGTTAGTTGAAATTATATCCCAGTAAAACCAAGTTAGTAAAATATAGCATTCCAATGACTTTAAAACAGTGTAAATGCAACAAATATGTCTTCCTAATGTGTGTTTGATTCATCTGCAATAGAAATTGGCATTTCAAAGAAAACCAGACTTGCTTGACAGTGAGATGGGTGGTATATAAATTTAATAAATAAAGAATAAATAAATGAATAAATAAATAAATAAATAAATATTTAACTGTTATATTGTGCACATGTTGACGTTAGCCTACTTACTGGATTTCATTCAGTCAAAAAGTATTTAATGAGTTTAGTTAAAGGCACAATATAGTTCACAATACAGTTTATTTGTATACTTGCATGCAAGTAGAATATCACCTGTAGCATGGTTCTTTATATTGCAATGTCAAAGACAAACTAAGTCAGATTTTACAGACAAGATAGAAATGAATCAATTAAATATTAATATTCCTTTGCTATAGTCCAGCCTTTTTTGTACAATGTGTGCTGAATTAATAATTGTACCATTTATTAACAACATTTTGTTCCAACCTTTTTCACTGAAAGCTTCGTCATTTGGTAAAATGCAATCAATTGTGCAAATTACTATGGCAAAAATTTAAAACACAACCGGCTCATAAAGTGGTATCGTTTGAAATGGTACAAGAAGTGAAGATTAAAAAGAAAAAGCTTTGAAATCCCCAAAGCTGTACTAGGTACACTTTCAGAATTTAGCGGACTTATGGACTGCCTTTTTGGACCACCCGCTCACGTGACCTATTCTGCACCTCTCTTTCTCTCTCACTCTTCCCCCGGCCCCCAGCTGTATGATCCAGACTTCTGAAAGCCCCTTTGGCTTCTAAAGGCAGTTCCCTTATGGAATGTCTACTACTACTACTATTTGACAAGCTCAAGGCCAAATCTGCCTTGGGCCTGAAGAAGCAGCTGTGCATTTCCTTGGATCTCAGCCAGCTAGAACAAAGACACATCTTGAAATAAAGGGAAATCTTATCAGTTTAGGCAATTTGCCAGTTAAGTTGGTAAACTGAAATCTGAAGTTCTAAGCAGCCTTTCTGGTTTCTGGTACCATGCAGCTGTTGCCAGAGTACCAGCTGAAGGGCCCGGAGTAACCAGAGTACCAGCTGAAGGGCCCAGCCATTGAAGGAAGGGGGAAAATGCCTCTGGAAGGAAAAACAAGCAGTTCTGGAGCACGCTCACTTTAATGGCCTTCAGAATATTGCTGTTTCCTTTCGTATATGGTGGAGTCCCAGTTCGCAGTTGTTACTTTTTTCATTTTCCTTAACCACACATTCTGATTTGACTACCAATGTGTTCCATGTCAAGATACAGAAGATTTTGGCATTAACCCGTTTTGCAATTATGAGCAGAGATGCTTCCAAGTGCAGTTCTAGCCCTGCAAAATTGGCAGTGCACCATTTCCTGGTCTTTTTTTTTTCCCTTAAGAAAAATTGAAGATGGTACAACAAAAACACAACTCCCCCAGGTGAACTTGTCATTTTTTTGTCCTATTTTCCTGTCTGACTAAGCACAGTGAGCAAATTTTATACTGTTTTGAAATACTGCAACAATGCCCAATCTACTTGTAACAACTGGCAACGAGTGGAAAATAATAACTTACATCATAATCTTACTAGCTCCAGCTGTCTTCAAAACAACTCTAATTCAGCTCTAGCCTTCTTCTTTAGGCTTTCTTTAGCCATATTCAGTTCCACATCTTAAAGTAGCAGCTGCTATAAAGAATACCTAGTGAATAGTGTTCGGTCTAAGGGGATTTACTTATGTCACCCAAATAAAATATGATTTTTAAAATATTTTGTATATTCAGAAATGGAAAGGTCAATTATTTGTTTATTCTTTCTTTCCAGAAAACATTGATGATCCTATTGGTACGTTTGCACCTGTCAAGCCCATTTTGCATATATGGCCCCTGGCTTGAACTCCAGCTGTATTTTTTGTTCTGCCACATTTTTCCCTTTGGCATTTTTAATGCTTTTATTAGAAGTTTTCAACATAACACAATATACAAAATAAACCAGAACAAAGATAGAAAATAAGAAATAGGCAGACAAGGAAGAAACTGAAAAAAAGAAAGAAAAAAACATTCAGTTGTGTCTTCCATCCAATGGAGTAATTGTCATCATAAACTTTTCCCCAAACTCTTGGTCTTCTTCTAGATTTTAATTGTGACAAAGACAATTAATTGCAATCAATACCATTTGGAAATTCAAAAGGTTATAGCTATTTTCTAAATTTTACATTTGTCTAATAAAAATATTTTAGATTTTTTTCCCCTAATGATGAATGCATCTGCTTTTGTTTGTTATGTTGTTCTTTCATTCCCTATCCTTAAATAGCCAAACTCAACTGAAACACATTTTCTAAATCCCCACTGATGTCTCTTATTCACATGAGTTTCATTTCATTCAATTGAGTGATATCTTTATTATAACTGACTAAAATATCACCAAATAGTACTTTTGAAGTCCCTTAGAAGCCTTCATCAAACTAGAGTATGCTAAAAAAGCAGTGGAGGAAGACAAAAATAAAACTAAATTTACACATATTTAATCAAATGTTGTAGCCCTACATTCCCAAGAAGAATTGTGAAGTGTTGGAGGGAAGGAAACGGAAAAAGGAATGGGACATACAGTTTTATTATTCTCTAAATTACAGTTATATTTACTTCTTATCGGGTTTTTAGATACAGTAAATAATCGGTGCTTAATGATGCTAATATATACAGTGGCCTTAGTTTAACAAGCATACAGACTTTTCTATAAAGATATTCCTATGGGGATCTTTTTTTACAGCTGCTTGTTTTCCTCCCTCCCTAATTCACACAGGTGTTCCTTATCACAGTTTTGATATGCTCACTCCATTAGGCAGCTTCCTCACTTTCACTTCTTGCCCTTGCCATCAGTCTACAGAGAAGAATGAAAAAAGAAACAAGAATTCTTTCTTTCTTGAGTTTCTTAGAATTTCAGGACTTTTGTCCAGCTGCCCTCAATGACATCTGATCTCTCCTTTCCAAATGCTGCAGTCCACTCTGTGGAACACTTTCTAATCCTGCTTGATTGTGTGGTAGGCTCAGCTACAGATTCCTCCACCAGTAGAGACTGGATTCACACAGCACCTCTGCCACACACACCTCTTCCATTACCTAACACTTCTGCCCAGTGGTGGGATTCAAATATGTGAACAACTGGTTCTCTGTGTGGATGCCGCTTCTGGAAGTCCATTCTGGGCCTGGGCAACAAAAAATTAGCTACCGGTTCTGCCGAACTGGTGCGAACCAGCCAAATCCCACCACTGCTTCTGCCCTTTCACATATTTTCATCAAAAGTCCATTACATCTGCTCTCAGGTGTCTGAATTAAGCAGAAAGCTTCTAAGCAACTATGTGACAGAAGCAACTTTCCCTTTGAGACCATATTACATCATCTCCTGTCCATAGGAGCAGCTCACCCTTCCCCAAGACAGAATCAATCCCTGCTGGATGCTGTTTGGTACCAATGATGGAAAGGCAGTGTCCAGTCCCTGATCCAGTCCTCTTTTATCCAGAGTTACCTTGTGCTTTTGGGAAAACACATCCAGTTGGTAGATATGTAGAGCGGAGAAGTAAAGAAAAAAGTAACTTCTTCATGCAAAGTCAGTTACTACTTTTGGTTAGTGCACTAGTTTAAAAAAAGGGAGTCAGTTTGGTGTAGTGGTTAAGACACCAGGCTGGAAACCAGGAGTCCATGAGTTCTAATCCCACTTGAGGCACAAAACCAGCTGAGTGATCTTGGACCGCTTTCTCATCCCAGTGGCAAACCATTTCTCAGAAAACTGCACGGACTTGTCCAGGCTGTGGCCAGGGATTAAGGCTGACTCTAAGACATTCATTCACACTAGTTTAAATGATAAATCAAAGTTAAATTACATAGTATCACCTAGTGATTACATTCATTTAATTTATTTCATTTAAAAGATGTGTAAGGCCACCCATTTAAAAGCACAATCCTGGGCAGCCATACAAATCTAATAAATAAATGTTATCAAGGAACTCTTAAAATAAATTACTATAATTAAAGTTATTCCAAAGGAAAGTATATTTAAGAGAGCAATACATTTTAAAGAATTAGAAAAATGTTTTAAAATATTCTGTAATGAATCAATTGGGTGAATTAAAATGTGATATTAAGGCTGCAAATTTATTTTTACTTGTTTGGGAATTGTCCTCAGTCAGTGCTTTTAGGAGTTTTTTTCCCCCCAGCATACATTTTTTGGTGCATCAGATAATAGCATTATAAACAATGAAAAGGATGAATGAGGAAAAGGTTGTGCCAGAAATCTCTACAAGTGACATTGTTGCTTTCCACATTCACCATTCTGTGTGCCAGATTTTCTTTTCTGCCAACGTGGATGCCCAGAAGCATATAAACACACTTATGAAACTTTATTGATAGCTGACACAGCAGCAGCAGCAGCAGCCTCACTTTCTCCCTAAGTCTAGCTGGCCCTTGAGATTTTCTCTAGCTTCAGCCAAGGTCTCTTCTTATAAAGGCTGCCAAGAAATGGAAAGGTGCCATTCAATGCCAGATCACCTTGATCAGGCACCAAGATGCATCCAGCATTGCTCAAAAAGATGCTTCCGATACCTTATTCCAAACTTTTATCCCAGTTTTCAAGATTTGCAGGGGCAAAAAGGGGTTTGCTCTCACTTTGTTATCTTCCTTTGATCCAGGGGACAGATAGAGAGCAGGAAGAAAAAGGGCATTGTGGTTATGGGGGGGGGGGGTTTAATAACAAAACAGTTCAATAAAGACTGAGATCATTCTTTTTGGGGGGTGGATGAAGTCTAACTCCCATCAGTCTCAACCAACTGCGGCAATACTGAGGGATATTGGAAACTCAACATTCAACAATGTCAAATTCAACAGATGTCTGGAAGGTCACAAATCCTCAACTCTATTCTAAATAAAAAGGATTGACCTCTTGATTTTCCTTTATAGGGGAGAACTCACGCTCTGATCAGTAAAAATTGTCTCCTTCTGACTCTTTCTCTGCCTGTGATATCCCTATCCCTTTTTTTTTTGAGTAAAGATCACCTTAAATGGACCTAGCCTGTGGGGTGTAATATCATATATCCCTTCCAGCTATATACTGGCAAACAGGAATAAAATGCTGTCTGGAACAGCCTTGATATGCTCTTTTTGTGATGGCACGGAGGTTCTTTTTATGCTGTGACCTGCTGGTACACATCACACATAGTTGAATGCCATGAATATTATTTCTTGCAGTGCTTCATCAATATGCACATGTGCAATGAAAATGCATTCTAAGATAAAGATATGTGGGAACTGAAGGACTTGGAACTTGTTAAAAATTGTGGAACACTCTTTTGAATAAGCAAAAGCTTTCTCAAATACAAGCGGCACTCCATCTAATTCTAAACGTTTACATCTGATGAAAAAAAATTGAGAATTTTGGAAGCATGCTTCTTCAGCATGATATGTAAATCTGGGTTTGATATACAAATTTATATATATATATGCAAGTATTTGCTGCTACTTAACCTGACCTACAGAGAGGGGCATCAACCCTAGCTGCACTTTGGATCAGAATAACAGTGCATAGACCTGAACCTTAATGCTGTATATTTCTGTTTCAAAGTGAATCCTACCTGCTTCAAATTAGGTTGAATGTGTTATCAATTATTTCATAACTTGCCTCTGGATAAAGTTTGTAACACCTCCATTTTAAATGCAGCCCTTCTATTACTTAAATTTTACTGACTTCTAAGACTTTATTGGGCAATATTTAGAGAAGTTCAATCCTATGGAAATCAATCACTCTTAAAATTACAGTTTTCTGTAGTTTGGGGTGGAAGTAGAGAGCATGATGAATTCCCTGAATGTGTTTTTTTATGTATTTTATTTTACTGATTTTAACAGAAATTTAATTGGACATTTTCTCTGAATTCCTCCCAAACAACAGAATATACTGTGGATAACAAGCATCCAGTTTACTTCCCATTCTTTCTCTTTAGCTATACACACATACTATATATTCAAAATTTTGTGGCTGACAAAAGAGTTAAATGGGAGACTAGTATAGCTATTTCACACACACGCACACACACGCACACACAGAAATACAACATATTTCCTCCCTAACCAGTTCACACCAAGTAGCTTAAATAAAGTGGTTCCTATCCTTCAGAAAGACATTTATCCATTCAGTTCAGGTCACAGTCCTCCAAAGATGGATTTGCATGCATAAGGCTGTATCTTTGGGCTCGAAAGTGAAAGAACTCTCTCAAAATGCTGTTTACCAAGGGATCCAATGAATTTAATAGCCACTGCCGCCTCGGCTCCGAAGGCTCACGTGACCCACCAACCTCGTCTGATCCGCCAGCCCAACCACCTCGGAAACCCCAGCAGCGGCGTCGTGGCTGGCCACCCGCTCCCTTCGCAAGGGTCTTCTCGTCCTTCCCCCGACCAGCCAGTCAGTCCCCCGCACACACACACTCTCTCTCTCTCTCTCTCTGTCTGTCTCTGTCTCTCTGTCTCTCTCTCTCTCTCTCTCTCTCCTGCCTCCTGCCTGCCTTGTTATGGGTTCATTTGAAATCTGCTCGACTGGAGCTATTAATTAACCTAGCGCGCTGAGCTTTTTCATGGGACGCAGATTAATAGCTTCTTGAAAAAGCGGCAGCCGCGTCAAGGACAATACAGTAAAGGCAAATTATACGTATTATGGGATTATCAAGATGCGGGCAGCCAAGAGCTGAAGAGAGGGGAGGGAATTGGGGCGACAGGCACAAAGGCTGCCGTTTAAGCGTGGCGCTAGCGGGGCCGGGATCATTGTTTTCTCCTGCCCTGGCGCCGAGCTCCAGTCGTAACTAAGCCTTCCAGGCAGCGGCAGCGGCAAGCGCGCGAGGTGGAAGGCGATCGGCCTTGAGCCCTGGATCCTAAGGCGAGAGAGGAAAGGGCTCAGGACCCTGCCACTAAAGGTGATGGAGGGTTTCTTGGTGGAAGTCCAGCCATGCATCGGAGCTGTTTCCCGCGTGCTTTTTAGATTAACTGCTGAGCATAGCGCTAAATTGGGAGGCGAGGAAACGGAAAGAAGAGAAAGCGCCCAACCCAACGAGAGAGAGAGAGAGAGAGAGAGAGAGAGAGAGAGAGAGAGAGAGAGAGAGAGAGAGAGAGAGAGAGAGAGAGAGAGACCCCATTCTTTACAAAACGTTCATTAGAGCGGGGCATTGGAAAGTGTCTTGAGAATAAAAGGGCTCCGAAATCTGGGAAAGAAACAAAAGCACAAAGCCATAGAGGCGGCAGACGGCGCGTTGGTGTACCTGCGCGAATTGAGCCCGCCAGCCTTACTCGCGAGAAACAGGCCTAGGATCACTTCGAACCCTCACATCAGCTGCCCTCCTCTTTGCAGCCCTGATTTGAAGGAAAAACTGCGCCCAGATTTCTTTTATGTTTCGGTGAAAACCAAACAACTGCTTCCCTTTCCTGCCCGGCTTGCGTCCTTTTCTTAATCCTCTCTTCTACACGCCCGGGCTTCGAGGGGGCGGCTGGGAGGAGGAGAAGTTGAATTTTTCCTAATGCGGCATACGCACCGTCGCGCTACGTCCTCCTATCAGAATGAATGTATAAGCAAAACATGTTGATAAAATGCTTGGTTTGAGATATTGCCCCCTGCAGCTTTAGTCCACCTCATGCTGAAAAACTCTCTTAATTCCCTTTTCTCTCCCCCTCTTCCATCCTCTCCTCGCCACCCCGAATAACCATTAGGCTTAGTTTTCATAAGTAAGTGCCTCAAATTAAAATTGCAGATCAAAGGTATACAATCAAAACCGAATAGGTTGCGCCTTAAGTAAACACATAAAAGGCAGGAAAGTAGGGTTGTCCACAGAGGTGATTTATTGGGTAGGCTGCTTTTTGGTGACTAATGCTCAGCCTTTTTATACGACTTTTTTTTTTTTTTTTTAAAAAGATGTTTTTAATCAAATAAGATCTGACAATGTTCCTAGCTCCGCATTAATACCTCAGCTTTTTCATGTCAGTCACCTCTAAGCGATTTGACAAACTCAAGATCTCTTAAAACGGGAAGAGTTCAGATCATATTAATTTCTCCAAAATGTTTTGATTCAAAGTAGTTTGTATTTCACGTTGCCAAGGGCAATCGGGAAAGAGACAGTGTGGATAGCCCGGGTCCCCTTTTTCTTTTTATGGCCCAGAGGCGATAGCAGTATTTAAGCTGCTGAAATTAGCCTGGGGCAGGGAAAGATAGACGATCACAAAGTGAAACAAGAGGCAGGTTTTTTTTTCCCTCTTTCTTTTTTGGGGAGGGAGGGGGGAGATTGCCATTTCACAAAACGACACAGGAGGGTTAAGTATCACCATTGGCCTGTCTTCCCCTCTCCTCCCACCCCACCCCACCCCACCCCACCCCATCCTCTTCCTTTTTCTTCATTCTTTCTTTCTTTTTTTTTTCTTTCTTTCTTTCTTTCTCTCTCTCTTTCTCTCTTTCTCTCTCTCTCTCTCTTACTTTCTTTCTTTCTCTTTCTTTCTTTCTTTCTTTCTTTCTCTCTCTCTCTCCCTTTCTCTCTTTCTTTCTTTCTTTCTTTCTTTATCTTTCTTTCTTTCTTTCTTTCTTTCTTTCTTTCTTTCTTTCCTTCTTTCTTTATTTCTTTCTCTCTCTCTCTCTCTCTCTCTCCCTTTCTCTCCCTCTCTCTCTCTCTCTCTCTCTTTCTTTCTTTCTTTCTTTCTTTCTTTCTTTCTTTCTTTCTTTCTTTCTTTCTTTCTTTCTTTCTTTCTTTCTTTCTTTCTTTTATATTTAGGAGGTTGCCCATTCCTAGAATGGCTCCACAGAAGAAGTAAAACAGAACCGAGAACAGAGAGGGCGAAAGGAAAAAGTTAGGGAAAATAGATAGACAAACAGACAGACACCCATGTGTGTGCACACACATGCACACACAAACTTCAGCTTTAGATTTGTAATTAGAGAATTTTAAAAAAAGAAAAGAGAAGAGAAGAGAAGAGAAGAGAAGAGAAGAGAAGAGAAGAGAAGAGAAGAGAAGAAAAAGGGGGGAATGGTTGGAGGAAAGAGAAAGAGAGAGATCTTTCTTTCACCCCTCCTCTGTGATTAAAAATCTCAGACATCTTCTGTAAATAGGAAATTCGTATCTTTGCAAGTGATTCCTTTTGAAACAACCGATCTGAATATTCAACTTTTAAGGCAAAGCTGTGCCAGTCTGTATGTACAACATTAATATGATCTCTGCAGAATTTGGGTCCTCAGAAAGATTACCATATCAAAGCTTGATGCCTGAGGCTAGAGAAGCTATTGATAGGCCCACAGCAGGTAAAGTAAAGATTATTGGTTGCGATGGTGCAAGGAGCGGAGCTCCAGGCGAAATCCTGCACGTCATTAACTGGAAGTGATAGCGGTGGGAGCTGGGCCACCTAATCAGTGGCTACTGTTGGCGCTGGCTGGTAATTAGCACACCAACACTGAAGCCCTGCCGTCCCAATTGCCCCTCCCCCACTGCAATCTTCAAAAGGAAAAGGTCCTCTCATGAAAGCAACAAACTGACCAAGCCCCCCAAAAAACCAGGAATTACCCGCGGGGACCAGCCAAGTCAGAGGAAGAGATGGGCAGGAGGCAACTTCTTGGGTGGGATGGAGGTGCTGGGGGCAGGAAAGCAGGTTTCCAAGAACACAGGAAAATCCTGTGTGCAGCAGCCCAGAGCCAAGATAAATCCGGGGTAAAATCGTCCTATCTATCTATCTATCTATCTATCTATCTATCTATCTATCTATCTATCTATCTATCTATCTATCTATCTATCTATCTATCTATCTATCTATCTATCTATCTATCTATCTATCTATCTATCATCTATCTATCTATCTATCTATCTATCTATCTATCTATCTATCTATCTATCTATCTATCTATCTATCTATCTATCTATCTATCTATCTATCTATCTATCTATCTATCTATCTATCTATCGTATCCCACCATTTTATTTCGCATGAATAGCTTATGCTTCACTCTTGTCAGTTCCCCCATCTGTTTAATAATTATTCGTTTCTAAAGCCAAGTCTTTGTATTATTCTTTCCTCCCCCACTCCCAAACTAGGAATTCAAATTACTTGTTTTTCTTAAATCAAACAAGTTTTTTTTCTCTCCCCCTCTTTTCCTCTTGTTGGTTTCTAAATGAAATCGTTGTCTTCTTTTCTTTCTTTCCTACCCTGTGCCTTCTAAACGTATAGTACCTCCCTCCTTTGAAATAATCCTAACCTATTTTAACAAAGAGTTCAAAATATAAGGTACCTCCCTACCTATATGTTTTAAAGTGTTAGTGGCTAGAGTGGATATTGAAATTTTCATGACCAGTCTAAATGTTATGATTATTTCTATCATGTTTTTAAAGGTATACAGTATTTATTATGCATTTTAAGCACACATTTAAAACACACAGCGCTGTCTTCCTTCGGAAGGCAGATGGATGGATGGCTCATGGAGCCAGAGCATGAGCTTTTAAGATTAGTCAAGAAACAGCTTTTCATTTTCAGACAGGATTTGTTTATTATCATTCTTTACATCATTGAATAATTCAGCTACATTTTAAAAGGAAGAGGAAGTAGAGAGGGAAAGAAAGAGCGAGTACAGTTTTTCTTTCCTGCAATCAGTAGCTCCAGTAATTACCAGGAAAGAGTTTAAAGAAATTGCATTGGTACTATCTGAAGGACTAGTGAAAAATCTCCTTCAGACTAGCGTGCAATCAAGTGCTACAAATGCAGCACCTCAGTTGAAGGCAACACAATTTCTTTCTCTTTTAGCAGTAATGATCTAGCCCAAAAGACAAAAGCATTTGTTTATCTCTGATATGTTGAGTTCCTAGGAATTCAACCTCCCTCCCTCCTGTGGTGGGAAATAGTTATTTCACTGAGAACGAAGACGTTATTTTTAATTATTTCAAGTGGCTTATGCCAAATAAATGATCCTTTCTTTCATATCTAAACTGCAACTAACCCTTTGAAAAAAAGTATTTTATTTATTCTAATACAATTATTTGTGGATCTCCAAACACAAAAACCTTGTATGCAGAGGAAGAAGGGGTCAAAAGACGAAGGAAGGGATTTACAATTGAGATTATGGTTTAGAATGGATGGCTCCATTGGCCTACAGTTAGGGAAATACAATAGGCAAGCCATAACATATTTAGAAATAAACCTTCTAGATTCCCACTGTTTAAAGGACTAAAGCCGAAAGACCAATAAAACCTCGACTTTGAGGGCGTGGTTACCAAATCAGTCAACAGAACTATCTTTGATAGAGAATGTCTCCTCAAGGCGCTGTCCATTTCAGCACCAAAAAGCTATCCCGATAGTCTTTCCCAATTAATGCGATTTTAGAATGCTCGAAGTTTGATGGTTTTCACTGCCAGTCCCAGCTTCTGCTTCTTTTAGTGTAATATAATTCATATTACCTTTATGAGCAATCATGATTTCACAGATCTAAATCTAGACTTTAAAGTGAATATTCCTCTTATTCATTGTGGCCCACTCTTCCTAGAAATGAAAATTCAATCCACCAATTTCTTCCACAATGACATTAAACTGAATGCAAAACATATATAGCACAAAAGCAAATCTGAAATTCGATTATCTGTATACATGAGCCAAGCGGAGGACACCGTAAAGCAACATATGTATTTCTTAACATTTACTTTCAGTTTAGTCTATTCATTAACTTATAATTGGCCTTATTTGTTTTACTTGAATTTATAACCAATTTAATGAGTGTACATTCCAGCTGAGTCAATGAACATACCTACTACAAACTCAACTACTATACCATTATTCTGTTTGCTATCAGGGATCGGATCAGGAGTAATTAAAAGCCTAACATAAACCTGGCATAAATTCCAACCTCCAACCCAACAATTAAAGGTTGTCTCTCCCCATTTCTAGTTGTGAATTCCAGACCTTGTGGAGTGGATTAGTGGGAAAAGGAGATCACCTCATTCTTTACAATTTATGAAAGTTAAAAGTCCTCTTTTCATTCAAACATATTTCACATCACAATAAGGTTGAAACAGGTTTTGCTCTGATATTTTCCTTCTGCTTCATTCTAATCCTTCTGACAAAGTAACTCTTATGTCTGTTAAAATAATGGTGACATAAGAACATGAACTGACACCTCCTATTCAAACAAATATATCTCCATACACTTAAATCACAATGAGAGGAATATAGAATTTGGACTGCAGAAACTTCCCAATCTGTGACTGCCTTCGATTTTAAATAGAATTGATTGAATTGCTGACAGTCATCACGTTCCTTCCCCTGGCTTTCTGTTTTCTGGTGCAAATTGTTCCAGCCACAAGCATGGCTGGAAGGCTACAAAACACTTACCAAAACAGTGAAACGGAGCCAGCAGGTGAAAAAAGGTCCACACAACACCACCCATTAAGTTGTAAAGAGAGCAGGTCTTTCTTCCATTCTTGAACCTTCCACTTCAATATGGCCATGTCTGAATTCAAAAGCCCTCCAAGCAATACAGATCATTTAAACCTGCTTTTCCCCTCATCAGTATGATTTCTGAGATTTCTTACAAGATTCCACTGATGGGGAGCGAAGGGGGAGAGAGTGTTACAGGAATGCAAAAGACAGACAAGATCCGCAAATGCTTTTTAAAACTAAATTTTGGACACCTGGCTTGTCCCACAAAGCTGGTCCCAAGTTTCAGGTTATAGGCAAACGACTTGGGTTTTTTTTTTTTAGTGGGAGGCGAAGAGGAGATATATGCATATACATATATATATTAAAAAGTGCTTACCTCTCCTTATCACCCCACCTTGTCCATTCAGTACTAGCCCACACTGGGCCTCCACCGAACCCTTGAATAAAGAAGAGAAAAATCGGATTCAAAAATCCACGAAGGTAAAACGCATAGCTGCAAGGCTGAAATGGTTGGGATTTTAGCAGAAGGTGCAGTCTTTGCAATGGGTACAATAACTCTCCTTTGGAATTGTGAGATGGGAAGGAGAAACCTTAGAAAAGCACAGCTTGTGCTCAAAACAAATAAGCCCTGTCTTTTTCTTCTTCTTTTCTGTTCTCTAATATGACAGTTCTTTGACGGACTGATTGATTGGCAGGCAGACAAAGAGGAAGCGAGTAGCATGGACACAGACAGAACTTGCCAAAGGGATATTTGGCACATGAAAAAAATAAAAATAGAAATGAAAGTGACTCTCTGCCTATTTGTGCATATAAAATATGCAGGGCCTCTGGAAATGTAGCATCTCTGTATCACAAAATTGCCAACAGTGAATCAAATTAGAAAAAGACCATGGACACATCTGAGAATGGAGTTAAATTGAAGGGATGTACCCATATAAAAATGGATGCTTCTAAACAATGTAGTTCTAGTCTTAAGCTGAACAGGAAAATGACCAAGACAGATTAGGTACTGCCCATAGAAGTACATAAAGTGAGCATCACTGCCTGTCCTGTCTTAAGATGCAAGAGAAAACTCTGAATTTTTTTAAAAAAACCCCTTTCCTTATGTGTGTGCATTGTGTGTACTTATATGCTCTGTCCAACTACATCTCCCAATTCTTTTTTAGTACAGCAAATTTCAACAAAGACACATACTTTCCTCCACAAACAAATCAGGTTTTAAGTATGGAATAAGCTTTTAAAGACGTTTCACCTACACAACAGTCTGTGATGAATTAAGTTCATGTTGGTACATAATAATCATACCCCAACCCCCCAAAAAACCCTTTTACAAAAACAACCTTTATGGTCCTTCACCCCACCCCCTTTTTCACCCTCTTGATGCTGGCCTGAAAAATCCCTCCTTTTCCAAGGCCTCTTTTGAGTTTAAATGTTCTGCCTTAAAGTGATTATGAAATCAATATGGACAAAACTGGGCGACTGAGCATAAATTAAAGCAATGATGGGAAAAGGTGTGACAGTTTCTTTTGTTGCCCATGGAAAATCTTTTTAGGGGACTGAAAGATGTCCACTGTGGTTCCAAGAATCCTTGCATCTGTTAGGCTGACTTAAACAGCCTTCCAAACTATTGGACTTTCACTTAACATTCTGAGCAGGGGAAAGTATATTTACATTTGTTGCATTAGAAATGAGACATATGTTGATGAGGAAAGTGGAAAAGAAGGGGGAGGAGGAGGAGATGGAAAAAAAAAGAAAAGAAAGAGACTGAAAGACTTGAGAGTGACACTCTTATTGAGTCCTTTCACTTTGGATCTTTATGACTTTGGGTCATAAATCTGATTATTTGCTCCTATAAAAACCTGGAAGTGAAATGAACAAAGCATTAATAAGGTAGGGCTACATAGGTAAGTTACAGGAGTCCAGTCTCTCTTTTTGTACTTCTGTTCCTGATTTGCAACTAAGGAAGTAGCCATGATGGCATGATCCAAACAAACCAGCATTTCTGTATCCTGATTAGAATGTTGGCCAGGCTGCAAGTACAATTGAAGAATCAGAGAAACGTTTTGTTGAGCTGAGCTTTTTAACAATCTTGCATAGATCAGCTACCCAATGAGCACACACACACACACACACACACACACAGAGAGAGAGAGAGAGAGAGAGAGGGAGGGAGGGAGGGAGGGAGGGAGGGAGGGAGGGAGAGAAGCATACCTATTTAAAGGAGAGAAGATTGATCTTATTTTCTCCTTTCTTAGCTAGAAACAATAAAAAAAATTAAAAAATGGAAATGATTCTTCCAAATGAATCTGCTGTCTCCTGCCTGGAGAGGGAAAAGGGAGGGTCAAAGGGGGAAAACGTTGTTTGGTCGGATGACATTGCACAAGTGACCAGTTGAATGGCACTAAGTCGAAAATTGGATAAACTATGGTGCTTTCTCGCACAGGATTTACGCATTGTGGGTTTCCTTGCAAACGACGCTAATCCCTTCTTTTGAAAAAAAATACAAGGCTTTGTGCTTGGCATAGAAAAAATGTACAGCTAAAAAAATCAGCAGCAGACGTGGTTATAAAAAAGGGGAGTAAATAGGTCTTAGTGAAGCTACACAGTGAATGGCAGATTTGGAGAAGGAGGAACATAAGGGAAGCTCTTGTTGAAAACGGAACGGGGGTGGGTGGGAAGGGGGCAACAGACGCGTAGAAAATTATTGAGTGAGTTTCAGCGCAGAAAGTCAGGTTTTAAGGAGTTTATGGCCCCTGAGGATTTTATTCTTGTGGAGATTCCGCCGTGTATGAGTGTGAGAGGCTTTCATTTAGTTAGCATATTAACCCATCGGTTTTCACTTTCGGCTTAAAAATTCTTTTCTGTTTTTCACTGAAAATAGAACCACTTTTTAACATCTTTAGAAGGAACAATTTAACAGAAAATTATTATAATTTATATAGTTTGAGGGAAGAAATGGTGATAAGAAAACCGGGAAGCGCGGTAACTAGAATCCACTTTATCAGTTGTAGCCGGGAAAATAGTTCTCTTGGCCAACCTGCTCGGCTGATTTGTGTGTGTGTGTGTGAATTCCGAAATAACATTTCACGGCGGGAAAATATATATTTGTGTAAGCAAAAATAAACAGTTATATGCTTCGAGGTAGGCAGAGCTGAGAGGTAGGCCGAAATGTAGGGAGGTCTTTTATTGTTTACATTTCTAAGGCGCCCATAGAAACAAATTCCCGCCGTTGTTAAGACAAGGAAAAGATTAAGCAAAAGAAATTGGCTGGACTCGGAGTTCAGATATAGCCACACCCGGCACTACTTTCAGAGCTTGTTTCCTGCTATTGCTAGCTACACCTCTGGTCTTGTTCGGTAATCTTTGGCCGTTTCCTCATTTTGGGACTTAATAGGAAGTCTACCTTTCTGTGTTTAACGTTCCCTGGAGGAGGGCGGAATTTTTTAAAAAAAAATTTCTGGGAAACGCTGACTTTCGGTCGCGACGCGTCCTGCCTGACTCTTATGCTGGGTCCTCTGTCCTCGTAGGACAGGGCTGCGGACGAGGGAGTGCTAGTCTGTCTGGGCAGGGCAGGGCTCGAAGATCCTGATCCAGCGCACGAGAGGCAAGGCGTCGGGGAGAGGAAGTAGAGAAGGATCGGGGCGATTCCGCGCGTCCAGGAAGCGCATGCCATTTACCTGCAAATCGTCCGCTCCCGTGGCCGCCAGGCCAAGGCTTGGTCCCGGCAGGAGCCTTTGATCTGGATGCATCCCATACTGGGTGCCATGGCCCATAAGAGAGAGGTCGTGTCGGCGGTAGGCGTCTAAACACCCAAGTTCGCGCCTCTGCTCGTCCAAGCAGGAGGATTTGAGCGCCCGGGCGTTGTGCAAATTGATGAAGTCGGCGGGTTCTCCATGGTGGATCTGCTGGTAGTATTGCTGCGAGTGGTGGAGCGAATTCAAGGAGTAGGCGTCGGGGTTAACCGCCGGGTGGCTGTGTTGGAACTCGTAGTGGAAGGACTGGTGGTGTAGGGGAGTGTATTGGTGGTTGGCGGAGAAATAGGGGGTGGCGAACTCAGTGCCGGTGGTGGAATAGGTGAGCGGCGACGAGGAAGAGTAGGCGACGGTGGAGTTGGCCACTGACTCCAAACATCCCAGCTGCATCAAACGGTAACTGTTTGATCCATCGTGACGTATCTGAAAAAGCAGAATGGAAAAGGTAACCCAGGGTTGGCAGGCCGGGCACGGGGAAAAAGCGGGGCGGCCCGAAGTACCCCGTCCCGTCTAACGCTCTCCCCGCCCCCAGCCCGGTTTCCTTAGCCTTGGCCCTCGCATCTATACCTTGGGCTGATGCCGGGCAGCTCTGAGCTACTCTTTGCTTTGGTTTCTTTTTTAAAGGAGGGAGACAAAATCAAAGCGTGTGTGTGCGTGTGTTTGCGGGGGGGGGGGGGGAAAGGAGAGTAAAACCTGCGCCTGAAAGCAAGAATCAACACCAACACCTGGCCAAAAAGTCGCTCTTTCCCCGCGTTCGCCGTGGTTGCTTTGGCGAAATCGCCCCACGCAAAAGCCGCTCCGTTCTCCCCCTCCCCCCCTCCGTCTCAGGCGCAGATCAGCGCCTTTTCGGATCCTGACTCCCTGGCTAAAGACGCGGGGCCCCTACTTTGGAGCGCAGGTTCCACTGCTCTGTACCGAGGCTCTCGAAATGGCTTTACCCCTTCTGGTTAAAAAAGATCTCCGTCCCGTCCCGTAACAAGCCCATACCCAAACCTCCCCTTCCGACAATCTGAAGGGGAGTTGTGGGTTGCTGGGCTCCCAGGTTCCCAGCTGTCTCTCGGACCACTTTTTCCAGCGTTGCCAACATTTCAGCACATTCTCGCGCCGCTCAGTCTGTTTTGGTCCGGGCAGCCGTTTGAATGCGGCAGTGGTTTGCCCCTTGCCTGTTCCCGGCGACAGATGTCATAACGAATTTTCGCTCTTTCCTTCCCCAAGTTCTTTCTGAAGCCGGATTATAATTAAATGTAACGGTCCAATGTGGATTAACATACATACACAAAAAAGAAAGCGTGCGCGAGAGAAAGAGAAGAAAAACTCAGCCGCACACACGCGCACACATAGAGGCTCATTCGAACACACACATGCATAAGCATAATACACGCACACACACACTCACAGGCGCACACACCCGCGCGCCCACACACACAAAATACCTCCGCATCGTGGACGAGTCCTGGAAAGGTAGTTGACATTTTGCGTTCTTCGAACGAGGCGTAAAATTAAATTCCTTTTCCAAATTTAAAAGGAAAGAAAAGAACCAAAGCCACCATCAAACCAAGAATAATTTCTTTTAAAAAAAAAAATTAGAAAAATTGCCGTCGTCTCCCGTTTCCCCCAAATGTGGAAAAAAATAGAGACACATATATATTCTGTCTAAATGCAAAAGTGTCCCCCAATCTGCTTGTCGAGACCGCCAGCCCTTTTTCCGCCATACAAGCCTTTTAAAAACCTGTAGGAACAATTTCCCCCTCTGCACAAAAGCGGCTCCCCGGATCAGATTTTGTACTTGCTGGGTATTTCTTTGGCTGATGTCGTAGGTCCCTTGGTAATATAGAAGTTTTGAAAATTAAGCATCAGCACTGAGAACTGGGAGGACAATAGATAGAGCAGCTTCATCCCTGGAGACAAGGAATAAATATTGTATCTTCGCCTAATAAGGAACTGGAGGTTCTTTCAACGTTTTTATACATTTTCCCCTTCGCTCTTTCAGAACGCTTTTTTCTCACCCGTACTTAGGCTAATGTGGGATCCCCACATTCAGCACTTCCATACCGACCTTTTAAAATTCATATTGTTGGAAAGATCTAGGTCTGTTACATAAAACAATATAGACGAATTTAAGCTAAACCATCCTTTTCAATTGGTAAGTTGCTTCTTTTAGCGCACTGTATTTGCGGTCTGTGTGGTTCCCCCCCCCCACACACACACTTTTGACTAGGGCAGAAATTTGTTTTCTATGTAATTGAATTTCTCTCCCCCTCCCCCCACAAATTAGAAAACCAATTAACCGAGTTGGTTTTTAAAAGAACAGAATCGAAATTAAGCCCCCACCACGACCTAACCTTTTAATGTGGGACATCCTACATGAAATCACATTGTTTTTTGAAGAAAGCGTTTCAAAGGAAGAACTTATCTGAAACGTGAGTGCTGTTGCGATGCATTTTATTTATGTGCTACACATACAGTCTCACACACGCTGAATATAGTGGAAATAACACTGGATGTGGAATACTGGAGAAATATACTGGCGGTGCCACAGACTTTATTTTGTTGGGTGGAACGCTAATCAAAGCTGCCTGTGTTTCCCTAACACCCCCCCCCGCCCCCATTGATTCATTACAATCGGCCAAGTTCCTTTCGGGAGGTGGCCCGGCAGAAGCACCCCAGCCCCGCTGCCTGCTTCGAGGCGCCTGCCAGCCTGGTCCCGCGCTGAGGGCCGTGGCGGCGCCTGGGTGAAGGCAGGCGCGTGGGCACCTGGCATCTCCCTTCTGCTGCCGGCGAGCTGATACCGCCAGTAGTGGCGATAAGGAGCGGGTGGTACTGGTTTTTAATTGCCATTTAATTTGCTTGGCTTTTAAGTATTTAAACCGCGAAGGGTTTTTTCGGAAGAAGCCGCGGGCGAAGAGACAGGTGGGCTCTGTTTGAAGGTCCGAGGTAAGGGAGGGTTTCTTGCTATCTGTTTGCGCCGGCTAACAGGAGCTGTCAGTCAAGCCGCTTTTCTTTCTACAAATGGACCCGGGCACACGACCGGAATGGCAATGCGTTGTCGGAAACGGGCGAGGCGAGTTTCCAGACAGGCCCTTTCTAAGGTTCAGTAGCAAATCCTTTAGCTTCGCCAGATTTCTCCGAAGAAAGATCCTGGCGAAAGGAGTTCTCGCTTAACTCGTTCCTAAGAAAGAAAATGAGACAATGAGACCCGCCTCGCATTTTGATCTTGAAAAGCTATTTATTAATGGGACTCCGGTGATCTTTTCTCAGCCTTCGGGCGCAGTTCGAGTTTTGCCTAATAAAGATGGGCGAAGACATCGGTGCATCGACCAGGGTGCCCTGCAATTGCTTTAGGACGCTTCTAGTTGTGTGTCCTCGAGCACAGCCATCTTCTGCACATTTCCCCAGCGGACAATCCCTCTGTCCGTCTGCTCCCGAGTAAGGGTCCATGGCTCTCTCCCTCCCCGTCCCAAACTGCAGCCCTCTTCCCAACCTGGCGGCTGACTCGTTTCGAATTACCTCGTCTTTTAAACGCCTGGGTGGCCCAGATCAGGACAGCCACCTGCCTGCCTCTTAGGATAATGGCAGTGATTCAACCTTCCAATTCGGAAACCTGAAGGGGCTCCAACTCAAACCTCAACCTGGCTTCTCTCCTCCCCAGCCCCGTCCCTGTATAGTCTGGATTTTTAAGCATTTTCTCTGAGTAGGAATTCTTAGAAACTCGGAACTTTGCATACAGTTTTGCAAACCCTTATGGTGCTCTCTTATATGGATTTAAATCCCAGATGCCTCCTTTCTTTCAATGGAACTGAGGAAATACGCTTAGGATCTGGCGGTCATACTCCGATTTCCTCCTCAACTAGACTGAAAAGGAAATCCGCCAGATCAACCCAAAGACGGTCTTGAGAACAAAGATTTGGGAGTAGGACCCAGATGAAACCACAGAGTTCTAAAACTGGTGCGCCCAAATCTTCAGTGCCCAGCAGCTCTAGAAGAATCTGCTCCCCAGTCTGCAGTTGAGCATTCTCTGAATTCGATTCCCATAATAATCGTTGCTGTCACAGAAAGTTTTCTTTCGTCCCCCCAGAAAAGCCAGGGCAGGGGAGTGGGAGAAAAGAAGGCCAACTGGAAAGGAAGTAAGAAAGTGCTACATTTTAATCTTCCTTGTTTTCGTTTAGGCTGGTTAGCAGTTTTCACTTCCCTGCAGCCAAAACAAGGCAGAGGAGGGGCAAGGATCTTGCCAATCTCCTCCTCAGCTTCCTTGGCAAAAGAGAGGGAAATCAGGAGTTGAAACAAATAACCTGGGCTCTTGGGGAGGGTAGGAAGATTCAGTCATGCCAGCTGCGTTTGCCATACTTTGAAGGAAATCATCCAATCTTACCCATACACTCCCCTATGCAAATATTGTCCACATCCAAGGGCATTTAATAAGTAAAAATTGTAGAATGGTTTCGCACTTGCTACACCCAAAGCCATCTTTCTAAAGAAAGGAACCACAGTTTTCACTTAGCTAATTGATTCCCTTCTGGGTTGTCCTGGCTACAAGAGCAGTTCTGCAAAGCTGGGACATGATCGATGGTAATAAATGAATGGCCTACTTTAGAGCAGCCTCTCCCAAAGTTTTCACCGCTTTCATCTCGGCAGCCTCTGAGAAAGGACTTTGAAGGAACGAGGAGGATGAGGAGGGAAGCGGCATGGTCCTGTATGAGGGAGTCCTGTGCTTCAGTGGCAAAGGTGTTGGTTGTTGGTGTTGAAATGGAAATCTGATTGGGTGTTCTTTTTCTTATCAGAACAACATGTGAGAACCAGTTTGAAGTAGTGGTGAAGGTGCTGGCTGAGAAATCAGCAGACTGTGAGTTCAAGTCCCACCTTAGCCATGAAAGCTCTCTGGGGGATTTTGAGCCAGTCAGCCTTTCAATCACAATCCACCTCATAGGGATGTTGTTGTGTGGAAAATAGAAGGAAGAAGGAGTATCAGGTATGTTCACTACCTTCAATCATTTATAAAGCAATAAAGGCAGGTTAAAAATAAACAAAAACATACATCAACATGCAATCCAAGGAAGATAAAGTAGTCTTACTAAGTGGGGAAAATATTAGTGTTGCTTCCTTTCTGATTATTATGTTTCTTTATCAAATTTATAATCCACCGACTCCTTGAGAAGATCAGCAACATAAATCAAAAACATTCATAAAAGTTCAAAAATTACAAAGATATATTACTACCCCCAACTACATTACATAATCCATAAATAATAGTCAAAACAATACATTGACTCATTTCAAACTTAAATGTATCAGATGAACATTCTTAACAATGATTTCTGCACTTTTGCCAGTTTCCAGTGTTTACTTCCAGTTACCAGCAAAAAATGGCCATTGGATAAAATGGATTCATTTAATGACTGTAGCATTTCCTTAATGATCATGGCATTTGTTTAATGACTGCTGTGTTCATTTAATGACTGCTACAGAAAATCAGGCATGGTCACATGCTGACCCACTTAACAATTGCCATACTTACTGTAATTCAGATGGAAAAGAGAAGCAGATGTAAGAGTCATCTACGTACAGATGGCACACAACTCTATATCCACACTAACAACTTCCAGTAGCTTCACTGAGTTATTAAAAAGCATGGGAGGGGGGCGGGTAGGATGGAACCTTGTGGTTTTGTGGTTCAAGAACTGTGGAGCAGTGATTCTCTCCATCAGAAAGCCTATCCTTACGGAAGAAGCTGAACCATTATAAAATCACACCTCCATCCCCCAAGTCCAAAAGGCGGTGCAGGAGAACATTATACTCAACAGTATCAAAGCTGTCCAAAGATCAAGAAGCACAAGCCAGAAAACACTACCACTTTCATACTCCCTGAACAAAAAATGTCCACCTGATCAATGCTGCTCCATATCATACCCTGACCAGAAATCAGGATATTAAAGTATCATTCCAGATATTTCATCCAGAATTATCTGGAGCGGTGCAGCTACCACCCGCTTGACCGCCTTGACCAAGAATAATAAAACTGAAACCACGTTATAATTGTCAAGAGGGGAGGGAACCATGGATGCTCTTCAACAGGGAACATCTCCCTTGATTGAAGGAAGCATTAAAAGGCAAGTATGAGGCCTCCCTCAAGGGGGCCCTCCTGACCAATATCTAGGAAAAGAAAGCCAGGTCTAAGGGTGATGGCCTAAGCACATCCAAGCACCCTGGCCAAGAGAAAATAACTCCAACAAAAGAGGGCAAACAAGTGCACTGACTTCCTCCTAGTATCTTGTTTAATGGCGACATCAATCTGCTTGGCAGATGAAAGCTTTGATCTGTGGACAATTAAAAGGAAAAAAAAGTAAAACCAGGTATTTTAAAACAGGAATTATAAAGTTATGTAAAGATCTTTGGAAGATCTTTATGTAGAGATATAGAAGACCTAAAATGTGGTCTGCATATGGCAGCAAAGCATGTTTAAATTCAGCTACCTGTATTTTCCAGATACCACCAATTGGCCTTATTAGGCATGCCAAATTCATATATTTGTATATGAAGCTGAAAATTAAGGGAGATAAAGGGTATCGCTGACTCATTTTATAATGCATTTTGATTAACAATAATATATTCTTGTTAGGAAATCCTCAGGTAGAGGGATTGGAGGAGTTATTATTATCCAAGAAATAAATTACATAGGAAATTTAAACTGCATCATCACTTATTGTCACCACATGAAAGGATTTTCCTATTTTCTGTGATGCTAGAAATGCTGATTCATGTTTAGCAGAAAAAAAAGGTATTATAAAATCCAAGAGTCTTATATTATATGAGTTTTGATGCCCTCTCATAAAACCAGATTATGCTGGATATATTATTTAGGTAATACTTTCTTTATCAAGCCTTTTCATGATCTGTTAAACAATCTATTTCAAAATTACAAGTATATGAATTTCATAATGTGAAACTGGCAGGGTTTCATTTTGAAAAAAATATCTGATGTACCTCCAGCACTAGAGGGGATATACTCTCTCCTTGAATTTTCTGCACTACTCTATACTTACTCCATCTCGCCCTCAGGCCTTTCCAGATTTCACCATTTCGATAATGTTGTCACATATGAGCACTCTCTTTAAGCAAATGTCTTTGGGGTGAAACACGTGTCCCATTAAATGCATTTGGAGAGCAAGTTTGGTGTAGTGGTTAAGGCACCAAGCTAAAAATGGAAGAGACCATGAGTTATAATCCCACCTTAGACACAAAGCCAGCTGGGTGACCTTGGGCCAGTCACTTTCTTTCAGCCCTAGGAAGCAAGCAATGGCAAGCCACTTCTGAATATATATATATATATTCATAGTTATAATAAAAAGTTATAATAAAAAGAGGGGTTTGTTTAGTAGAGAAAGGATCAGAAATAAGATTAATTATAACTCTAGAAAAACAAGTTTATATTTTACAATTGGATCATTCTTCCTCCCCAGCTGACTGTCCCTTTCCCTTTTTCCAAGAAAGCAAAGGAGATTTTCTCACCTAATTCTTATCATTTCTACTAGTATATCAGTAATATCTTATTTAGGAGTAATAGTTGTACTATGCAATAACATTTGTTCTTCTTTGGATGGGGGTGTGAAAAATCAGTATTTCTTTTTAGGTTCACCTATTGCCATCTCTGCCCTACATCATGCGTTTCACAGACTGTTCACGAAGGGATGTCACATCATATGCTGTATGATGAACAAATGGAATAATGTATGAATTACAGCACTTCACTGAAAGACATGCATGACTTATGATATGCAGTAAAAATTAAATTCTTTTGAGAATGTGATGTGGAGAACGTGATGCTGAGATCGATGGTCATTCACATCTGGAATTTACTTTATAGGTTTTACAATGAAATTACTCTATGCAGATCTTGCTTCAATTAAATAAAATGTACAGAACCCATGAGTTCACCCTAAGGGGGGGAAATAACACACCAGTTGAGGCAGTATTTATTTATCTATTTGTGGCTTACTAATTCTAGTCAATAAACTGGATAATTTTTTTTTAAATGGATGAGAATAGTGTACAATAAAGCCAAGATAAGACCATAAAAAGAGCAAAAGAATACAGAATAATGCACAAAGAATACAAAAGAATGCACAAACAAGCAAGGCAGCACACAAAACTACACACTCTTCGGTCTGTGGAAAAACCTTTCTCCATGGAACCAGTCCCTGATGCCCAAAAGGTTGGGGACCTCTGTTCTAAAGCACTGAATATATCAGTGAAAAAACAGTTAACCTGCCTCCTCCTCCTCTTCCTCCTCCTCCTCCTCCTCCTCTTCCTCCTCCTCCTCCTCTTCTTCTTCTTCTTCCTCCTCCTCCTCTTCTTCTTCTTCTTCTTCTTCTTCTTCTTCTTCTTCTTCTTCTTCTTCTTCTTCTTCTTCTTCTTCTTCTTCTTCTTCTTCTTCTTCTTCTTCTTCTTCTTCTTCTTCTTCTTCTTCTTCTGCTTTCCATCTACATCAATTGTTGGCTTAACTTGCTTGCTTATGTCACTGCTTTTCTTAACCTGTATTATTTAAGGTCCCTCATTCAGCTGATTATAACTATTGACAAAATTACTTCACTTTTAATGGTCTTTAATTGTTTTCTTCTGTAGCAAATATCAGTGCATATGTCTTCATGGTTTATCTTACATGTGATTCTTGGCATCTTTTCTCTAGGTTGTCTGGGCATTCCATTCCTCCAGCATAAGATTTTTTTAAAAAAATATCCAAATCTTCTGGGCTTTGGGAATCTTTCCTAAGATTCTAAATAGCTAGTTGTAAGATACTACTAGTAATACTAGTAAGATACTACTAGTAATCTTCACAGAACCTAAATAATACTTCTTTGAATTCATAATGTAGTCTTTTCTATGACAGTGCTAAATGCAGGTTAGGCCAACATTTGCAAGATGAGAATTGGAATAGCAAAGCCATTATGCTAAGCCATGAGCAATCCTCACTTAAATATGAGCCAGCAGTATACTACAGCTGCCAAAAAGCCAACACAGTTCTAGGTTGCATTAACAGAGGGATAGAATCAAGATCACGTGTTGTGTTAATACCACTTTATAATGCCTTGGTAAGGCCACACTTGGAATACTGCATCCAGTTTTGGTCACCACAATGTAAAAAAGATGTTGAGACTCTAGAAAGAGTACAGAGAAGAGCAACAAAGATGATCAGAGGTCTGGAGGCTAAAATATATAAAGAATGGTTGCTGGAATTAGGTATGTCTAGTCTAATGAAGAGAAGGATGAGGGGTGACATGATAGCAGTGTTCCAATATCTTCCAAAGAAGAGGGAGTCAAGTTATTCTCCAAAGCACCTGAAGTCAGGACAAGAAGCAATGGATGAAAACTAATCAAGGAGAGAAGCAACCTAGAACTTAGGAGAAATTTCCTGACAGTTAGACCAATTAATCAGTGGGACGACCTGCCTCCAGAAGTTGTGAATGCTCCAACAGTGGAAGTTTTTAAGAAGAGATTGGACAGCCATTTGTCTGAAATGGTATAGAGTTTCCTGCCTGAGCAGAGGGTTGGACTAGAAGATCTCCAAGGTCCCTTCCAACTGTTATTCTATTCTATTCAATTGTAGAAAAGGAAGTGTTACTCAAGATTATCAAGTAATAAAAGAGCTTGACATTGCCCAGTTTGAATAACAGTTTGACATTATCCAATAGTTGAGACTTGGAATGGTGAAGAATGGCAAAAGATCTACTCAAGAGAGGTTTGTGAAGGTCTATATACATCAAATATGGAAGCCTTTTTCAGAATTATCACATAGGCATGCTCTAAGAAATGAGGAGGTGATAAGCTGCCTGGGAAAGCCAAGGGAAATCATCAAAACAATTAAAAAATGAAAGTTAGAATATTTCGGACATGTGAGGCGACACCCAGAAAAATACGGCATACTCCATTTAATCCTCCAGGGAAAGATTGAAGGCAAATGAGGTCCAGGCAGAAGAAGAACATCATGGCTTCAAAATCTAAGGGACTGGTTTGGACAAAATTCAGCAGCACTTTTTTGTGCGGCTGCTGATAAAAACAGGATCACCAACATGATCCCCAATGCCGATAACGGATATGGCACAAGAAGAAGAAGAATATGCTCTAAGAAACCCACTAATGGATGACTGTTTCATCCATTATACCAAGCCATAAGTAATTGTAGAAGAAAAAGTGTCACTCAAGATTATCAACTAATAAAAGAATTTGACATT
Organism: Azemiops feae; assembly: GCA_023970755.1. Classification (NCBI taxonomy): domain Eukaryota; kingdom Metazoa; phylum Chordata; class Lepidosauria; order Squamata; family Viperidae; genus Azemiops; species Azemiops feae. Next base: position 1,479,193 of record JALGBA010004244.1, read on the forward strand.
ACCCATACTTCCCTAGAAAGAAAGAGTGGAGGAACCTGATCAGTGGGTGCTGATGTGCTGACTCATTGCCCTTAAATTCTCAAGGACCTTCATCTAGAAAGGCTTTCAATTATTTTGGAAGAACCTGCTCTTATCTTGACTTATTTAATATGAAAGAAAGAAAGAAAGAAAGAAAGAAAGAAAGAAAGGAAGGAAGGAAGGAAGGAAGGAAGGAAGGAAGGAAGGAAGGAAGGAAGGAAGGAAGGAAGGAAGGAAAGGCCCAATTACTCAAAAATGAAAAACTGACAGAGTCATAACAAAAGATTCCATACAGACTCTTCCAAGTTCTCAATTAGAAGCTGGTCATACTTCTCATAATAAATTTCTCTGTAAAAAAAATCAGACCAGATGACAAGCTGTTATTCCATTAAGAAACAAACTAGACTGATGTTATTTTCCAGATACATTTTAAGGACCCACTTTTTACATTTCTCTTGGTAGTTGAGAAGGAAAACATCTGTAGATTGTGATTAACATTAGATTCTTTAGATTATTGAGAATTATGCTTACCAGTAATAACAAACCATATACCTAATTAAATTCATAGCACTACGGTATGCTCATACACCATCAAAATTATGGCATCAATTTATAATAATTCATTTGAAGATAAGGCTCAGCACTGGCATTCACAAATGTTTGTTGGCAACTGCAGGTAAATGTGGTAAGAGTCAAAGGAACCTCAGTGAATAATGAGATCCACCTACAAATAAATCTACCAATTGAGATCCAGTTAGGAAAGGAATACACAGGTGAAAGAATGTATGATTTCCATAATTTGTCTGAGATTATCAGTCATCCATAAATGTGGAACATTTTGATATTGCCATATTAACTGGCAATATAAAAAATACATAATATTTTTCCTCCCAAACAATCACCTGTGAATTGTATTTTGGGGAGGGGATCACCTTACATTACCTGATAAAAATAGACAAGCTATTTAAAACAAAGGATTGGGCTATAAGTGCAAAGATGATGAAAAGCATAGATGCCTTTGAAGATTAGCTTGAAGATTAGCCCTTGCTTGGGAAGGGTTGCTTTCCTAGTGAATTTTAACCCTTTTTGTAATCCCTAAAGAGAGGGCTTCTCTCTCGTGTCTTTCCTTTCTCCATCTAACTACCTTTTCCTCTCTCCTCATTTCCATCCAGTTTTGCTCTCCCTTTTCTCTTTATTTTCTTTCTCATTGCAGCTGCTCCTTCCCTCCCTCTGGGTTCCCACCCTCCTCCCACTTTCTTGTTTTTGCTGTTTCTGTTGGAAGAAAGGAATACAATGTTTTAGTGTATTTCTGTATGTAAGAGTAGCTTGGGTATGTGAAAGAGACTAATTGGCACATGCAGATGGGGATCAATTAATTTTATCAATTAGATGTCTTATTTTAAAGTCATTTTTTCCTTCTTTCCTTCTTTCCTTCCTTCCTTCCTTCCTTCCTTCCTTCCTTCCATCCTTCCTTCCTTTTTTCTTTCCTTCCTTCCCCTCTCTTTCCCCCTCTCTCTTCTCTCTGGACTATGGCTTCTAACAAGTACAGTACATACAGTAGATAGGTCCAATAGACACATGATCATACAAGTGTGACATAAGTTAGCCAAGCTAACTTATGATAAGTAGGAAAAATAGGCATTGTATATGGTTTTTGTCTGTATTTGTTATTTTTCTTGTCCAACCTTTTATTTGGAGGATCATGTTAAATTCAGGGGTGTCTTCCTTTCAGATAAATAGTTGCATTTTGCATATGACTCATTTGCAATATTTCATACAAGGATGTATTTTGCCAGATTTTTGTAGCTTTGCTCTAGATCTAGGATTTGTCAGTAAATGCTCACTACATGAAGGGCAATGCTATTAATATTTTTAAGCTATTATTCTCCCAAGGGTATGAGCAGCTTGAATAAATCTATGATTAAGGTGGTGTTTTTGTCAAAATTTGAATACATATTTATTCATGGTTTGAAACATGAGGCTTTTATTGACTCAAGAATCCAAGATATATTGCACATATTTTCCTTGACTTTTTGCTATTAAAATGCATATGCTGCATTCCCCAGACTGAAACCAGCTACTTCAGAGATAGTGGAATCCATCAGGGGATATGTATTTATGTTTTTAAAACATATTTTAATTTCCCCATTGATCATAACTCATGAATAAAATCAAGATATTCCCTGAGAATTACCACTTAAAATTAAGAATTAAATATGATATGGAAAAAAACACATCTTCAGTGACCAAGCAATAAAATGGCTAGTGAAATTTCATTTTTAATCAGCAAGTGGTCATTACTGAATGTGAGTTTTTGTTTTAACAGGAAGAAAGGAAGGACTTCAAAAATAACTTTTTTTGGGGTAATAACTAATATCTTATTTTGTTTGCTGACAATACAAACTATGGAATCAGTTTTGTAATGTCAGTAGATAAACCTTAAGCCAATTGTCTTGTTGACAACCTGGTGGATTCTTGTGAATGAAGGCTGAATGATCAAAACCTTAGAACTTTAGCAATCTCAGTCTTGAAGGGTTTGGCCAAAGCTCATATTAAATAGAATTCTTTCCATTGATTTGAGATGGGATCAAGATGGGGTCGCAAACATGTCTTTGAGATTCTGTGCTAGAGTGAAGGAAGAAATAGAAAATAAATATCTGAGAATTGATTTTTTAAGGAGATCAGTCACATCATTTGGAAGTAATTTTACATGACAGTTAAACTTGGACATGCCATCTGGTGAGAACAGGCTATATTGTACACACAAACAAAAATATTTGATTTCTAATTCCTTTGCTATAGGTATATTTAAAAGGGTATCTCTTGAGATGGCAACTGAGAATGCAGATGCATCCTTCCATATTAGAGATATTGTTTGCCTTGAATATAATATAATATTTTCATAGGAAAGAAAATTACATTACTGATAGAGATGGAATTTCACAGAGAAATATATGACATTAAGAAATGTAAAAGTCAAAAGATAATACATTCCTCTTTTCTGCTTTTCTTGTAATAAAAAAAAAGGGGGGATGGAAGAAAGGTACCTATTGTGCATATATTACAATCCTAAGCTATAAACTAGAGACAGCTACAAAATTATCTGCATTAAAGTTTTACCAGTCTCTTATATAGATCTTTGCAAAACTGGAAAAGAAAATATTTCACAGTTGTGTTTGATATTCCAATTACTTTACCACTTGAAGTGACCAACAAGGGGGAAAAAATAATCAGTTTGGGTAAATATTTTGAAAGATTTTATAATTTTAAGGATGTGTGGATTGACTTCATTTTAGCCTTAACTGTTGTCTTGATTTGAATTGATTTGGAAATTGAGTCAATTTGAAGCAGTGATTTGATTTTCCAAATAGATTTTAACAAGGATCTTTTGCATAAGCACAAAACCATTCTGAATCATTATATTGATCTGAGGGTGTTCAATTTGATTCACTGATCTGATTTGGAAAGTCAATCTGATTCTAAGGTTCAATAGAATTACCTTCAGATCATATCTTAAAAACAAAAGAAACATGCAGTCTTAATAATTTCTGTGCCTAATACAGATCTGGAGATCTGTAGCTTTGTCACTGAAGTGGTAATAACTCCAGCTTTTTAATAAAACTTAGAAATTTAGATAAACATGTGCAATTCTACAATTAACATAAGCACATACTATCTATTCAGAGAACTATGTTTTATTTACCTGGTGTGTCAAATTTGCATGGGAATGGAATGTGTTCTTACAGCTCGGAAATAGAGTGAAGGAAATATTTTAAAAATTAGAAATATGTTAATTGATGAAAATTAAAGAAAATTACCCGATCATTTTCAAGATGATCATTTCAATTCGTATTTCTACCAACACAAATGCTTTCTTATGCAAATTGTCCACCATTTCCCACTTTAAAACAACAACAACAACAATGCACTTGTAATCCAGGTGTTATTTTGGTCTACATTCATTCCATGTGTTACACTTTCCTCAAGAGTGAGTCATTGTGAATGATTCATAGGAAGTATAAACCTGCTCACAAGTTTATGTACTTGCAAATATAAAATTTGGTTTACTTAATGAACTGGGAGCTAAGTGATGAAATCACATGCTTCTGTTATATGTGTGTGAGGGAGATTATGTGTGTGTTGATCTTGTCCCTGACAAAAATCAAATTCATACAATTTTAAAATTGTCCATATTTTCCTTTATTTATGTATTTAATTCATAAACTACAATTCTCCTCTAGCAATTGCTCATAGGAACTTTCAAATACACACCCACACACTAAAATTAAGACAAAACTGATAGCCAAATCATTTAGCAATAGAAAGCTTGAGAAATGAATTGAGCAAAGGAAGGGAAGAAGGGAAAGCTGGAAGGAGAAAAGGAGCTCCCAAGAGAGTAGATTGTTATTATGATTTGGATTTCTATCCCACCTTTGAAGTCAATATTAAAACCTTAAATTGTGCCTGACAAATCTTTGATAACTAGTGTGTATTTTTCGGAACAGACTTCATGAGACAATTTACCTTGCAGAAGTTAGCAGCCAAACTGCCATATGGTACTTTCCCCCAATTGTAACTTTCAGGCACTTTTCAAGAGAAGCCCCAGACAGAGCATGCTGCAACAGTCAAGCTGTGGATAATTTAATTTGACAACCAGCTTTCTCCAACCCCTGCTTTGTTGATTAGAGATGGTTAGGGAAAAGCAACTTTACTTCTAATTCTCCAGTGCAAAACAAAAGGTCAGTGTGCAAAAACTCTGTTTTTTTGCAATCTGCTCATTCTGGAACATCCTTCCTGCCTTCGAGACCCTGTCAAGCCATTTCCTTTCTGGAAGAACATTTCCAAAAGTGTGGAAAGTTGCCCCCTTTTATTGTCTTCAAGCAACACCAACCCTGATTGAGGATTATGGAGAAGTAAATCGGTTGGTAGGTAGATAGATGGAAGTCTGCTTGGTGTATTTGCCTTTAAATCTTATCCTTGGAAGGTGCCTGTGTCGGTCTCCCTCCCACAAGGCCACATCCCCATTGGGTTTCTGCAGGAGCAATTCTTTTATTGAACCTCCAAGCTCTGCAACACAAGATTGCCTCTTGTTTGTCAGCCCCCGCTTCAGCAGGGAGCTGTCCATTCAGAACCAGACATCCACGTGGTGCTTGCCCGCGAAAAAACAAAAGCAGTGAAATATTAATTAAGAGAGCTAAAGAAAGAGAGGAGCAATCTGTTCAATTCTACGCCCGGAGGCAAGCTCTAACGGAAACCACATATGCTTCCCCTCTCCCCCCCACCCACCCCCAAGAATTCTTCATTTGGGCATTAAAATACTTAAAAGGATTAGTCATTAAATACTGGCATATTTAGATTAATTTGTTCGAAACTCTGTGTCACAGAGTTTGATCAGAAAGCTAAGGGTTTTAATCTCATTTGCCGTATTTACCTAGATGTTTTATTTCTTCTGCTGCTTGTTACAAGGATCATATTAATATCCCATGTATCCAGAGGGAAGAGTTTTTTTTTAAAAAAAATGAGCCGGATGCATAGAAATATCAAAGGGCCTTTTCAAGTAAAACAAAAGATGTTAGTGGGAATCCTCTGTTCCCTACAGCAGACTGACTCTGACTGATTATAGGGATCTGTAAAAGTTGCCCAGGGAGGCAGTGGAGCTCAGTGGCTAGAACAATTTTGAAATGTTAGAAGGTTTGACTGTTGCTCCACCATCTTACCACATCAGAGTTAGTGACTTCCTTTAGCCCTCCTTCCCCAAATTTCAAATAAAGGATATTCAGTTGTTTAATTAATGCACTGGATTTTAGCAAGATTCTGAGCATTAATGCAATCTCATCTATATTCATAGCCACCAAATATGATTTATCTTGTATTTGCAATAATTGTGTTTAATTAGAATCCATATGCCAGGATGCTGGGTGCCCAATGCTACTTAACACAATTTTCTAAAAATAACCCAGTCACTAAGGATCATTAACAGCAAGGAATAACCATGATGTAGTGGTAAAGCACACACCTTGTATAAAAGCTCCTGGCTTTAGTTTTCTGTATCTACAGGCAGAGCTTGGGAAATGCTGGCTGGTGAATTCCACACATCTTCAAGGGACCAAGGTTGAGAGACACTGCTATAGACCTCTGAAGTAACAGCAGAAGGAATATCAGATGAGTCAGAGAGAACATCTGGGAGAAGATTTCCTATCACAAGCATTCTACTTTGCTACCATCTCACCTTCAAGCCAAGCAGAGCCAGGTGTGGAAAAATAGCCCTGACAAGCAAGTCAGAGGAATATCACCTATCTATAAATCTGATTTTATTATTGTGGATCAGAAAAAAAGATAGCACTGTATAAGGAGCATTATGATTCCCATAGTGTCACTTAATTCACCTCTATCTACATTCATTGTGGGGGTAAATGAAATCAGAAACGAACAGTATTCAAATAGACCCAAATGTTTCTTTTCCCCAAATCAGTGTACAATGCTGTCTAGAACAATGTTGCTAGAGATTCTCCTGCATGTTTTGAGCCACGTTTTTCATTCATGTAGGTCAATACTAACCCCCTGCAAAAAAACCTAAGACCTTAGAATAAACCACCACTGAAAGAGACTTCTCTGAAAACTGCCATGCTCACAATTGCTGGATGAGATAGTTCATGATGACTCCAGGAGATGTAAAGAGGGACAGAATAAAGGGAGCAGGAGAATACCATGATGAGATGAAATGGTGAGACCACCTCATGTGTCAAGCTTCCCCCCTTCCCTGCCTTTCAGCCTTTTTAGATGCTTTATGTCAGGGGAGCATTAAATAAATGACAATTTGCTGGTCTTTAAAAATATCTCAAAATCTATTGCCCCAGGCATGTCCATTCACCCTCTCTAATGGTTGGGACAGCCTTGGGGCTTTGCCCCTTTAACATTTGTCTGTTGCCCAGTTATCCTGCTACAAGTACTGGTTTGGGGGGTAGTAGAGTTTGATGGAGGTGAAAAGCCCCTGATTTACTGGAATGTAGGTCTTACTTCAGAAACCTTAGCTTCTGGATATAATGTACTAGATTTGTTTCCAAATATCTGGGAGAGAGACAGAGGGAGAGAGGAGTTCAACTTTGAGTATGCAGGAATAAACTCTGCACCTGCCTTGAAGCTTTTTCAATCCCACTATTGTGCTTTTCTTTCTCTCTTAAAACCCAGAAATGCTTCTCATATTCAGAGCGCTAAGTCTGCTCCCCATGGGAAAACTTATATAGATAAGAGAGTTACATTAGGGCAGAAATGCAGGTCACATCATATCAAGATGAAAGTATCAGGCCAAAGATGGGTTTCCTAATAAGATGTGTATTGCTCATTCTGCATGTTAAGATTTGCCTTGAAATGTATAAGTAAACAAAAATAAAGCATGAAGAATGGATACAGTTTTAATTTCTGTGCCATGGTTTAGAAATCTATTGTTTTATTATTTTCAACTACTTCGAGTATTCTGTAAAAAGATAGTCTGCTACTTTCTGATAGTAACACATGGAAATTCCATATAGTCAAATATAGAAAGCTGATTTGCAAAAGAAATAATCATTCTAGACCAATCCATCATGAACCATATTGTTCCATTTGTTTGGAGGAACATTCCTCCATGTGAACTCTCAAGTGCAGTTTCAGTGCTTACAAGGCAATTAGGTTCAACACAGCTATGTTTCATTAGCTACCAAAAGATGGACATGCTTAAGTAAAAAAAGAAAAAGAAAAATCTGAGGTCTGGAAACATATGAACTTAGATTCTCCAACTTAATGGCTTCCAGATATGCTGAGATAAAATTCTCAGCTAGTGTGCCTAGAAATTTTAAGAACTATTATTTTCACCTTCTGAAAGATACTAAGTTAGAGAAGGCTATGGTATACCATGAGTGCTCCATCTCAATGTAGATACTAAAAAGAATTAAATGTTTTAATATTGTTCAGTTCCTGTTTAATGGAAATCACTGTTCACAGAGTCTGGTTATTGACTATAGAAAGCTTAGATGTCCCATCAAGAAAAGGAATGTAAAAGAAGTAACCAAATATGAGCTGATCCACAGTGTCTAAAATGCCAATAGAACAATTTCCCACAATCTCTTTTAACCTGTTTAATGCTTGGCTATTCCAGATCTAATTTATTTCTAAGACTGTTCTCTGGAAGAAAAATGAAGTAGAAAAAAATATTCAGGATAAATCATCTGTGCCTTTTGAACAGCAAGAACCTGTAGAATGACATTTAAAGGGAATTAAAGCTGATTTTGTACAAGCATCAGAATAACATATCTCCCAGCTAAAATAGAATTTCAGTTCATCCTCAGAACCTGACTGAAGTAAAATCATCATCCAGTAATTTACATGTCATTTACAGGGACACACATTGTGCCTTTAGCACTGTAAATACGATCTGAACAGCTTTTGATCTTTTGCAGCATCTGCAGGAACACATTATTGTTTCAGAAGAGGGCTGGGGAAAAAAAACAGAGTTCTAGGAAGGAAAGGAAAAATGCAGGAAGTGCAGTAACGTTGTCAAAATAAATGTGTCAGCCAAATGATAATATAAACGCAAGCTTCATTTATATGGTTAAATGGGTTATATATCAAAAAAATACTTTAGTAAGAGAAGCAAGCATATTGTTGAGCAACCAGTGTGTCTAAACATACAACACTGTAAACATCCTCTTGTGTTCCAAGAACACTTCAAAACTCTTTTCAGGAGAATGGAAACAAGGAAGAAAATACAGCCACAGAAAGTTAAGCTCCCTATTTTAAAAGTTGTAAATGATTCTAATGACTTTGAAATGAACCTGCCCTTCATTAACCTTGAGATTCTTCTCTGATTTTTCTCAGATTTGGAAGTTGGTTGATTGGTACCAGAGGAAAGAGTTTCCCCCCCTTAAGCATGGAGTTTAGCAGTGATACCCCAGTATTGGAAATCTAATTGTGTATTACCTTTAAGGTCAAGTCTTTAAGGTCAGGTCTAAGCTGTTGCCTGAGTTCTTAAAAGCAAACACTGTAAGTGTTACAGTCTGACATGGTAAATTGGTTCATAAAACAGGAAAACATAAAGCAGAAATTCCTGCTGCTGGGTATGTGAAATTTAGATGCAATTTGAAGGGGAATGGGGAGAAATCTGATCTGATCGATGGGACTCAGATTCCACATCTTCTTAGTTTTCAGGCTCCTTGCTTGGATATGTTATTAACATCACAGATTGCCTGTCCAATGGTCAGCAAATGTGAACATCAGCTTGGTGTTCCTTGCCATCAAATCAGCTGCTTTTTAGGTGGTTTGTGGCCTTGGCAAGCAAGTTGACATTGAATAGTGCACTGTTCTAATCTTGGCAGTCTGAAACTTTTGGAAAGCTTGTGTGCAAGACAGGGAACAACAAGCATTCAACATTGTTCCCAACAGTCAATATTCCATTCATGAACACGTTCCAGATGGCTCTTTTGGCCAACAGGAGGTTGTTGTATGGGTGGAGCAAGGATGAACGGGCAGGAATGAATTAAGGAATAATTGAAATTAGTTGGAAATGTGAATGATCATTGCAGTATTTCTACTTTCTGTAGGCCACTTCTTTGTGACAGCTTTAAAAGCACTCACTGTCATAATATTCTAATAAGCTCAGTAGAATTTGCTTACTTCTCAGTTTGCATTACATTGTAACCCAGCTCTATTACAATTATTTCCAGTTCTTTAAATTTTAATCAAAATAACATAAACATGCATTTTGATAGGGGACAGTGAGATGAGCACAGAAATCTGTTGATCCCTACTAGAATCTTGGACAGTAATAAATTAGCTAATTATTTTCCAGTTATTACTCTATATAACTTAACCATTGAGATTCAGAGGAAGGTTGAGGGTTTTTTATACGTCTATATACCATACTTATTCAGTAAAATTACTAAGGTTCCCTGCAGATTTGGCTTTACTTTTTATTTTGTTATTTATCACTAAATAAATACCTTCCCTATTATCAAGAAATTTGAAATTATTAATTACATACGACCTTTCAATTAAGAGGGAAGTGAATAACTTTACAAATTATTTGTTAACCAAGTGATGATGCTAATGATAAGGATAAGGGGTGGATCACCATTAGAACAATCTTAAGTAAGATGAGAAAAAGAACAGAAGATGTCTTCATGTTCAAAGTCCTGTCTTCAGTTCTTCAATGTTGGAAAAAAAATTATTTACACCAGTTTCAGGCTGTCCTCAATAATGGATGTAATCCTGACACTTCCTTGGCGTTGGAATCAGTATATCCAAGGTCAATTCTTATGTGTTCCTAGAATAACCCATTTCACAGCTTACAATTAGCAACCCAACCATTAATAAGGAATCTAACAAATATGTTTATCCCAGTTATCAGAGATTAGGATGAGTATTCTGACTCCTAAAATCTGCTAACATCTTGAAAATCAATGCTCTGGATTCTGAACAAGAAATTCAGTCTCAAATAAATAGTATTGTCCAGTTTGATAAGGATATTAAATAAAAAACTAAATATTATAGTATATTTTACTTAAATTTGGTAATAGGAGTTTAATTAAAATAATTGCTTGGTTGAAACGAAATTTTATGATTTGTGACTCATCAGAATTTTGTCATACTGATCATCAAAATTCTTAGGAAACGTAGAGCTTTGGCTTCTTATTCAGGAAACAAATATTTAATTCCAGGTAGGAACTTATATTTGAATGAACTACTTATGTATGGTTTTTTTAAAAAAATTATATTTGCACCTGTTTATAATATACTTCTAGAAGTGTCTGATTAATCTTTTAAATCAGGTTTCCTTATGCTTTAATTTCGTGTTTTAGAGATAGTATAATATGAAATATTATTAGGCTTACTTTAAACATTTGCATTTTGTTTTTGCATCCAAGGAATCATATTTCATCTCTTATCTATAAATAAATGCATAAAACAATCTTTTTAATCCTTGTATCAGTGGAAAGTCCATAAAGGGTTGGCAGAAGTAACAACATAGCTTATTTTAAACCCGATCAAATAACTGAACATTTCCTTCCTTTTACTTATAACAGTTTTATACTTTAGTTTATTCAAATATTGTTATAGGATTTGATTTCTCTTGAGTTTTTCTTTGTGCCATTGCACACAGTTCTTCAAGGCTTTAACAAACCTCTTTTATAAATCCAATAGGAAAAAATTATCCAGGACAGTCTCTTAGTTTGTTATTGTATTTCCCTTTTAAGTTTTGAAACCTTAGTCAGATTATTTTGTAGATCCAGTGAAACATCCTTTTCTAGGTAATTTTCTTGGCTGGTTAGTTGTAAATACTCATTTAATACCATCTCTATCTTGTCAGATAAAATTTGTTCTACATCTGTTATTTCTTCAATATCCTCTTAGTTGAACATCTATGTCTAACTCTATCCATAGAAGCAGATACCATTACAAGCATTGTTGATATTGTGGCTACTATTTTCTAATTCCACACTTCGATAATCTCCTTCAATATTTTTATTGCTATAATGGTTTGCACTGTCTTGCGGGTCTGTATATCTATGTTAAATCTTTAGTCCCCTTTAGTGTCCAATTTTTGAAATCATGAAATTGCTTATATTTCTTATGTCAAAATCGAATCTATTTTCCACAGAATTATAATCTTTATAATTAATTCCAAAATCATGTTGTAAAAGTTTCAATTTTCCAATTTTATCTGAGCCCTTAGTCCATTTATAACATTACAAGATCAAAATCTTATTTAGGTTTTTTTTTTTGCTGTTTATTTCAGATTTTTAAAATTTTTTAAACTTAACATTAAAATTTTTCTTTCATTTAGAATTGAAGGCAGACTCAGCTGGCATTTTCAAACTTGTCATTACAAAAGTCTCTAAAAGCTTGTAAGTAGGTAATGAGCAATTTCTGAAAGTGATTAGAAAGCGAGGCTTGCATACTTAATGTTCTTGAAATGTCTGCTGCGGTTGTGAACAAGATGGCTAATCTCATCATCTCCCAGTGCTAAAATGCACAGAAGACCACTGCCCTGCAGTCTCCTCAAGAGGAGCAGCCATCCGGAGCACATGTGGTAATCTCTTGTCTTCTCATGATCCAGAGTGGTTCCAAGAAACTGATTTATGCACCTGTTGAGGGATACGTGTTTTGTCAGTTTATTTCCATGTCTTACACCATATTGTCATTGATACAATGATACAAAATATCACTCTGGAAATAACCTTACCATCACAAGTTATTTTGTGCATATGTGCAGACGCATTGCTTGACTTTTATAGAATTAAAAGTATCTTCATACAGGTAATGCTCAGTTTAACATCATTCATTCAGCAACAGTTGCTGTATGAGTGGTTATGACTAGTCCTCAAAGTTGTGGCTGTCCCAGCACTCCCATAGTCATGTGACTATGCCCTACATCTGACAACAACCTTGTTAATTTATTTACATTTATTTATGAAATACTTCCCATCTTAAATATGTAACTCTAGGTGATAAACAATCCTTACAAAAATTATCCATCCCTCCTTCCCTCCCTCTATCCATCCCACAACAAATTAAAACAACCCTATGCAAAAGAGGAAACCTGAGGCACTGCATAGCAATTTCACAAAAACAAATACATGTATATTAGGTTCCACTAACATCCTAACCCTAATGCCTGGGGGAAAAGCCAGGTTTCAACAGCCTTCCAGAAGGTCAAGGCAATTGGTGGCCATTTTAAAAGAATCTTAACAGAGTTATGTTTGAGAAATGCCCCGTTCTCCCTTGGCCAGACAGGAAGCAGTGGGTGTGCCCCTCTAAGCAGAAGAGGAAGCTTAGCGAATGTGGGTGAGGCAAACATCTCAGAAGAAATCTTTCCGAGTTTCTTAGGCTGTATAGATGAAAGGGGAGAAACATATTGTCAGACTTGCAAGATTCTGTTAATGTAACCTTACAATACAGTAGTATTAGTCCATCTGGTCATGTGTCTTGTCTGGACAACCTGGCTAGACCGACATATCCCCTGTGGCTGCTGTATACTCCTATCTCATTTTCTAAGAGGAATGATTGAGTGAACCTTGGACATTCCCAATGTTGACTGGGATTTGAGTAAGCACAACAAGGGAGGGAGCATAAGAATAGAACAGAACAGAACAGAAGCTGGAAGGGACCTTGGAGGTCTCCTAGTCCAGCCCCCTGCTCAAGCAGGAGAACCTATACCCTTTCAGACAAGTGACTGTCTAGTCTCTTCTTAAAAACCTCCGGTGATGGAGCGCCCACTATTTCTGAAGGCAAACTGTTCCACTGATTAATTGTCCTCACTGTTAGGAAGTTTCTCCTTAATTCCAGGTTGCTTCTCTCTTTGGTCAGTTTCCAACCATTGGTTCTTGTCCTGCCCTCTGGTGCTTTGGAAAATAGTTTGATGCCCTCTGCCTTGTGGCAGCCCCTCAAATACTGGAATACTGCTATCATGTCACCCATTTCTTCTTTTGTTTAGACTAGCCAAATTTGACCCCTAATTGATCCGCTACAGTTTAGGGTTAAAATGGATCATCTCTTGCCCCAGTATTAGTTGAGTGCATGATTTATGCAATACATGGTATCATTAAATGACTCAGGTTCATTCTGTAAACCCAGATATGATATAAGAATTCTAGCCTGCATAGATATAGGTTGAATCATAGTTCTTCCGAGTTCTCATATTCTTATATTTTAACTCCTATCTTTTCCCAACTGATTTCTGCAACAGATGCAGATGGCTCCAGCCTACTCTTATTGGCACACTTAGGAGAACAAGAGGATCAGAAATTAATGGCGTGGAGGGCACTCAAAAGATTAAAGAAACCAAATCCAGAAACTGGAGATTTCTGATTTGAGGTACATAGTTAAGTAAAGAACTCTTTCTCAGCTCGACTGAGAACATCAGTGAAGGACATATGCTAAACCATTCCTGGCACTGAGACAAAGAACCCCACTAAACTGCATCAAGGAAAAGTTGGGATCAAAATGTGCATAAACAACCAGATGAACACAAAACAACAGAATGCTCATTTTGTACAAAATTATCTTCTGTCAGATTCCAGCATAATGTTCTTTCATTCAGCGACTTGCATTTGGAGAGCCTGCAAAGTGTCAGGCAATGTAATTAATTAGTGTTTGTTAGAAGCCCTTCAGATAGAGAAAAATGCTACAACAGCTTTTTAAAAAAATTAAAAAGAGAAAACGGCCAAATAATAAATCTAATCACAAATGCCTCTATCTGAAGCTGCCCTGATTTCAGCAGTGATTAAAGGCTATAAGTCGTAAGAAACTGAAGTGATAAACTTCCTTTGTCACGGAACACTACTACACAGCAAGACTTTGGAGTTCATTAGCAATGGAGTCCTTAGTCTGTGTGTGTGTGTGTGTGTGTGTGTGTGTAAGAGAACAAGAGAGGGAGGAAAATTGAATGATTATGACAGTCTATTCACACATTCTTTAAATAATGAAAGTGGTCTTTACAAAAGGATCTTTCATTATCTCTCATTTGGCATCCACTATTTTTCTCCTTTCAGTATCTGGAACTAATAAGGAAACCACAAAAATAGTTACTCCTCAGCATTCTTCCCTTGCCTTTCCCAACTGGCTTCCCATCCACCAGAATTTTCTTCCATTCCCATTAATTGGTCCTTAGAGAGTCTCCCTCTCCTACCTTTGCTGTGACAGTCAGTGAACATTTCTTCACCATCCTGAGTCAGAGGCCCTGTGATAACTCACAAGTCATAGATTGAACTGGAGCTGTTCTACTCCCTTCCATAATGTTTAATGCATAAGGCTTTTAAAATGGCACCATTAAGGGGATCGCACATACTTTATTTTGAAAGGATAATGGATTCCTTCGGTTATCGTGTGGCTGTGTTTATTAAAAAATATGAAATAGATTTTTGTATGTCTTACACACACACACACACACACACACACACACACACACTCAAACCTAATGGGAAATCCTAACAGGCAGTTGTCTGTCAAATGACTTTTTGGTATCTGAAAGCTGAAAGGTGAGAAAGCTCTAAAAGAGAACTCTCCACCTCTATCTCCCAAGGTAATGCATTGACTTGAAAGGAATGCTACTCCCCCCCCAAATAATTTACCTTTAAAATGGGAGAAACATTTTAGTTTCTCCGAGAATGTGAAAATGGAGAGACAGATAAGGTTTCCCCCCCCCTCTCCTGTCTGATTGTCCTTTTGGCAAGCAGGATTGTCTAAAATTCAAGGTCATCTTCCTTCCAGGTAAATACATTTTTATTAGATGCTTGCAATTTAGGGCATTAAATTAATTCTTAGGGTAAGATTATTTTCATCTTTATTGGAAGCCACTACATTTTTATAGTTCAAATTGTCCAAATTTATTGAAGCTTTATTTAAAGAAAATCTGGTTTTACAACTAAATAATTATAGATATTACCATCTTACATCCATTTATTATCAATTTTATTTTTTAGCTTAATCACTCTAATAAGAATTATGATTTGTGGAGGTTTCATGGAAATTTCATACCTATG
Source organism: Azemiops feae (assembly GCA_023970755.1). Taxonomy (NCBI): domain Eukaryota; kingdom Metazoa; phylum Chordata; class Lepidosauria; order Squamata; family Viperidae; genus Azemiops; species Azemiops feae. Next base: position 1,494,726 of record JALGBA010004244.1, read on the forward strand.
AGTTATAAAAACTTTCTTAACTATGGAAGAGCAATATATTATTGTTTAAGGATTTGAATTTTGGTTGTTTGCTACAGCAAATTGATGATGCTGAAATCCATCTTTTCTTTCATCTGAATCCCCAAATTTGTGTTTGCTTTGATATTCAACAACATTTCAGAACTGGATACAGGTACGCCAATTAAACCTGAACTAAGTCAAGACTGGATCTGTAAGTGCAATAAAACAGAAGTATGAATAATATATCTAAATTCTCATTAGAGATCCAATTCGGTGCAGTGGTTAAGGTACCAGGTTAGAAGCCAGCTGAGCAACTTTGGGCCAGTCACTCTCTCTCAGTCTTGGGAAGCATGCAAGGGCAAACCAAGAAAACTGGAGGGACTTGCAGCTATAGGTCAAGGCTGACTTGAAGGCCAAAAGATATAAATTCTTATTGCTGTCTGAAAATCTTAATTAAGCAACAAACATATCAAATTAAGTAATTGATTAATGATTAATATATGTAGTTATATAAACGGTTGATAATAAATAATAGAAAGCAAAGATAATCAAAATAAACTACTATTGTATACTCAATAGTATTTGTTGATGATATAACCGCTGCTATCATATAAAAAGAAAAGTACTTGTTTAATAATGCCTGTCAAATCAAGGTAGGGTAATAAACAAATAGACTTCTTTCAGCAGGCAATCAGCCATGCAGGGAAGAAATAGAGGAAGATCAATCTGAGAATGTTTGTACTGTATGATATGAGCAGCCATCCCAAGGTTTAATATCATATTACCCATGTCCCACTCAATATTTTTGGAATTGTTTGCAGCTTATATAAGATTTAGTATATTGTATGAACTTGGAATGGCTTGCATTTATGATTAATCTATGATTTTTCATTTCAATTTCTGATCAATCAAAGGAAATTCTCAGAGTATTCTGTGAATTATGTTTGCTTCCATCTCCTCCTCCTCCTCCTCCTCCTCCTCCTCCTCCTTCCTGTTAGCAATGGAATTTTCAAAAATCCATTATAGCATATGTGAGAATAGATATTGCATATCAGACTTGCTAAATCAGTTCTTATTAATTGATGCAACATTTTGATAATATCTCACTCTACTACATTCTTCAACAGCTTGTCATCAACTGAGAGTGGCTTGCAGAGGGTTAAAGCAATAAAACTAAGCTTTAACAAACAACCATGCTAAGGAGGAATGAATCAGATGTATCAGATGTATCAGGTGCTTAGTAAGATCATACCAACATTAGGATCACATCTAAAATTAAGACTTGTAGGAAAAGCCAGGTTTTGAGTCCCTTCCTGAATATCACCAGATTGGGACAAAGTGGACCTCCATAGGGCAGGCACAGCAACCAAGAAAACATAACTCTTAAGTCATGTAAAATGGATTGGATTATTGAGGGTACCCATAACCTCCCAGATTTGCAAGAATTTATTTTTTAATTACTTATTAAATTTCTATACCACCCATTTCACTTAAGTGACTATTAAGCATTTTTTCAATCTTCAAAAAGAGAAATTAGAGACTGGTTGGAAATTTTCTAGCATTGTTGGGTTCAGTGATAGTTTCTTGAGGAGAAGCTGTAACATCACTTTATCCAAGGCAAGCAAGATCATTTCCTCACCCAAAGATGAATTCACTATTTCTTGGACCCAACCACATGTCTTCTGCCCGAGGCGCTTGACCAGCAGGAAGGCCATGTACCTAACAAATACAGTAGATCCCTAACCCCAAGGATATTGCATTAGAGATTCATAGGCTCAAATTCTCTCAAGATAACAGAGCAAAACTCTGGTCAATACACTCAGAATGATCTGTCCAGCTCAAGTCCAACTCAAAGCAGATTCAACTGTATCCATCAGAGGTTTAGAGCAGTCCTCAGAGTGGCCTACATTGATTCATGAATTGTACTCCATTTCTGATGTAATCTCCCTCTATCATAGTTTAATCATTTGCACTAAGCACATGATATATATCTCAAGTTGAATTAGAACACAACAAATGCACTTTGGATTTAAGATGATCTATCTCTAAAAAAGAATATTAGAAATTTTCTACTTAGAAAATTAAAAAATCAGAAAATTAGAAGGAATTTTTGTTAAAAAAAACCCTGTCTGTATTACTGTGACATCTCATTTAAAAATACACTATTTGGAGAAAAAAAACACCCCAGCTAAGCCAAGTCCAAGGCTGATCTTGCTTGAACTTGGGAGTGAGTTCCATGTTGCCTTGGCAACATTTAAGAGCATGCTAAAAACATATCCCTTCCATTACTACTATTATTGAGGATTATATATTTCTCCAAGAATAAAAACAATGAATGCTATCAGTAGCCATTTACCATTAATATTTCCAGAAATCTCCCTCAAGGTTTTTTGTCCTTGCCTCCCATTATTCCCTCTGGCTTCCTTGTTCTTTGATGGTGTTATTTTTAATGTTTCATTTTTTTAAGATTTACCCTTAATCAGGATCTGTTCAGTGAATGTGAAGTCAGCAAGACTCTGGAAGAAAAGAAGAAGGAAGGCCATCAGCTTTCCAGACGCCTTGTTCTTGTTATCAACAATAGAAGAGTCCCTAAAGGAAGGGAAGGAAGGCACAGCAAAGACCAGAATCAGAATCTTCTTCAGCTGAAATTTCCCCTTCCGACCATAGGGTGTTCTCTAACCGTTTTCCTTCCCACAGTGTCTCTATTACAAATGTTTTTTTTCCTACTTTACCCATTCCAAACTATTCAACATTGGGCACTATCTAACAAAATGAAATTCAATGGTGAAAATAGTAAGGTTCTACATTTAGGCAAGAAAAACCAAATGCACAGGTATAGTATAGGTACCTTGCTCAATAGTAGTAACTGTGAGAGGGATCTCGGAGTCCTAGTGGACAATCACTTAGATATGAGCCAGCAGTGTGCTGCAGCTGCCAAAAAGGCCAACACAGTGCTAGGCTGCATTAACAGAGGGATAGAATCAAAATCATGTGAAGTGTTAATACCACTTTACAAGTCCTTGGTAAGGCCGTACTTGGAATACTGCATCCAGTTTTGGTCACCACGATGTAAAAAAGACGTTGAGACTCTAGAAAGAGTACAGAGAAGACCAACAAAGATGATCAGGGGACTGGAGGCTAAAACATATAAGGAACGGTTTCTGGAATTGGGTATGTCTAGTTTAATGAAGAGAAGGACGAGGGGTGACATGATAGCACTGTTCCAATATCTCAGGGGTTGCCACAAAGAAGAGGGAGTCAAGCTATTCTCCAAAGCACCTGAAGGCAGGACAAGAAGCCACGGATGGAAACTGACCAAAGAGAGAAGCAACCTAAAACTAAGGAGAAATTTCCTGACAGGACAATTAATCAGTGGAACAACCTGCCTCCAGAAGCGGTGAATGCTCCAACACTGGAAGTTTTTAAGAAGAGACTGGACAGCCATTTGTCTGAAATGGTATAGGGTTTCCTGCCTGAGGAGGGGGTTGGACTAGATGACCTCCAAGGTCCCTTCCAACTTTATTATTATTATTATTATTATTATTATTATTATTATTATTATTATTATTATTATTATTATTATTATTATTATTATTATTATTATTATTATTATTATTATTATTATTATTATTATTATTATCTAGCATGCAGGGTAATGTTGTCATAACAAGACTTTGAAGGATGGAGGTTACATTAGAACACTGTTTTCTTTCTATTGTACACAGCTGAGATAACTTTGTCATGGTATCCCCCCAACACTGTATTATGTAGCTTTAGAAGCTACATTCATTTAAGAATTCATGGCTGAGACAACACATCACATCTGCAATCTGGAATCATCTACAGTGTATAGAGCACCCAAACTACCTGAGAAACCATGATAGTTTCATTTGATTGATGCTGGCTGTGAAAGCCTACACCGATATAAATATGGGATGACACTACATGTTATAACACTACATTATTCTCCGTTATGAAGTGATTGGAAGACATATACAGCAGCTTTTCTCTGCCAATAGTTTGGACATCAACTTCCATCAACCCCAACCTGGTAGGTTGATGGGAGTTGTAGACCAAACTGCTTGGAGGACTAAGGTATGGACAGTGCTCGAACAGCTCCCTTAATAGTGTGAGTTTCTCCTGTGTGGAACCTTTTCATATAGCAATACCAAATGTGATAGTGGAATGCAGCTGAAAGCATGTTAGCAATGTTTCCACTTCATTGTGAATACAGCATTTAGTGTGGAGTTCCTTTTCTCTAATGTATACCCATCAACAAAGACTTACTTGTATTTATTGGGTAAGATGTAAGGGCACAGTGATGTACAGCTTGGTGTTTTAGTTGAAGATCAAAACTAAGGCTGTCTATTATTTCCAGTGGGAGAATATGAATAAGGCCTCTCTTTCAATATATTATAATAATAATAATATAATCCCATTACAGGGATAGCAGTGAGCCCTAAGCAAGCACAGACATTTTCCTGTGCTTCAGTCCACTCCTTTCTGAAAATTCCTGCTTCTCTTCTATCCATTTCTGGCCCTCGGACTAGTAGTGTGTCACTAGCATAAAATTCAAGTAGGATCTAGTGTGTGTGTGTGTGTGCATGCATGTGTGTGTATGTCTGTGTGTCTGTGGGTGGGGTATGGGATAGTATTTTAGTTGTTCTGGTCATTTCAGAGCAATTCTTTCACTGATTCTATCTCTTCAGAAATGAATCCCTCCATATGTTTTCCAAAAGTCAGCTTATTACCTTATGAGTCCTCTTAATCCTTAAAATAAAATCATAACAATGAGTCTGATGTTTGAATAATTTATAATGAAGTAAACTTGTACATAAAGAGCTGCGTTTTAAAAATACATCTGCCAAGCATTCATACATATAATATCTGATTCTGTCTGATCCTGCAAAATTCAGATTAAATGAGGAGGAAATCCATAGTCTCATAAAGACTTTCTGTTATCTGTCTTCAGTAATACTCTTTGGTACTGTATATATACACTAGTAGACACTTCTCTGTTACTCATGTTGTAGCAGCTCTCCCTTAATCCCAGTTCCCCCAAAAAACTTAAAAAAAACCTGTCAGATTGTAAATGTCATTTGTTACTGTTCAGAATTCTCTTACAGATGGTGTTCCACAGTAGCTCAGTCATTCACAGATCACGGTCCCCATTTGGCTCCACACAGAAGTGTGAATATTTCAGTGTGGTGATGTGCAATCATTTTCACCTTTGTTTCAGAGTATCTTCATGCTGGGAGAGGTGTCTTTAAAAATATCACAGCAAGATGAACGGTGGCTTTTATTTTCCACATATTAAAATCAGGCACATGCATGTTCACATAGGCCCCCAGACAGTCTATGCATTTACCTGTAGCTTTATTTGAAATCTTTAGAACTAGTCCAGCTTTGAATATGATTCTATTTAGAATTAAGCAGAACTTAGACATTGTTTTGTAGTTGGGTGGTGCCTAACTTCAAACAAACAAACAAATGTAGTGTTTTATACCTAATCATTTAGTATTGTACAGTATTTATCTATCAGAATGAAAGGATACTTTTATCAAATAAACAGGATATTTGATTTGTGGCACATATTATTTATTCTGTGGTAGTTTCACCTATTTATTCTTATGTTAATTATGTTATTCATTTCCTCACAGACTGGTTTTACATGCATGCACGAGCATACATACACACGTATCACGGAATTGTTATATTGTCAATATTGCCAGCTCAGTATGTGGATTGATTCCACTGAAAAATTGGCTTCTGAAAGGAAGATGATCTAAATACTCTGGACAGTCAATGCAAGCTGAAACACCATAGAGCTGGTTGCATATAATAAGCTGCAAATAAAAATATTTATATTCAGGGAAAGATGCACATAAAATGCATTTATTAAGAAATGTTATAGGCATATTCACTGAAGATTATCTTACTTTAAAAAAACAAAAGAATGATGTAGAAAAAAATGATAGAGTGGCTTGGTGATTCAGTGCATGCAAACTGAAAAGAAGCAGATGTAGATTGAGCTGTACATTCATATGAAAATTGTACAACTCTGAAATGCTCATAGGACACAATTATAATACAAGCTTTAACTTGTCTTTTAAAGTTTTTTTGCTTCTCCCAAAAACATTTCAATCTGAGGATACTTTGAATTCTTAATTTTCACAATATTAAAAAGCACAGGTCCCCTTTAAAGAAACAAAAGTATTTATATAAAATTATTATGCACATTTTCATTTCTTATGCTGAAAGTGGAATTTTAGACCATTTAAAAAATTCTCACTCATAATTGGCTGACCTTGTACTTTATTTTACATTTGTCTTTATCCAAATTTCAAGGCAACACCTAGCCTTATAAATTCTTTACAAAGTGACACTGCATTCTTCATTCATTCTTAATAAACAAAATGTGCTCTCTCCCCCACCCCTAAACATTTCACTTTTAAAACTTTACAAGCTGTTAAATTTCACATCCCTTCTGCTCCATTTCCCTACCAAACTTCTAGCACATGCCATGTAAATTGTTAAGTCAAGCACCTGGCATGCAAACAACCTTGTTAAAGTTGGAAAAGAAATGTAAAGACAAAGGAATAGCAGAATATATACCTAGATATTTAACTCATGATGAGTAAATTTCTCAGAACTATGAATGGAGTTTCATGATGTTGTTTAGAACAGATCATATCCTCATGGGAAATCTGATCATCATCGCCATCATCATCTCATTATTTTAACACTTGGCAACTTAGGCAATTAGAAGTCCTATAGATATATGATTTCAGCATCCCTTCCTAGAGTTTTTACTTAATTTTTTGGGGAACAGTGTATACAAGCTTCTAGCCCTTAGAGCCATGATCTGAACTTTTGTGAATCATGTAAATTATGCACTTGCATCTTGATATATGGCAGAGTTATGTACATCACACTACTTTGTGTCTCATCGTTTGCCCCCTCCCTCCCCAGATGAGGGAGCACTCTGCTACCCCAGCCTTACCCTTTTGTTAGGAGCTTCTAAGCCAAAAAGTATAATGGGCTGTGAGATTAACCTTGGGAGACTGGAGGAAGAGCCGGATGGGGTGAAAGCATCTCAGAATTCACCTTCTCTAGTTCGCTGGACCATAAAGCCAAGGAGGAAAAGTGCTTTCAGATTTGCAAGAACTGTTACTCCTGGAACCTTACAGTAAAGGTAGTGTTAGTAGTCATGATTTGGTGTTCTGTCTGGATTACTTCGAAGGGCTGACAAAAGTGCCATGATCTGGAGAGTGCATCAACCTTTTCCCAATAATCCTGTTGGAATAGCAACCCTTTTTCCCAGTGTCTGGAAGGTCTTGGTTATAAATGATGCTGCTTAGCACTCTGAAAGGAATGACTATGAATATAGTTGCAGGGTTCTGTGGGATGCCTTGTGGTTCTCAGGGTAGGTAAGATTTTCCTGCATTGAGGCCAGACTTTTCTGCCAGCCATCCCACAGCTCCCCTCAGTGCTGGTGTATATCCCTGGATGGATGCCATACATGGGCTGAAGCTTTAAAAAATTAATTTTTAGAGGGAATATATTGGCTCACTGCCCAGGAGACTGCAGAGAACTTACCACGAGCCTCATTTTTTGTTGTTGTTATGGGATTCTAGTCTTCAAATTTGCTATTATGGGCTATTCCAGGGTTTATTTTATCCCATTCAAAGAAATTTACAGGATGGTGGTCCAAATATTTTTTTTCTTCGTTTATTATCATTTTGCGTTTTTTCACTATTTCTTCCTTCTTTTTTCTGTCTTCAAACAAAAAATCTAGATGGAGATATTGAACGCTGTACTTTGATTGTAAAGCCTTATATATGGATGCACTCTGAGTGCTGTATTCAAATAAAATGTGTGAGCATCTAGGGAGCTGAAGTATGATGGAGTCACTAGCAGATCTAATTAGTCCCAACCAGCAAAACACAAATATTTCTTCAGAATGTATGTGGGGAACTGAAGTAGATACTCTAAAGAAGTAAAATCAAAGGAAGAATCACAGTTTATCCTGTGGTGCCTTTCCTCCTGAAAAAAAACCCAGGAAAGATCTTGATTTATTCATTTATAAGTTTATTAACTCATGCATCCATGCAAGATGGAATGCAGCACCCAGAATCTGTGAAATGTTTAATTGTGCACTAATTAATTATACTCCATTCTTGTTTTCTTCTAATAATTTATTCTTTCTTAACAGTGATTATAATCTGCCTCAATCCTGAAGGATTTGGGAATACAACAGCGAAGCAAACAAAACCTTCCATAACAAAAGAGCCTCAATTAAAAAAAAAAAGAGAGAATGCCATCCATCAGTCATCTGGGGCTGAAATTTCATTAAAACAGTACAGATTTAACTTCCTTGTGAAATGTCAACAATTCTGGATGACAATGTTCCACCAAATGGTAGCTGCCACACAAAGGCTCTGTCATCTTGCCTATATCCCATGTACCTAGAGAAAAAGAGCACTCTCAACTGACTTCTCTGGGTAATTGAATTGGGCAGCCATATTTAGTTTCATCAAGGCATTGTGCCTCAGTGGTGGGATTCAGCTGGTTCGCACCACTTTGGCAGAACTGGTAGCTAATTTTTTGTTGCCCAGGCCCAGAATGGACTTCCAGAAGCGGCATCCACACAGAGAACCGATTGTTAACGTATTTAAATCCCACCACTGCATTGCCTGGTACATTATATCGAGTGCTATGATATATAGGGCTTTACAGGTAATAACCAACAATTTCAACTGAGTCTGTAACTATTTCAATGAGTTTAACACATATGCTATCCTAATCTACCAGCTATCTAGTCATTGTATGTTGTATAGTACCAGGTGCAACTTCCTGGTCATCTCAAAAGGCTGTCCCTTGTATAGCACATTGCAGGAGTCCAGTTGAGTGGTGATCAGGTTGTGTTGTCAGGGGATCCTAGTCCAGGTAAGATTGCAAATGGCAACCAGTTAGGAGTTGAAAGTGCAGGAGGTTTCTCATGTCATGAACTATTGCTTTTAAGGGGAGCACAATCCCAGCTCAAATAACTACTGGAAGCAAAGGTTAGTAGCAACTAGGAACACCATGTTGGAGGAGCTTTGAGCTCTGTGGAACCCCACATTGTAGTTTCCGTGGACTCAGGAGCTTCCCTCCCTTTCCTCCCAGACTGGAACCATCCACTTAGGAAGGAAATGAAATATTCCTCAAGTCTAATAGATTTTTGAGAATAAAACGTAAAAGAAATCAACACAAAGAATTAGATTCAAATTCATTGTTTTGCTCCATTCTATATTATTTCTCATGACATTGTTTGGTTTCAAATAATAAACAGTGCTGCTTTCACATTAATAGCCACAACGATTCATATCATGACTAATCACTAATCTTAACCATATAGTTATAAGGACTACTTTTTATTTCTTAATGCACAGAGGTGTTTATTTTTATCCTGCAGTGCTCAGTCTACACATGGTACTTTGTAGCAGCTTTCAAAATCAAAATTCTACAAAGTAGGATCATAACATCATAATATCGACATTTTAGTTATCATTTGGGAGGTATTTTATAGGTCCCCTACTGTAATTGCAAATTATTCAGAAACTAGACTCAAAAGAAGACTACTTTCCTAATATCCTAGGCTAATATCAAAATTAGTCATTTCAAATAAACCTACCATTCCCGTAGGTCAGCTACAGATTATTATTTATTGAAACAAAAGTCAACGCTCACTGTCTGATGGTGCAATTCTATATATGCCTTGTCAGCAATAATTCCAAATCATAGTATTTCCTTTCAATGCAACTTACATCTTGAGTCTTTAATTGATAAAATAGGGTGAAATTTGAAACAACTCTTTTTTACTACTATAGATTGATGTCTTACATAGAATAAATAATTTAGAAGCAATTGATGGACAATAGTTCTGATGAAATCATCCTGTAATTTCTGCCATGTTTGTTATATTTGCATTGCTTTGAAAGAATATAGTTTAGAACATTCTTAGATCAACAAATAATAATTAAAAGGGGCTCCTTAGCTGTTTTTACCTCCTCAGGCCATAGTAAAACAAAATTGATCACCACTCTAATGTTAAATTCTTAAAATATTAATAAATTGAGTTTAACCTTTCCCGATTTGCCTCTATTAGATGTTTAAATTTAACTGAAGCAATAGATAATACTATTTTTCCCAATATAAAATAGAAAAAATCAGATTTGGGAATCAAATTCCAAGAGAATGATTACATTTCTGTCTTCCAGTAAGAACAGAATGTACATTTCAACTCAAGAATGACAAATATTTTATTAAAAAGAACCTCTAACGAATATATTGACAAGGAAACAAATATTTTCAAATATATCATAACCATCTAAATTTGATAAGGATTCATATAAATTTGGAAAGCCCTATGTATTGATTTAAAAATGTCACTTTACTTTTTTCCTGACATAGGCTCCTAATAGAGAATAAGATATTAAATTGTTTAATTACTTTATTAGAAAAGTAACTCTGAACACACTGAGTTTTTTATTTATTTGGTAGGCTTCAGTTAAAAATTTAGTATATTAATTACATCATTATTGAGCTATTAAATTATGCTGCTATATACAGCAGCAATTTGATTTGATAATAATCCACACTTAGACAGAAGGGGCTTTCAAGTTAATTTAAAAAAACAACAATCCTAAATCTGGAAAGTTGTATTTCATATAGAATAGAACAATATTTTGAAGACTGAAGAGTCTTCCTTTTCTCTCACAATGCTAACTGTAAAATCATTGTACTTTTTCTTCCTTTTCTTCAGTGCTGTCTCTAAGTGTGGAAGGTTACCAAGCAACTTCTCGTTAGTATCTGGGGTTCTGTGGTATCTTCGCTCCAAGACAGAAATGTCACAGCACTATGTGTTAAGGTACACTGAGGTAAATGACTTGCCAGAATCCTTCTCAGTAGCTTTTTTTTAAACTTCTTGACATCACAAACTGAAAGAACCTGATAACTGGGCATTAAACAAGAAGAAAAAAATGGCTGATAGTCTCATTTTAAGAGATAGGTAGCACGGATATTGACAAGCTTTCAAAAACAATATGCTCAGTCCTATTAGCTCTTGAATCTATTCCTTGTGGTGAATTTTGATTCTAAAAACTAATCTTTCAAAGGAATGGAAATATAAACCAGGGCAATAAATCAGTGTCTTCCAGAGTCCAAAGAGAGTCAGTTTTTTCCACAGGAATTATAGTCTGTACATAATGTATACCAATGGAACGTCCTTGTGTTGTCTTTATGGAGGCTGGGTGTTGTTGTTGTTTTAGCTTGCTATGTTTTTATTTTAGGCATACACATGTACACAACTGCTGTGAGCATTTTTCTGTTATATACAAGTGAATGCTTGACAGATTTTCTTCTCCTTCTTACTCCCAAAACTACTTTGATAGCCCATAAACATAGTAAATCCTGCAGCCGCCTTCATATTTCCAGTAAACTATTCATTAAAAAACTTCAACCAACCCAAGTCTGTAGAGATTCCATCCCAGAAAGTTACTATGTCCATCTTTTCACAGTATAAAAACTATAAAATGTAGGCACTCTGGATTATATACAGCCATAGTTAAGGAGTTAGTGAGCCTCTTTATACTAGCACTCATAAAAAGGAAATAAAACTCACAAAGCATATTGAAGAAAGCAGTAGTGGAATGAAAAAGATCACTTGCTAAGTTGGAAGCAAAGTTTTTATTACAGTGGCAAAAGATACATATATTTGCAGGAATCTGGAATGTGATGATCATGGTGGTTGTAGTGGGAAAGAAAAAAGTAATCTATGAGAGACCATTCAGAAACATACTCTCTAAATCTGTTCCATCAATGGTGTCTTAGGACAGCACTTGAGAAAAGAAATTTCAGTGCCAACATACTGATTCTAACATATACTTTTATAGTACCACATTATAATTTGAATAAGAAAGCCATTTTTGTGTTCTTTTTAAGGGTTAAATGCAGTCTTTGCACTAAGAGAAGGTTGTTCATTTCTCCCTTTATACCATTCTTTTACTCAAAATGTCATCCCATTAACTTCCCTTCTTCCCTGCCTGCCTGCCTGCCTGCTAGTTAATACCAGAATACCCAAAAAAGCAGCATCTTTCCCATGATGGTTTTTACTTTCTGGTGTAGCAACAACTGAAAAGCATTCCCAACAGATGAACAGACAATCCAAAGAAGCAGGAGACCTGTCAATTCTGTGCTGTTTATCTATTTCCCTATGGTCAGACTTTGGTATAGATGTGACTAAAATTTGGGAAGGCAAGGAGTTTTATGCAGAAAGCCAATGCAACTTGAGTACAGTATAAATTCTGGGGGTGACACCTCTACCTGATCTAGACCAGAAGGATATGCCACTAACTGCTTAGAATGCTGGTTGTTGTTGCAATAATATGGCAGTGGTGGTGGGCAAAATGTGGTCACTGTCACAGAGAAGATGGGAAGGTAAGTTATTATGCATCCTTAATGGGATTTGCCAAGATTCTACTATTATTGCTCAAGTTGTCATCCATGTCATCTCAGAAAATAGGTTTTTAACAAAAGACTATTCTATAACTAATTATCTCAGTCAACACCCAATACAGAAATTGATAAAGGGTTTGACTAGGGTGCCATTCAATTGCTACTAGCTGTAGTGCAGAAAAGCAAGAAATTTTGATAGCTTTTTTTCACCATTATAGATAGTGGTGGGTTGGTGTCACTTGATACAAGTGTGTGGGTATGCAGTATTGGGTGATCCAATTCCTTTTTGCCCTAGTATTTGCTACTTTATAAATAACACATATAAAGTTGACTTATGTACAAATTTGTTAAATTAAATATAGCTTGAAATGTTTATTTATGCTTGAAGTTGCTCTTAGAACAAAATATGTACTTTTACTTTCACTTATCTACTTCTACTGAACATTGAATATAATCTTCTATTGAACACAAATATCACATAGGGACCAATGGCCATAGGAACCAATGGCCATCATACTAACATTCACTATACATATCTATGCTGTGCATGCATTTATTGACACCAGAAAATGAAAGATTTGTATAACTGTAGCTTCCCAATCAAGAACTGCTTGTCTAAAGCTAATCAAGGAACACAAACAATCTTAAGGTCTCTTCACAACATACAATCTTTAAAAGTCTACTTCTTTTTTTAAACAGTCAAACATAAAAAATACAGATGTAACAGATATTAGTAAAATAAATTTGCATAAATGTGAATGGCTGCAGCTCCTGTTAGATGTATTTTAAGTGTCAAATCTAGCTTTATATCTGTGCAGATGGACAAAGAGCTAAGAGTCAAAAGGAAGGGTAGAATCTTTAGTTCATTTTGTAGAAGACTGCAATTTGAGATCTTATCATAATTTAATTTCCACAGGTGTTTAGTTTCTGTTTCATGCCTTTAACCATTATCCAATTCTTTGAGACTTCATAGACAAGTCCCTGCAGTTTTCTTGGCAAAGTTTTTCAGAAGTGGTTTGTCATTGGCCCCTTCCTAGGGCTCAGAAAAAATGGCTGGCATAAAGGTGGCTTTGTGCCTAAGACCAGACTAAAACTCACAATCTCCTGGTTTCTAGCCTGATGCCTTAACCACCAGACTAGGCTGGCTCCCTGCCTTTAGCCATTAAATGTATGTAGATCTCTGCAGCTATTATCTTGTAGCACCACATGGATTTCTATGTGTATTGTCCCATTTTGTTTAATCCGAATGATATTATTTTTGTGAAAATAATCCATGACTAAAGTAGCAGTAAGGCTGGCAGATGTGAATTTAGGATAGATAGACAGATAGCAAAAAATTAAAATTAAGCAAGTTTAGTTTTTACATTTTCTAATAGATATTTCAATCTTTCTTACTGAGATGGATAAACATATAAATGATGTATTTAGACAGCACCCCATTTATAATCTATAAACTGAAAATTGTTATTTAAATAACCTTTTTGTACACTATTATCTTTCTGAAACTAGCACAGTCTATAAAAACCCTTTTGCGTTCTCATCAGAACACAATCCTAGGAATGCTTGAGAGTAAGTCCAAATGAAAGCTGTGGAATATTAAGGCTGCATAGTTGTCTCACTGAATTTAATTGAATTGGAATTAGGTCCAACTATCTTGATCAGATTGTTTCTTAAATGCCGGTTGTTTCTTTAATCTGGACTGCTACTGTCTTCCAAAAGAAAAAAATCCAAAACATAAAGGCATTTTCTGACTTTCCCTTCCATCTATATCCAGAATGCATAAAAGAAACTGCGATTTTGGAGAAAGCTTCTAAATGGCTATACACAAAGAGGCTCTTTCCAGATCTTTTGCTGAACAACTTTTCTCCTTTTACACAATCAAGGATACACGAGAAGCTATTTTTAAAAACAGAAACATTTTCTAATTCTACAGTCTTGTTCCATAATTAGAGGGGAAAACTTGTTTGGGTACATGTGCTGTCTTTAAAGCATTCGCTAAAGATCCTTGCTGAGATTTCTTATAATAGAGGATATTATTTGCGCCTTAGCTATACATATTATCAAAGACACTAAAGAAGAAAACTTGGGAGAATCTCTACTGAAATGTTTCTTAGAGTTTATCTATATTGTTTCCCTAATTTTCTTTGTGAAGCACAGTGGAATTTGCATAGCAAGTTCAACATATTGCACATAAGATATATAAATATATTATTTTTCTTCATTTGCAAACAAATGCTTCATTAAAAATGCAAATTAGCACAAATATATCCATACAAGCACCAAAGACATACCAGTTATAAAGAAGACAAAAGTTAAGATCTTAAAACTTCTTATTTAGGCATAATTCCATTGAAATAAACAAGCATCATTTCTGAGCAAACAATATTAGAAGCAAGTTGAAAATAATATACAGTATTCCATCTGAAAAAAAATGGCATTCTATAAAGAACATGCTGCAACTACATGGAAGTTGTATTTCTAGTAACTAATTATTTAATTTCATGATTAAATAATCTTAAACCAAACAAATGAATAAATATACAGTTTAAATGAATAGGCTTCTGCTTTTCACAGTACTGTCGAAAGCAAGCACGTTAAGCAAACAAATATAATAAGACTTCAGTTAAAGACAATTTCTTTATGTGAACATAGGAAAATTTGGAATCACATGATTTATACTACTAAATGATTAACATTTTACAAATTCTAAAGATGGAACATGAAATGCAACAGAGAAGGACAGAAAGGGAAAAAGAAAACAAGTAACAAAAGCTTTACTATTTTACTTTTTCATGAGCCATTGCATTTGATTTTTTTCTTTTCTATTGCTTGATGACAATTTCACATGTTAATAGCATTGAACATTAATCTTATACAAATATCAGTAGCAGTTTTATAGTTTTCTTTCCTAGTGACTAAAAATAGATTTTACTCTTTCTAATTGAGTGGAATTTTCACATTTTATTATGGAGGTGGTTAGTATTTTGGGAAGACATGAAATTTTATTCTGTCTCTTCTTTAATTCCACTTCATCCTAAAATATTATGTTGGAAGGAAGATAGAGAAATGAAGATGATGATAAGGTAAAACTATTCAATTAAAAAAAACACTTCACTGTATCCATTGTTAAAAGATCATATTATCCAATTCAGTGGAAGTGAACTTATTGCTAACCCATTAGATTCCCAGGAGATGCCTTACATTAATTGTTTAGCAAAAGCACCCTTAGGCTATAACTAGGGAAGAGCATTAAATGCATAAAAAGAGAAGTTGACAGAGATCCCTGTAGAACAAGCTCCATCTACTGAAATAAAACTTCTCTAAAAGGGTGGGAGGGGGATGCTAGAATCCTGAATGGCTATTCTGGAGTTAGATTCCCCCCACACACACACATTCTCTGCAAGTACAAAGACAATTAAGCCAAACAAAAGAGGGGGGGGGGAATCAATGATGTGACAATACAGAAGTCTTTTGGAAACAGCCTGAAGATGATAAGTATGGAACAATAAATAAAAATTTAAAAGAAAAGATGCACTAGAGTTGTTCGTGTGGCTGGCAAGGATGGAGCAAGAGGAAAAGTTGGAGGACACAGTAAAACGAACCCTACAGATTAGGGAAAAGGACCAGAAGAGAGTGTTCAGGGAGAAGCGACCATGAAACATTTCCAGATGTAGAAATACATTCTTTAGAAATCTTCTGTTGAGAATCTTTTGCTGAAAATCTTCTGTTGTGATCAAATGCAACATTTGCAACTAAAACATTATGAATTTAAGGTAATTTCCCATTTGCCATTTTTGTCATTACTTGTACTATACCTCTGAGCACTGTTTTGAATGGCTATTTTATCATTTTGTCTATTTCTATAGATATTGTTCAGTGTATTTTAAAGATGAAATTTTGCTATGAAAATATTGTGACGATTAGTATTAGAAGAAAGCATGTGTCAGAATTAAAAATTTTAAGGGTTGGGGTGTGTTTTTTTTTGCCAGTATTGCTGCCGATATACCACTAGAGGGAACACTGGTTAAACAAGAGGCAAAAATGGAGCTTTTCATTCTAGTTTTAAAAAATGTGGTTTACGTGGAAAAAACCTGTTTTCATCAAATAGTCTCATCATAATTATAGTGTTTGTTACTATAGTAAAGTTTGTAGTAGTGTTGCTACTCTGAGGCTGAAAGGAAGAAAAAAGAAAGAGAAAGAAAGAAAGAAAGAAAGAAAGAAAGAAAGAAAGAAAGAAAGAAAGAAAGAAAGAAAGAAAGAAAGAAGTTCTTTGATTATATAAAATACACAAAGGAAATAAGTATTCATATATACATTTAAAATATGGCCACATATTTTTTAATTTATGTTATCTGATAGTTATCCTGAAATATTGCAGCTTTTCACATTTTTAACATCTGTTTTAATGTTATGCACCAGTTATGTTTATCTTAAGCACAACTGTTAATTGTAAAAGTAAGTTGTTGTTATTATTACTAACAAATTTTATTCTAAAGGTTCTCATAGAACATGCTCATTTTTGCTACCCAGGTCTAGGTTGCTCCATATATATAATACCGGGATTTCAACTGATGTTAAAATGTGGTTTAGCCATCTCATTCAACAATTAAGCAACTATACCTACATAATTTTGCATAATACCAAAGCCTCAGCAATAATATATGTGCTTTTGTTGACACTCTTAAAGGAATGTGATATCTTAAAACATTAGAAACATTTAAATAACTAAATTCATTAATGGAAGAAAATCCACATGTAATATATTCTTCTCCTCCTGTCCTCTTAAAATAGTACATCACCATAAATATTTCATTACAAAATAAACTGTGCCTGTGATTCACAGTCCCACTGATTACCTGTTGCTTTACTTGATGGAAGATTATTTAGAAATTCTCCTAGTTATTCGGAAGGCTACCTAGTAGTACCCAGCCAGTGCAAATTCCATTGGAAACCCTTCAAAGTATTTGAATCACTTAAATGTGCTGCCATCAGCTTTCCTATAGGATTGAGAGAATATCACAAAGTCATCTGAAACTCTGAACCTACGTAAGGTTGCATTCTGTGACTAGAAGGACAGAACATGTGAGAAATAAACTAAAGATGCAAGAATAGCCCTGTTGATCAGGCCAAAGATTCAGCTAGTTCAACACTGGTGCAGCGTGATGGCCTAGTGGTGAAGATGCTTGCTGCCACTTGGAAGGTTGAGAGTTTAATTCTAGGTAGTGGCAGATGTTTCTCTCTCAGGGCGCAAAAAAAAATCTGCTGTGAACTCCACATAGGCATCAGGAAGGGCATCTGGCCACTAAATGCTCAGCTCCATTCAGTCGCCCTGATTCTCCCCTGAATTAAGGGACTACAGGGTTTTTAAAAGAAGAAAAAAACCACTGCATGTTATGTTGTTGTTGTTAGTTGCGAAGTCATGTCCGACCCATCGCGACCCCATGGACAATGTTCCTCCAGGTCTTCCTGTCCTCTACCATCTTCTGAAGTCCATTTAAGCTCACGCCTACTGCTTCAGTGACTCCATCCAGCCACCTCATTCTCTGTCGTCCCCTTCTTCTATTGCCCTCAATCTTTCCCAGCATTAGGCTCTTCTCCAGTGAGTCCTTCCTTCTCATTAGGTGGCCAAAATATTTGAGTTTCAACTTCAGGATCTGGCCTTCTAAAGAGCAGTCTAAAGACTGACCGGTTTGAACGCCTTGCAGTCCAAGGGACTCGCAGGAGTCTTTTCCAGCACCATAGTTCAAAGGCCTCAATTCTTTGGCGCTCAGCCTTTCTTATGGTCCATCTTTCACAGCCATACATTGCAACTGGGAAAACCATGGCCTTGACTATACGCACTTTTGTTGGCAGGGTACTGTCTCTGCTTTTTAGTATGCTGTCTAGATTTGCCATAGCTTTCCTCCCCAGGAGCAAGCATCTTTTAATTTCTTGGCTGCAGTCCCCATCTGCGGTGATCTTGGATCCCAGGAAAATAAAATCTGTCACTATCTCCATTTCTTCCCCATCTATTTGCCAGGAATTGAGAGGGCTGGATGCCATGATCTTGGTTTTCTTAATGTTGAGTTTCAAGCCAACTTTTGCACTCTCCTTCTTCACATGCATCAAGACGCTCTTTAGTTCCTCTTCATTTTCTGCCATTAGAGTGGTATCACCTGCATATCTTAGGTTGTTGATATTTCTCCCGGCAATCTTAATTCCAACTTTTGATTCATCTAGCCCTGCCTTTCTCATGATGTGCTCTGCATATAAGTTAAATAGGCAGGGCGACAGTATACAGCCTTGCCGGACTCCTTTCCCTATTTTGAACGAATCAGTGGTTCCGTGTCCAGTTCTCACTGTTGCTTCTTGACCTGCATATAGGTTTCTCAAGAGACAAATTGCATGTTATAGAAATGGCCAATTGGATTTTTATTTTATTTTTTGAAGCAGTCGTGCCAGGCATGAGGGTGATAGTCTTTTCCAATCATTAACTCTCTGACACTTGTTATTTAGGGAATCCTGCCTCAGATTCTAGAACTGATACAGTTAACTGTTCATGATGATGGCTCAGTAGATTGCTTTTATGTGTATGCCAATCAGAAGACTGTATGTTATTTTTTGGTGCTCCAATGACTATATTGATATAGATAAAGATAATGCCCTTATGTCATTTATATCAAAAATGATGTTGAATACAGGCTTAGCAAAACATAGAACAGCACAATTAATTCAGTGAGACTAAAGTTATTTATAACTTATTTAACCTTTGGTTTTAATGGATTGCTTCCATCTATGTCTGTGTATCCAACTCAGCAATGTTACCAAATTCAACAGTAATGCATTTTTATTAGGAACAACCAGATCTCAATGTTAAGAGGAAGTTTTCAAATTCACCATGCCTGGTCATTTGGTAAGATAATAGCATCAAAAACATGGGGAAAGGAAAGGTGGAAAAGGAAAAAAAATGACCTGTTGATGGGTAGGATGGAAAAGCCTGACAATCCACAACTTCTAAGGATCTTATAGACAACAGGAAGCATTAGCTAGATGTAGTTAGCATACAGATAACTGAAGGCTGTAGCAGGAGCATCTAAGATGGACATAGATACTTCTATTGTTCCCTTGAAAATAAACAAGCAGACCTTCAGTTTTGCTTACAAACACATAGTTCACTTGTAAGGTACAAAGAAGACATAAAGAAAAGTATGGTAATTTGTACACTGGCAGTTAATTAACACAGTGGTAAGATAATTACTAGCTTTGCTAAGATAAAGATGAGGTTTTCTTTCTTTCTTTCTGCTCTCTGCTTCAACAGGCACTAGAGGGTGCAAATTGGAAAAACAGCTGACTGAAAAGTCATCAGAGCAAATATACTAACCAGAGGAGCACAACCTTAGCTCTCAACAACCAAGCAGCCCCAGAAAGTCTTAGCCATAACCCCTCAAGTCAACAAATGATTCTAACAAATTGTGAAGAAGAGAAGTTATTAAATACATGAGAATCAACCTTATTTATTATATTACATTGATTTCCCTTTTGATTCACTAGACTGCATTCCATTTTTGTCCTGGCCCTGCTTACCTAGTGTCCTGGTTCAATTTATGTTGCTTCTCCTCTGTCTTGATCCTATATTGATTAGGTAGGGCTCCCTATGCAAGCAGAAACACTTTTATCCTGTATTACTAGTGAGCTTAGCAATTGCCACCATTTCCATGAAGGGTCTAGAGGTCACATAGTAGTCCTTGCATTACAACTGAAAAGCCAGATTCCCACCATTGTCTGCACTGCAACTAGTTTTTCCCCCCCCTATTCAATCATGTCCAAATCTCAGAGACTACCTGAACAAGTTCCTACAGTTTTCTTGACAATTTTTTTCCAGAAGTAGTTTGTCATTGTCCCCTTGCTAGGGTTGAGAGAGTGTAACTGGCCCAAGATCACACAGCTGGTTTTGTGCCTAAAGTGGCACCTTAACTACTACACCAAACTGGCTCTTGTAACTTCTGCACTAGTGCCAAGAAACTACATGGACATGTCTACTAAGTCACTGGGCACTGAACTTGATTGAAGGGAGAATTCACATTACATGCTAATTTAACTGAAATTGATACAAATTTTGCTCCTTATAAATTCCAATTTTTATTTTTAAATGTCTGTGATTTTTATATGAAAATAGTGTCTTTTTCAGGCATTGCATTATCAAAAGACCTGTTTGTATTATTTTGTACTATTTCAAGAAGAATTCTTGAGCAGCATGGTGGCCTAGTGGTGAAGATGCTTGCCTCCCACTCGGAAGGTTGAGAGTTATTCTAGGTAGCTACAGATGTTTCTCTCCTAGGGCGCAAAGGAAAAATATCTGCTGCAAACTCCATGTATCATCAGGAAGGGCATCCAGCCAGTAAATGCTCAGCTCCATGCAGTTGTCCCAACTCTACCCCGAATTAAGGGATTACAGGGCCCTAAAAAAGGGAGTTTCTAGTTAGAAGAATTCTATATGAAGGGGAGCTCTTTCAGAAGCAGATTTGTCCTGGCAACTGTGGGCTTTGATAAAACTAGTTTTATTATCTTCAGATGGTTCATAAACATAAAGAATCATGGATCATGCTTTATCAGAGCTGAACTCATAGAAAGATGCAGGGCTTTTTTTCTCATAGAACGCTCAGAACGGAGTTCCGGCACCTTTTTTGGATGGAACCTTGTAGGGTAGGCAAAGTGGGTTGTATGAGATGTGTGAGTTCCGGCACCTTTTTTTTATTTTTTTATTTTTTACAAAAGAAGCACTGGAAAGATGAGTTGAATTCTCATTTAATCTCACTCATATGAACATGCATAATTCTTCAGGTCTTGCCAGTAAGCACAAAGATCTCAAAATGAGCAATCACAGAGATGGAAAGCTTGACTTAAATGAAAAACTCACATGATCAAATTTTGCTATCTTGAGTTATGTTTGAAAAAAAATCTGTTTATGGAGATGTATATGTATTTTTTTGGAATAAGCTATTGAGAGATAAATTATACTGGAACCTATTGCCCCTTAAAAAGTATATTTAATTTCAAAACACATGCTCCAAATGTATGAGTTTTCTTTTCTGGAAAGAAAACTTTGGTTACTTCAATATGCTCTATTTAACTCATGGAAATGTCTGTGAAAATATTTTATTCTCTCTCACACACCAGGTTTCTTCCCAGCCCATAATAACTGATTACGGACATGGTCAGCACATCCTCTACTGTATGCTTAGATTGTGTCCATCGAATTTTTCCAACCCCAGGAAGGGGAGAAGGTGGCTTTAGGAGACAGACCTTACTGTTCTTTAGAAGAGCTCTCACAACTAAGAACTGCCCCCCCCTTCATTGTATGCACCTAAGAGTCTATCACTGAGGAATAAAGGCAGCTTTCAGGCAGATTTTACACAGGTCATTGAACAACCATATTTCAGCTGCTACAGCCCTAGGACAGATACAAGCCAATCCAGGCTTTTTTGCACCAAAAGCCTGTGTCCTGTTACTAAGCCCCCAGGGTTGTCATCTAGCCTGAACCCCAAAGGATATACAGTCAAGACACAAAATGGGATTCATACCAAATCACATCATACCCGCCAATAAGCTATCCTCAATCTGAGATACCTCCAGGGCTTAACTATCTTTGAAAATGTTCTCTGTAACTATCTTGGGAAAACAATCATCATGTTGCACCACATCAATTTCAGTTTCATACATGTAGTGCAGATATGTTTGCCTGTAAAATCCTCTCCCCAAAAGGTCGGTGAGGAATATCTATGTACAAATACTGAAAAGAAAGGTGCTTCTTCCCATATCTTCCTTTTCTTAACACGAGTTTAAACTGAAAGACCCATATGAGGATCCATTACTTTTTCTTTTTTTTAATAATATTTTTATTATTTTTTTAATTTTACATTTAGATATTTAAGAAGCAATGTGATGGCTAGGTTCATCAATAGTTCAGTAACATACAAAAATATTTAGTACAAATCTCAAACTACAACCTCAAATATTTCCTCTCTTTTTCCCTTAATATCTACTATCTCATATTTAAGGTAATACAGTTCTTATTATATCAACTAAATAAAAACATCATTATTACATTTATCAATAAATTTTAGCTTTTACATATCTTAATTACTTTTACTTTTTCTAAAGTCTGCCTCAATTCATTGAATTATTTTATCTTTTAAAACAATCCACAGGCCCAACAGCATGTGAAGAAGCTGAGGCCTGGTGGTTGCTGCTTTGTGACATTGCTTCCCCTGTTTCCCATAACTGCAAGCAAGAACTGCCAAGATTTCAGGATCCTCTTCATGCTATCACTTCACAGGCTGGAAGGTGACAGCTTCACCAGGGAATAATGCAGTCCAACATAATTGAATGTGGCCTGCAGCAAAGCAGCAGCCTGGAGCCACTTGTGATTGTAGCTGTCATCAGATGGAGCCTACTGCAAGAAGACGTGTTCCACTGGAATGCCAGCCTGCCATGAAACTCTATATATTGATAGCTTATTTACTCCTCACCAGCCCATAACAGTTTGTAGTAAAGAATTGTCAGTCATGTCATCACTATTATATGAGTGTGGGTATTCCAAAACACCAGACACTACAGTACAGTCTCAGGACCAAATAAGATATTTGCACTTTTAATGCTCTTTTCCATGTATTCCATGCTTACCTGCCCAATTCCTGCCTCCCCCTCCACTGGAAGTATACTGAATGCATACTTTTTACCACCACATGGTAATGTGCAAAAATAATCAGACATGAAAAAGGACATTCAGGAGAAGTACAAAAATAAACCTCCCTGATTTCTCCCTAGTCATAAAGAATATCAGCTTCTTTACAACCTCAGATAAAAGACCAATCAATCTGAGCAGTTCATTTCTTCCAATTGACATTTTCTTACTAGAGAATTGTTTTCACTTATTCATTCGCTGTAGATTCCATTGAACCAGTATAAGAAAATAAATGTTTTTGTTCAAGAGAAGCTTGTGTTTCCTGAAGAAAACATAACATGCTCTTGACCATTCAGATTACCTTTCTAATGCAGGACTGTAGCAACATTCTTATATTGATCAGCATTTGGCCTAACATAACCTGATGTGAGGATAAAAGTTCTTCTAAAACTGAATTTGGAGGCTCAAAGGATATGTTGTATATACAACTTGGATCCCACCCATAGTTAGATAGGGGACTGTAAACACTTAAGTTGGAAGAAAATGAAAATAATAATCTTATTTGCAAAGAACATTCATAAAACGATTGTTCGATGATAACACAGCAAACTGATGCAAATTGCATTTCCCGTGATTAAAAACTAAAACCAATGTTCTTATTCAATATAGCAGACACTGTTGATTGTAATTAGTTCAACACTTTTACTTTGGAAACTATCTTTGAGATTTCTTTGTTCAAGATTATTCTTCAACATTTTCCTGCTTGTTTTGAATTATGTGATTTCTTTATGTTGAATGTATATCTATTTCTTCTTTCCATAAAGATTAGCTTATTAGTGCAACATAAAGTGGAATGCATCATGAATGATAAATAATGGCAGGCGGACACAATCTAAATTTTACTTAGTTTACTTAGTGTCAGTAAACCTCAGTCCAGTTGCTAAAGAAAGTTTAATCAGTAAAGATGTTTCATTAACTACTTGAATCAATATGCTGGCATCTTCTGATGAAGATTCTCAGGTATCCAGGTAGGTTTGTAAACTGAGTGATGGCAACTGGACGTCTTTCCTTTTTTTTGGTTTGAAACATTTTACTGCTTACTATTTTCAATCTTTATTTCAGAGGAAACGAAGCATTTAATTTAAATATTAGAATTTGCAATTGCAGGTTGGGTTGGTTTTTTTTTTGTCATTTTAAAGAGCCAGTTCAGGCATGGCTATTCACAGTTGGTAACTTGTTAATTTCCTGGGCTCCAAGATCACTCCAGATGGGGACTGCAGCCAAGAAATTAAAAGATGCTTGCTCCTGGGGAGGAAAGCTATGGCAAATCTAGACAGCATACTAAAAAGCAGAGACATCACCCTGCCAACAAAACTTTGTATAGTCAAGGCCATGGTTTTCCCAGTTGCAATGTATGGCTGTGAAAGATGGACTATAAGAAAGGCTGAGCGCCAAAGAATTGAGGCCTTTGAACTCTGGTGCTGGAGAAGACTCCTGCGAGTCCCTTGGACTGCAAGGCGTTCAAACTGGTCAGTCTTAGAAGAGATCAACCCCGACTGCTCTTTAGAAGGCCAGATCCTGAAGTTGAAACTCAAATACTTTGGCCACTTAATGAGAAGGAAGGACTCACTGGAGAAGAGCCTGATGCTGGGAAAGATTGAGGGCAATAGAAGGGGACAACAGAGAATGAGGTGGCTATATGGAGTCACTGAAGCAGTAGGCGTGAAATTAAATGGACTCCAGAAGATGGTAGAGGACAGGAAGGCCTGGAGGAACGTTGTCCATGGGGTCGCGATGGGTCGGACATTACTTCGCAACTAATAACAACTACTTGTTAATCCATACAAGCACTTGATGCTCACGTTTTCTCAATTATGTCCACCATAACTGGAATTTTGATTATCACCTTGAATTTCCTTGCACATAATTATGGAATATTTGCAGTTACAGCTGTCAGCCATTAATAAATGCCCAGAGTAATGAAATAAGGTATCTGTATGTATAAATTTATCATAAACGTCAAAATACTATATTTTTATTTATAATAGGAGTTGAAGGTCCTTAATGCTGACAAATAAAGTTGTTCACAACTAAGTTAAAGACTGAGTAGCATATTTATTCACAATAGAAATAACTTAAATATCAACAGTTCATTTTTAATATTGTTTAAAAACTGCCTCCATATCAATACCATATTTTTCCGTGTATAAGACGCACCCTTGTATAAGACACTCTGGCATGCGAGTTCCAAGCTTACAGCAAACAAAGTCAGCACTGGGAGCAACTGCCTCCCAGCGCTCTAAATAGACGCCTCCCGGCCAAGTCCCACCTCCCACCCACCTAACCAGCATCTGGCACGATGAGCATGCATAGTCAGTTCACAGCAGTAGCCTTCCGACCCTGGTAAACAAACCGGCATGAGCACCGACCGGCATGACAGCAAGGCAAGGGAAGCAAAGGCAGGTTTTAAATTCCCCGCCGTTTCTCCACACCGATCAGCTGTTCGGCGGAGCGCTGAACAGCTGAGCCAGCAAATCCGGAAGTTCGGCCGGCCGCTATTATCGAGCAGGACGGCCTCGCAGCTACGTTCCACAGGGTCCCCGGCCAGTTATACAGGTAAAAGGGAGGGAAAGGGCTGTCGCTGCCATCCATGCTGCTGGTCCCATCTGCTGCCTCCGGACGCCGCCATCCGACGATCTTGCCCCCTCCCCCTCCCATTAGTGGCAAGGGGCTTGACACCTGCACCAGGTGGCATGGCAGCGGCATGTAAAGAACGCACACAGGCATGCCCTGGGCTGCGGAGGTTACCATTATTTTTTCGTGTATAAGACGCTACACTTGTATAAGACGCACCTGATTTTTGAACAGGGTGTTTGCAGGAAAAAATAGCGTCTTATACATGGAAAAATACGGTACCTTTTAGACATCAATAGCCTATAGATCAATCAACAACCAAACAGGCATAAAGCTATACACACATCAAAGAGCTGAACATTGAATGATTAAAAAAAGCTAAAGGATATTTCTAAGAAAAAGAATCTTTTGAATATATAAGAAGAAATATTGTTCATTATTGCTTGCTGAAATGAGAATTTAAATGATTTTGCCTTGGCTGATTGGTTAACTACCATTGCCTTCAGGAACATTTTAAGTTAAAAAATATTAAGCAAACCAAAATGATTGGAGAGGCTGACTTTTATATATATATGTAATTGTTTAGGCATGGGAGAGTAATATAACACATACTGATGTATGAAGGTGATAAGTTCCAATAATTTTGGACAACAGTATACCACCCACGCTCCTTTGCTACTGGCTATGTTAGTTCCAGCTAATGCCTATCAAATTCTTGTCTACAGTGCTGACTTAACATAGCCTGGCACCTTTCAAATCTACTGGACTACTGATCCCAGAATCTCTAAATGGACTTCTAGGAGCCCCTAGATTGGCATATTTGGAGCAGACCAGGTCTGGATAGGTTGTCATGAGGGTCACATCATTATTTTCTGAAATAAATAGGATAATAAAATCAAGTAAGACCAAAGTAGACTTTTTATCCTTAATTAATTTATTAGGAAGAAAAATTTACAGAAATACTTACCTGTATTTTAAAAATTCAATGATAAAAGGGTATGAGTTGAACCAGTGTCTTATGTCCTTGATACAGAAATGGAGAAGAAAAAGAAAAATGTTGTAAGTTGCCGATTTCCTTTTGGAAATAGTTCAGGGGTTCCATACATTCTGGCAGATCACATATTGATAGATTTATTAGGAATTATTTTTATTGAAATAAATGTTCATTTAAAATAGGGCATTTCAAAAGAAACATAGCCTTGTATTATTTAGCCTTTCAGTGAAAAATGAAAGCATTGCAAACTATTAACAAATTTTAGAATGTCTGAAAATACATATTCTTCAAATACTTCTTCAAATACATATTCTTCAGCAGGATAAATTGAATAGAATACAGTTTATGTTAGATTTGAATAGAAACAAATTTATTCTAACATTATTATTTATTAAATTTTATCTATTTATTCTAGTCACTTTTTAGAACTCATGTGTCATGAGTTATGTTCCCCCACAACCATAGTTGTTACAGCAATCTTTTATGCAATTACTTGTGACTAAACCTTGCTAAATGCAATAGGTTTTATTCTAAGTAGGCACATACTTATTCATATTGTAATTCACTTAGTAAACAATATGTTTGAAATAATGATCCCCCCCCCCGAGGATTCTGTCCCCTGATCCCAAGAAATTCATGCCATAGCATGAGCATATATTTCATGTCATATTATCTTTATCTCTACATATTTATTTTACAAATAACAACACATCTTCTTCCTATTTTCACCACAACAACCCTGTGAGGTGAGTTGAGCTGAGAGGGAGCGATTGATCCAAAGTCAGCCAGTTGGAGTTTGTGGTAGGACTAGAACTCACAGTTGCCAGCTTTCTAGCCTTTAGCCACTAGACCAAACTGGCTGTTACAGTAATCCCTGCTGTTCTGGGTAAATTATAAGACCCTACCCTCATTTACAAGAATCTATATCTGATTTGAGAGTTTGGTATTTACAAAACACTCACAATGTGGCTCTCCTGAGACTGCACCATAAATGCACATGTGAAATATGAAATTTGTATGTTCTCATGTAAATTTCTCCCCTCAAACTTACCTTAGGACCCAGAAAAGAGATAAATTCTAGCCATTATCAAAGTACCCCAAAACAAAATTTTCCCAATTACTGCTTTTTCTGTTTTTCCCAAAACTGCTATGGATCCTCTTCAGCACAGTGTACATATGTGATGTGTTTTTCCTTTTTCTTTTAATGGTTTTAGAACATACAACAATCAACTGTATAAAACATGTGTTGAGACTGGCTTTTCAATAAACATATTGAAACATCTAGAGCCAGGGACAGTTTATTCTTTATTATTTTTATCCCACCTTTATTATTTTTACAAACAATTCAAGTCGTGGAACATATCCAAAGCAACTTCCTATTTTCCCCACAACAACCACCTTGCAAAGTGACTTGGGCTAAGAGAGCCCAAAGTCACCCAGCTGGCTTTTCATGGCTAAAGTGGACTGAGGAAGCGAAGGAAAGGCATGGGGGCTGTAAAGTGTAAAGAAAATCCAGATACCTTCTCCATTTTATCCCAAAACGCAGCCAACGTTTTCCCAAAACGCCAAAAGGAGACCCAGAGTGTTTCCGCAGCTGTCTCGTCTCAAGAGAGGCTGCGAAAGGCTTGGCAACCACTTGTTTCTCTCCTGCCTCTTCCCGTCCCCAACTTGTTAGAGCCATGAAGTTGGCGCTGACCCTTGGGGAATCCCCTGAAAAGCACCTGCCCTGGGCTACGCGATCTGCAGCCCTCACAGAAAGTGATATGAAAGGGCCGTAATTAAGCTCTTAACATTTCAAGGCGGTTCTCAACGGCTGGCCCGCAGACGGAGCTGGCAGTCCGTCACCTCCGATAGCCCACCCAGCCCCTAACAGGAGTTGAGTCGAGTCTTTTGTACCGGAGGCGAGGTGCCTCGAGGCACAACCTGCTCCGCTGACCCTCCCGGAGACACTTCCCCCGCCGGAAGGGATGGATATCGGATGTGACAACACTGAGGACGGGAGAGAAGGAGATCATTTCTTTCTTTAAACAGCCTCGGCTTCCTCTCTCCTCCCCCCCCCCTCCCGCGCACGCACGGACGGACTGAAGGGAGAGTCGGTGCAAGCTTGGCGCTCAGCGACGTCCGTCTGAACGGCCTCAAGCCGAAATAAGGAAGAAGCGGGAAGGTGCTGGGCAATGTTGTTGCACCCTGGCCGAAAAGACGCGCGCGCTCTGCTCTCGGGCCGAAGCCTGCGCGCGAGGAGGAGGAGGAGAGGGAAGGGGTGGCAAAGAGAGAAAAAAGTTAGTTGGAGAGAAAGAAACTTCTTGTTTTTCATCATCCTAATCCTCTGGGCATAGGAGCATAAAACCTTGGGTGGCGGAGATGTTTATCTTTGCATTAAGGAGGCGGCAAGGCTTTGGCGATATTAAAATGGAAAGGGTTAATGGAATGAACTATAGATTAAATTGTAAAGCAATCAAAGGGGAGGGAGAGAAAAGACGCGCGCCTGCGCACACCGGACTGTTTATAGCAGGCAACCATCTTCTGATGTTTGGGTCTATGTCAAGCCATGGATGTGGAAAATTAAAGCCATACTGAGGGAGGAAATGAACCATGTCTAATACATCCACAGCAATAAAATGTTTTCACTAGGACTGTAAAACTGTGGCTTACATTAGGAAGGAGAAAATCAAACTATATGTCAATTCCACATCATGGGACATGAAGTGTCCACAAAAATTTATATTACTATTTAGAAGTGTTTCATTCTGGTGTTTTATTGTGATTGGATGCGCCCTTCTCGGTATCTTTTGACTGGTATGAAAATGATTTGAACTACTTTTTTAGCATTTATTTTACATCTATTACCTGTTCTATTACTTTTTATTATTTTATTGTGCTTGTGTAGAGGATTTTGCACAGTTTCCATTATAATGTAGCATTAAGTCAATTTATTTGTGTATTACACGCTGTATAATTGCACCTTTTTCTGGAACAATTTGGATTTCATTATACAACAAATCAGCTGTGTTACATTTCAGAAGGTTCCTGTTAGAAACCATGTACATTTTTAAACTATGAAAGCAGAGGTTACGTTTGCGTTAAAAACAAAACAAACTGCAAAAGGAAATTTGCCAAACCAGTCGTTCAGCTGTGGAAGATCAGGTTGGAGACAACTAGAGACATCAAGAAGAGGAAGAGGAAGGTTAGCGTTCATATCTATGGCTGGCAGCCTGTCTAGAAAAGGAATAATAGAAAAGTGCATTTGATATGGACTAGAACAAAGAGCACAGAAAAAACCCTCCAAACCAAATAAAATATATATATCAAATATAATTGGAGTCATTATCCTAACTTGAAGAAATCATTTTGCTTTTTAATGTAGAAACAGCATAAGATGCATAAATGGCAACAGGCAGAACTGCTTTGCTATCAATTAACAGGTTTGAGCCTCTCCCAGGATTTGGCAGAATGACTTGTAAAGGTAAAACTGACAGCACTTTAAAATTAGTAGGTAAAATATTCTTTGATATATACCAAATTGTCTGTAGAAAGCATGTTTTATGTGCTTTTGCTCCTTGAGTTTATGGCTATAAAACTTTACAGGAAAGTGGAAATACTTTACAGGAAACAATTCCCAGTAGTTCATTCAGTCCACTGCTCATCCTTTGGAAATCAGCCTCTTTACCATCAAGGGCTACAAAGAACTTCAAACCATAGTTGGTCTGTACAGGTAATCCCCGAGTTACGAGCGTTCACTTAACGCTTGTTCGAAGTTACGTGATGAGCGCCCCCTAGTGCTTACGAGCAAGTCCGAAGTTACGAATCTTGCAGCACCACGGTAGGCGTTCGCCCTTATGAGCGACTTCAGTGCACTGCAACATTCACCCTATTCCCCTCCCCCACTCCTCACAACTGTTTCCCCCTCCCTCCCTGCTGCACCGGACTCACCTTGCAAAAATCCTTTCTGCCACGGTTTCTTTCCCTTTGAAGGAGAGGAGAGTTGGCTTGGAAATGTTTTTTGCACCAAGAATGGAAGTTTCTAGAGCCCGTGATCTCGCACAAGTGTTTGAAGTTGCGCCAAATCACGGACCTCAAAAACTTTCATTCTCTATGTGAAAGGTGCCTGTCTCCTGCTCCTGCCCCCAATTCCTTTCTGCCCGACAGCAAGCCTGAAGCCTTCAACTGAGGGAGAAGGCCAGGCCCCCCGCCGGAGCTCGCCACGCTGGGGGAGAAAGTTGTCCCCGGAGCCTCAGAGCCCTCCAAGCGGCCCGGAACAGAGGCCGGTGGAGGCTTCTGCATGCCTCCGGAGCTTGGATCCAACCCTTGGAGGACTGCTCCAAGCTGCTGCCGCCCGGAACAGAGATTTCAAGGGCCTGATCCAAACCTCGGAGGGGTTTTCCTAGCTGTTTGCGCCAGGAATGGAGGGGGGGCGGCTTCTGTTCCAGAGGCATGCTCCTAGTGCTGGAACAGGCCCCCAAGGCCTCCCCGACCCACTAAGATACCACATGCTTCCCCCTCCCTTCCTGCCACACTGGACTCACCTGGAAAAGATCGGTCTCCTCTCTGCTGTGGTTCCTGCTGCCGCCTGGATTTGAGGTTGGGGAATGATTCCACGCACCCCACGTGGCCCAATTGGACCTGGAAAGCATCTCTGGAGCCCGGATTGGGGTGGGTTGTGGAAGCGTTCCCCGACCTCAAATCCGGGCGGCAGCAGGAACCGCAGCAGAGAGGAGACGGATCTTTTCCAGGTGAGTGCAGCGCGGCAGGAAGGGAGGGGGAAGCATGCGGTATCTTAATGGGTTGGGGAGGCCTTGGGGGCCTGTTCCAACACTAAGCCCTCCATGGCCTTCCCCACACTGAGATACCTCATGTTTGCTTAATGAGCTGCATGTGTTTTAACGAGCAAGGGAGTGATCTCGTACCTCGAACGAGAATCACTCTGCGAGTTTTCGAGTTATGAGTGGAATGGGCAGGCTCCATTTCACTCGTAACTCGAGGACTACCTGTAATAACTTGGACGCCTGGAAAATCATAACCTTTCTAGGACAGAGATAAAAAAACTAATTCTTCAGGATGGATGAATTCAGAGGAAAGACTGCTGTAGAGAAGCTCCTCCCTTTTTTCAGGTCCAATCCCATAACATCAGTCACTCATTTGATTGTTCAGCCAGCATCTCCTAAATTCTTTTGGCATGGAGGAAATGGTAGCTGGCACTTGCAAACAGTCCCAATTGAAAATGCCGATAAATATTATTGTCCCACCACATTGAACTAGCTTCCCCCAATCCCCATCTGTACTTCTTGCACAGATTGCTGCAACTCAAGAATAGCTACAGCAAAGGAAAAAGGCCATAATCCAAATGTGTAAGAGGTATGCCTGGAATAGAATCACAATAGAATCATACAATACAATCATACAAAAGATTACACGTATACACTTGTATATTCTTTTTTTTTTCAGTAGCAGAGAAACACCCAAGGCTCTTATTATCCAGCAATATCCTGTTTACCACACTGAACCATGGAAAGTGGGTCAGGGGAAAATACTAACAAAGCCAGGGCAGTAGTCTGTAGGACATAAAACCAAGTCTTTGCTGACTTTGTCCTTTGATCAGCATAGAAAGGAGGGTGTTTTAAAACAATTATATGCCACTTATTTTTTTAAAAAAAAACCTCAGTTCAAAATAAGAATCCATAATTAAAATAATAAAGTATAACCATTGAAACATATATCAAAGCATTATATAAAATATATAGAATAAAATAGGAGCAAAATAGCAAACAATATTCAAGGGGGGAAATCACAAAGACAAAAAAAATCACAGCTGCATTTTTGTTAGAGGGCCACAAGAATAAAATGACTGCCTATCACAAAGCATAAAGAAGGTAGTGCTTTATGCTGATGGTTTTAGGATACAGGTAGAATAGAGAAGTTCTATCAAATATTGTGCTCCCAAGCTTTATAGATTAAAACCCGAACCTGGAATTCAAATCAGAACTGGAAGGTAGTGAAAATCTTAAAGAATTGAGATGCTAGTCCTAGTCAGCACTTTTGCTATTTTGTACTAAGTTTCAAGGGTAGTTCCCCATATAAGGTAATCTAAGCAAGATGTTATCAATATCTGTTGTTCTGTCCAAGTAGGACCACAGCTGGCACATTAGCATAAGATAATGGAAGATGCTTCATCCCATAGAAGCTATTTGTGTATCTAATGTCAAAGATGTATCCAAAAGCACCCATAAACCACAAATCTGTTTCTTTAGAAACTCTAATCCCATATAGAATAGGTTGAACTTTATTCCTCTGGGTAGATAATCCACTCACTAGCAGTACTTCTGCTTGCATTTTAGTTTGTTTTCCTCATCAAGTTCTTTACAATGGCCAAGCATCGATTCAGCATTTTAGTTCCTTGTCTGAACCTGGTAAGAGTTGATGACCCTTTACATCTCTGGATGTTCTCATCCAGTGATTTTATAAAGACATTAACCAGCATAAGGATAAAATAGAACCTTTTAGAAGAACACAGTATCTTTGGGTCAAGCAGAAATCCTGAAGCACCTTAAGCAGATGACCATCCATGTATAAGTAGTACACCTTAATTATGCTTTGTCCTTATCTAATGGGATGACTTCTCATGGTTGATGGTAGCAAAAGCCACTGAGAAATCTAGGCAAATCAACAAATTTGTACTTTCCCTGTCTGTCTCCTGGGAAAGATCATTCAACAGGTTTACTAGGCCTAAACCCCATTTGAAATGTCTCTAAAAACCCATTTAATCCAACAGGTTCTCCATCTGATTAGCTATCACATGCTCAAGCACCTTGACCAGCAAAAGTATGTTGACCACTGGTCTATAGCTATTTAGAACTTCTGTGTCTAATAGCTAATGTATTCCATTGATTGAATATCTGCCTTTAATTAGATATCTGTAAATGTTGAGTTTTATAATTTCTCTTCATACAACAGATTATGGCAACATCAACCAATAAATCTAAAGTATATGATGTCTTCATTATCAGTGGGAACTTTCTTTCAAAATAAGTTTCTGATTTGATGAAGATTTGCCTTGATGAAGACTTTCACACTGTGGAAGCTCTACAGATTCCTTTATCCAAGCAAAGAGACGACTTGATGTTCCTCAAGGGACACTTTGCATTGCATCAACTGCACAACATGGCCACTTCGATTTTAGAAGTTTGGTTTTGTATTTCTACACAAAACAGGTTCAATTTATACAAAAAAAATAATAATAGAATTGAATACGTACGTAATTATCACACTGTTATCATTTGCAATAAGCAACATTATGCAAATTGCAGCAAAAGGATAAGGCATAGTAATATAAATTAATCTGAATAGTATTGTGAAATAATGTGAATAGTAAAAATAAAGGAAACAGAGCTGAAGGTAAGGTACAGCAACACCATTCACTATAACTTTCTGTGCCTTTTAATTTGTGCAAGCCACCACTGCTTCCAGCAAATCCAAACATTGCTTCATTCATTGCCTTTTGGTCTTTTAACTCTTAATTTCTTTCTTTTTGAATATCTCATCAACTCCATTCATCTATGACTTCTCGGACTTCTCCTTTCTTTCACTTTTCCATCATGTATTTTATCTGGAGTTCAATTTTTATTCATTCTCTCTCTACAATCACACTATCTCAATGTGCTTCTTTCATATTGGTCATTTATTATCTATTAACATTTATTCGCACACATCTCTTCATTCTTGACCCTATCTTTGGTCTTCTATAACAGCCAACAATAGTAATGACAATAATGTTTTCCTGAAACTTCCCAACATGAAAAGAAAACCATAAAGTTAAACAGCTCAATTCAATAAAATTAATTCATATGTTAAAAACAATCTAGCCAATATTTAAGACTAAAACAAATAAAACACAAGAACCATACATTTTTAAGCAATACCCGGCAAAGCACACATGTACCCATAGTTAATATTAAGCATGTGTGTGTGTCTCTGTGTGTGTGTGTCTCTGTGTGTGTGTGTGTGTGTGTGTGTATGCATGCACACCTTCAAATCTTTCTTAATTCTTGGCAATTGCGTGGACAAACTCACATATTTTCCTTGCCAATAATTTCAGAAATATTTTGCCATTTCTTACTCCCAAGGCCTGAGAAAAAGTAACTCACCAAAGAGGTGTAGAGAGAAGAAAAACAAAATAATAGAAATTTTGTGAATGGAGGGCCAGCCCTACCCATGTACAGTTCATCTTGCCAATCCTACCCATATGCAGTTTTCATCCCATCCAGTTTGCACCAGTTGACATTTATTGTGGTGGCTGGTTTCCAGAAAGGCTTTAAATGAGACTTCATCCACCAGATGATTACTTATTCCTGCTACCGAGTAACCTGAAACATGGGATATTTCTTTCCAAGAGAAGAGGAGACAAAATGGGAGAAAATTCCAATTATATGATTGAAGAAGCAAAGGAAGCTCATTGTCCATGTGCCTTAGTAGTGTATCATTAAAACAACAACAACAACAACAACAACAACAATAATAATAATAATAATAATAATAATAATAATAATAATAATAATAATAATAATAATAATAATAATAATAATAATAATAATAATAATAATAATAATAATAATAATAATAATAATAATAAAATAGTAGTGAGTAGTAGTAATTCTGGCTTTGCATCCCATGATCTCTCATTGGTTAGTTTGGAGTGTCAGTAAAGGTTAAGAGAGAATTAAGCAAGCCACAGTCACATGTACAGCATTATTTTAACTAGAGCTCAGCTATGCTTTCTGTGTGTGTATGTGTGTGTTTGTATGTGTATTCTGTTCTCCTGCCAGGGAGGTTCAGAATCGAAGTTTCCAGCATTACTTGCACGTAGAAGTTTCCTCTCTTGTGAGAAAGATGGAAGCTGACATGTCAGTACAATTCTTTGTCAGAAATATACATCTGCATGAAGAGGGTAGAGTTAAAAATTTAATCTGCAAAGCTATTTGGAGAGTGGATAGGCCTTGACAGGCCTCCCAAATGTATTAAAAGAACAAGAACAGCAGAATTATGGGCGGAGGGGAAAGCTGTTGCAAGCAAACAGAATGAACCTAAGCTTTCTTGACAGAATCAGTTTGCCAAATGACTTTAAAATGACTTGTAGGGGTTTCCTTCCCCACCCCCACTTAAACAGACTTTAATTTAAATTATAAACCAAAAGAAACTTCCTTGAACTTCAGAGGTCAATGTTCTGTCCAGAGGCAAAAAATGAAAGCAAGAGGGGCAAATGACAGAGACAAAGAGAAAGGGCAGACAATGGCTAAATAGTTGAGTCAGAAGATAGAGGACGATAGAGGTATTTAGGAGGGGATGTTCAGAAGTTTTTCTCTCTAACAAATTTTCCAAATGATCTTTTTTTTAAAAAAGATGCATGTTGTTAAACCAAGAACATGGACACAATCTAAGCAAGCTCTTTGAATTCCTGTTTACTCAAGCTATGTGAACAGAACCGAAGATCTCTATTAGTCATTAGTAAATGCCATTGTCCTCCTCCAAATAACTAAGCTCATCCACAAGGGTTATCAGTGGGGCTGTACAAAGCATTTTGAAGAGGCAATTCATGAAACCAGTTAATGTGAGTTGGAGCATCCTTCTCATACAGCTGTTTTAGACAGCTGTTCCTGGTTGTTTCTGCATGTATGTGGCTGCAAGGGACAAATGTGGATAACCTTGCAATAGCCTTTGAAGCTGGATCAGCAAGTCTTCTATAAGCACCTCTTCAAGAGTTTGTGCACTTCTTAACAAAAGTGAGAGGATGGGCACAATTAGAGATCTTTGGTTGAGGGAACTCAATATTGTGAAATTTCTTCTGTATTTTTGTTTCATCCAATGGAAAGAAAACTGCTTTTTTGCACCAGTGAACATATTCACGTGCACAGCATGTGCACAGTGTGTCTAAGATGTCTTTCACTGAATAATGGTCTCTTTGGAGGTCTATAGCCTCCTTGGCTTCCACATTCTAAACTTCAATAAATTTCATGGCCAGCTTGACAGAGATATTTTATTATATTGGATGTTAAAAGTTTTATGAAGTTTTCAATAGACCCTATGCCATTGGTATAATTAAAGAAAAGGATTTTTTTTTTTGATCTTCAGAATATATGACATTTTTACAACAGCAGCATTTTTAGATCATTTCATTTTCTGAAGAAGAATAATTCTTATTCAACCAAGAGCACACATTTTTAAAACTAAGCTTTCAGGTAACTTACATTTTGCTTCTCAAAGAATTGCATGATGATAGTGGTATTGGCTCCTATATTTAATTAAACAAGAAATTAGTCAGGGAGAAACTTATTAAAATTATTTCTGAGATATGAAAGATCATCCCTTTTGAAGAAAGAACATTAAAGCTACAATCCTAAACTTGTTAAAAAGTTTAGGACTAAATGCATGGCTTTGAAAGTCGATCCATTTAACTTTTTATTCAGTTGCTATAATGCCTGGCTCCAACTAAAAACTAAGAAAATGGGCAACATGGAGGTGGGGATCTTCTCCCTACCCTAAAGGATGGTCCAGGATCTTGCCCCTCATGCAGCCCCACTGATAGCAATCTTGTCCTAAAGATTAAAGAAATCTGAAACCCACATCAAAACAACTGATACATAATCAGTGTCTTCTGAGCATGGCCCAGCCCCTTTCTGTACTAGATGTGCCTTCAGAAATAATACCACTGATAATGAGTGACAGTAGTTTAGCTTGTATGTAGTCTGCATTTATGAACCAAATCATGGTTACCTCTCATGTCCTGTTTCATTGGAAATCCCTCTCCAAAGCGTTCTGCATTTTCTCCTTGTTCCTTCCCCAAAGTATGATTTGCCATGGAATCATTCCTTTGATAAGTGATTCTGAATCTTTACTGACCTGTTTTAAAAAAGCTCCAAGCCCAGAATCCTTCACTGTGGGCAACGCACTTCCCCTTCTATTTGAGGCAGGAAGCATCATGGTGGTAGAAGGCAATTGCTAGATCACTGGCAGTGCTAAATACACAGGAAAATATTCCCTCCTTTGGTGTCCTAATCTTTTGACTTAGAACAAATATGCCTGTTCCTCCTTTCTTAATCTGGGGCCAGGTTTAATAAAAAGTCAAATTATTTTTCTCTGCCCAGATAAATATGATTGCCTAAATTTATTGTTAATAATGATGTGAGCCTAAAATAAAATAAAAGGGTCTATTTTAGAGATCTGGTCATTTTTTTGGACCTCAGGACAAGGACTTGGTGGGAATTCTAACTTTCCCTGTGTCAGTAGAGGCAGACAGAAGAAAGGACATTGATTTGATGCTCCAAATCACAGAATTTTATTTCTCTGGCAAAGATCATTGATTAGTACTACAATTAATAACCTGAATAAGCATTAAATTCCAACTCCTTGCCTATCGCACTTTTCAAACTGCACATCTTTAGCCCTCATGCTTTCTGTTAAAGTCATAGTTATACCTGAACAATATTATGCTATCACAAAATGTAATGCAATGCCAACACAGAACCTTGACACAGCCCAAATATATTGAAAAACAATATAATTATTTATTTAAAAATCCATATTTACATGGCTGCCCATCACATGCAAAATGTGATTCTGGGTGGCTTACAATAAAACCATAAAATAACAATCCAATGGATGTGAGTCAACGCTAAGAATTCACATTTAGCTTTTCAATTGTACATTTTTAAAAGTTTTATTGTATGTGCATTGCCATTGCTCTCTTTGGGAATGCTTTGTTTTCACCTCCCAATGGAAGGGGGGGTGCTTATTGTAATTTGTTTTCTCATCTTGATTACTATTTTCTAATGCCAATCTTGACTGATCTAGAAAGCTAAACAGGATCAGTTCTGGTGAGCACTGAGATGGGCGTCCACCAGCCTACAGATCTGTCACTTCCTGGTGGACACTCATCTCAGTATCTGATCCTGCTTAACTTTCTAGATTAGTCAAAGTTGGCATTAGAAAGTAGCAATTAGGATGAGAAACCAAATTACAATAAGCAAGAATATTTATTAGGGAAGTAGTCTTTTAGATGTGTTAGGCTTCCTAGGCAATGAATTGGACAGCTGTTCATTTGTACTAGGAGGCTCTTAATCATGCAAAATATCCCACCAGCTTCAGCAGGTTTTTCATCCTCAAGGTCACTCTGTAGGATGCTATTCATTGACCAGCAAGTATAATCAGGTTTGACAGCTTGACGAACCCTCATGCTGACCAAGAACATGCTTTGAGCACATGCTTTCAATGCATTCATGTCTAAAACAGCAGATTTGTTAAGGTCTCTATATGAAACTCTTCATCAGCTGCAAATTCACGCAACAAATTTTGAAAGTTTATTTCATAACAGGCAACCCAGTATCTCTTTTAGTATTTAAAAGAGAAACAATATAAACAAATTTGTCTCTTCATCTAAAGCAGGGGTGTTAAACTGCCAGCCCATGGGCCGGTTGGATCATGCGTGATCTAAAGCATACAAAGCCTCTCCCAAACATTTTTTATTGATAACTTGTGAATATTGTCTATTATTTCAAAATTAGAAGACTAATGAATATTATAGTTCTGGATTGTGTACATTTGCTGATGTTAGAAGGGCACTTTCAGGCCATTTGGTCAAAAGTAACAGAACCGATTAATGCCTGAAAGACAGATAACAGGGAGCACTGAATTCAATGATCAACCAGGCTTGAGCTCCAGTCAGCCTGAGCTTTTTGATCAGGTCACCATCAAACAGTCAATTATAATGTATTTTTTGAGGAGAGAATGGTGGTGGTGGATTGGGAACTTTCTTCTTCTCATATCAGTCTTAGCCTAAAACATTGTGATTCCCCCCCCCCCAGTTTCATTACCCAACAAACTCAGTCTGCCAAATGAAATGAATGGAACAATTCATCCCTGATAGGTCCACTATAACCAAACTTCAACAATAAATTCAGGGAGGACCATAATCACTTTTTTTCTTTGGAAAGTAACTCCCATTTTTGAGTATGTTTTGTGCCAAAATAACAATTATGGCTTCACAGAGCAACACCCCTCCACCCAGTACTTCCAAGAGAGAAATGGTAGTTTTTCTTCATTTTTCATTGTGATAAGTCTTCTACCAATTCCACTTCTACCTACTGGAATTGTCTATTGAAGTGACCCAAAGTGGCTCAATGAGTTACAGTGCCTCCATACCACACAGAAATGAACTTTTTCTTCCATGGCACAAACCATGATTTATATATGATACATTGAGTTGCTGCTCTTCTATTCTTATTAGTTGCCCTGATTAGTTGTAAGATTTTGCATTGTGTTCACCTAATTCCTGCAGTGAAGTTATTAGTGCATGTTGTGACATGTTTGTGTGTTATTTATCAACTGGCTTGACAGTGATTTGAAGTGATTGACCCAGCATCACCCAGCTGGCTTCCATGCTTAAGAAAGGCCTAGATTCTGTATCTTTCCACTCCTAGTCCAGCAACTTTACCATTATACCACATAGGCTCTCTGGTTATTTAGAAATGTTGATATATTTAAATAGATTACTGTTATTTCCTCATTACCTGAAAGGATACTAATTAGCAAAAAGTATTGGCAAACATA
Organism: Azemiops feae; assembly: GCA_023970755.1. Classification (NCBI taxonomy): domain Eukaryota; kingdom Metazoa; phylum Chordata; class Lepidosauria; order Squamata; family Viperidae; genus Azemiops; species Azemiops feae. The sequence continues at coordinate 1,535,108 of JALGBA010004244.1, forward strand.
ATTTGCTGTTTCCCCATGTAAATGATGGTGTGGAGAGGCACTTTTGTTTTTGTTTTTTTAATTTTAATAAAAATAAAAATTAAATTATTTTAATATAACTTGAATAAAAGGTTTCCCACTTTTTCACCCTCCCTTCTGCTTTTTCTCTATTTCTTTTTCTTTCTCTTTCTATAAAAAGAAAAGCAAACTCATAGGATCAGCTAGACAGTAAAAGCACAATATGTTTCTTCTCTTCCAGCATTCATCCTGTCATTAGGCAGCTGCCAGGGTGATGAGAGAGCTGATCTATGATAGCAATTTCACACATTTCAGGAATAAAGTAATAGCTGCAATTATCACAAAATAAACATAAGCAAGCTCATTTTAAATGTCAGTAACAAGGGTCAGCTTTGCAATTGCTCTTTGCTGCAGTGCAGATGCCAGCTGATAAACTGCTTAAAATGTGGCATAATTGTTGGACAAATTGTGATCACTAAAAAAAAAAACAAGCAAAAATGCAAAGACAAACTCTTTCACTCTTCTCAACATTGTATTTGTGTCAGGCTTGACTAACAAACTTAGGCCAGGGATATTTTGCTATTGGGAGAATTGAGCTAGAGTTTTAAAGATTGTCATTGGACATTGATGAGGCAGCCACCCTGTGTGAATGTTGCCATGGAAACAGTCCTGAAATGTCATTGGGAAGACTTGGGTTCTGTCCCTGCTCAACCATAGGACTGAATGGGTTCCTTTGTGTCAGTTTAACATTTCTCAGCTAGCCTATCTCACAAAGCTGCCTAGGGATTAGGCAAGGCTTTAAAGTAGGATGCTTTGTTCTACCGATACAAGGATACAAAACAGGATATAAGTTAAAAGGACGGAAAGAAGGAAAGTGTTAAATTCATTCCCCACTTGTGGTTGGAGAGGTAAATAAATCAATAAATATTGATTTATAGGCAAGGACTCAAATATATATGGAGTTGCGATGCTTTGCATTCTTGTTTGAAGTCAACTATTGTTTTAATGACAAAGCCTGGTTTCTTTTGTGTGTATGTTTATGGAAAGGACTTCAAATATGTCTAGTGCTGGTAATTGTTGTAGGAGTGGGGAAAGGTATCCCAGTACTTGGTTTGCCTTAACATACGATGTAGTAAGGCAAACCAAGAAATAGGACAGTTTGCTCGATTCCTACAACATAGGACAGTACAGATCAGCACAAAGAAGCATCTCACGCAAAACATATTCAACCCCACCTTATGTTACCAAATTCGGACACATACTATAAAACATAAATGAAAGTTAGTCACCACAGAAATGAGATGTTTGTGGAAAGCTGCTGGAGTGATCAGAAGAGACAAAATCAGAAATGAGACCCTAAGAGAAAGAATTGGCATAGAATCAATCTTAAATTACATACCAAAACAGCAAATAATGTGTTTATTCACCTGGAGAGGATGTCATGGGATTCCATTCCATACAAGGAAAATACAAAAAAAAAGGAGAAGGTCAAAGAACATGAGGCTGACCCAGAAGCTGGAGAGACAACATGAAAGACACATTACAACAACATCAATTAACAATGGTTAAGAGCCAGAACTTGACACGTGAAGGGATAAAAGAGGAAGTAAAGAAGTAGAAGAGATGACTGATAATTTGCATCCCATTGTCTGGAATGGAATCCTGAAGTTAAACACCCTTGCTTTCCTAGAGTGATACCCCAAATAATGTGTAAATAATGTGCCATCCTGGAAGTCTCTGATTACTAGTGATGGCTTATAACATGGATGGCTTTAAAAGGAAGTTGGATAGATTCTGTTAAGGGCTACTAATATTGATACTCACTGATACCTTCAAATAACAATTGCAAGTATGAGAGAGGAGCAGACCCACAATATATATTTGGCACTGTGAAAAGCAAAATATTGGACCAAAGTGTGACTTGAGTTGGGCTATTCTTGTATTCTTGGGGAGGAACTACTCCAAAAAGCCCTTAAGACCTGGTTATGTGATTAGGCCCAGGATGTCCATGCAACTGGAGACTAGTCTACATGAATCCATTGTTGATAGGTCCATTTTTTGATTCTCCCTTCAGCTATGGTTTGTATTTTTGTTTTTTATAATTATTACTATGGTTTTTAAAATTTGTATTTGCTGTTTTTTAGGTGAGATGGGTGGCTATATAAATTTGATTAATAAAAAAACAGTTGCTTAATTTACTTTTTCATGTTTTTCTGCTGAAAACAAATGCAGTCAGCTGAGTGTAAGCATAGAATTAACTGGAAGGTATTACTGACACCTCATGCACTTCAGGATAAAGATTAGTGGGACTGATCTGTGGATGGAAGTAAGTTGCTCGTTCAGGTATTCTGCACTGTGTGGATAATAGCCACTAGGACTCTGTTCTTTGTGTTGGGGCATCTGCAGTGACAGTCATTGGCTTCATAATGGTGTGTGTGTGTGGAGGGCTGAGACCAGGTGATTGAAACCTGACCCCTTTTATTTGTGTGATGTCTCTGAAAAAGAGCTGGGGCTTTTATCATTGGGTTAAACCCACCATTTTGATATCAGTGACCACTGCTGCGGACACGCCCATTTGCATGTTTTCTCACTTATCTAAAAGCAAGCCTTGCAGAACTGGCTTGCATCTTATTTCTGCTTTTAAGAGCCAGACAGGGCATAAATAAAATAAATATACATATGCTTCAGGGGTAAATGAAGGTTAACAGTCTGTAGGAGAGTTTCTTCTAACACCAAAAATATATTGAAAATGGCCAACTTAAAAGGACCCTAAGAAATTCTAAACCCATAAGAGGCAGTTTAAAAATAATTAATATTCACCATTTCAATTTTTCACAGTACCTTATTTGATGGAAGGGGAATGTATGTGTATGTGTGTGTATGTGTATGTGTATTTGTATTTGTATGTGTAGAAAAGAGGGCACTTTGCATTAAAAAAAAAATCAGATAAAAGTCCTGATGTATTTTTGTAATGTTCACCATAAATACTGTTGATCTAATGAAGAGTGTTATTTTACTAAAGTGCTGGAGATTTTCTTTTAGAACCTGCTCCAGCGGTCATAATTTACTGTATGTACAGCATGCCAATCTGATCAATAGGCCACTCAAGCATGTGTGTCCGCCTTTGCTCATCCCCACCATTTGCAACCTAATTAGCAGCTGCTCAGAGATGGGAAACAGGTGCAGATCCAGGCCCAGACTGGGGAAGCTTGACTGTAATTAACAAGAAAAAAGGGTCAAATATTGGGAAGAATATCAAATCTGGGTCCACAGGGGATGCCACGCCAGCCTCAAAGGCATAGTCACCTGAGATCTTAGGCATGCTAATGTATATTATGCAAGCTTTCAAACAACATGGCTGCATAATCAGCTGGCAAGGCTGTTGGTTTCTCTACTATCATCAAACTGTGGAAAATGAAGCAGCTTTCAGTATTCTCCCCAAGTTTTTCTTTGCTTGGTAAATACTAAGATCCAACAATTGGGAAATAGAGCTTAGGAGCAGCAGGGAGAAGGACAAGGAAATGGGGAAACATTACTAACTTTGTTTTTGTTTTCTTTCTCAAAGAACATGTAGCTCTCGGAGAGAGTTGCCCAATAATAGTCTTTTGTAAATGGCAACTTCCATGATAATTAGCTTTCTGAAGAAGTTCCGCAGGTTTAAAGTCAGAAGTACAAGGAAAATCATTCTAGTGGGCTGCAGGCATGGAGGAAATTTATTAATTTTGGTGCCCAAGAGAAAATAAGGAAGGAAATGGGTGGGCACGAGATACTTATACCATTTCTCTTGATAATAAATCTTCCACATCTGTGTTCGTCCGGAGTGGAAAAGACAATGAAAGACATCAGTGTAAGATTATAGATCTGCAGGAATTCAGCAAAATCTAGCCATAGATCTGGTTGTAAGGGGTGAAACAATGAAAAACCATTTTGGAACAATTTTGCATCACAAGGTTATGACGCTTTAAGTTAATGCCGTGGAGAATGAAGAGTATCCTTTGCTTCCTTTTCTTTCACTTATAATACATATCCTGTTGGATTTGCAAGGGAATGTCAACCCTTTGTGGGATTCACATCACTCAATTTCTCTTGTTATCAACTGCAGGAAAGTTCACTATTACATATAGCCCCTATCTCAAAGATGATGTGAAATTCTTTTTAAGGTTTCTGCAATTTTGCCTTAACTACTTCCACTGTTTCTGTTGAATGTGGTTGAATGTTGCTACTTTCCATTTTTATAAACTCTGGCGTGGTGGATTGTATGCCAATTAACATATCTAAGGTTTCTTGGATTTGTTTGTTTGTTTTGGCAGCAAAGAAGGAAGAAGGTCAGAATTATAGCTCTGACTTCTTTCTGATAGAAAACACCTTTTAAGAAAATCTGTGAATTGTAAAAATGCCTTGAACACATAGCTTTAAAAATACAAAGCAGGGAGAAAGTACAAATAGTGAACCCCTATTTTTCACTTAGCATTTTGTTTTTGTTTTAAATCTTCCATTCTAGCAATTGATTAGCAATTTTCTGGCAGAGTACAACCTCATAATTCAAGACATGTAGCTAAATCAGTAAATTATTCCTGGGCCATTTGCACCATCTGCTGTGTTAAGGGCTGTCTGATGGGTGGATGGAAAGACACCTGCTGACAGCAAAGTGGATCTCTGATCATGAGAGAGATAAACAGATGATGGCTGGCAAATGGACAGGGAAGTAAAAATTTCAACAGATTTGTAATGAGAAGAACTGAAATCTAAGTTATAATCTTATGCATTAAACTTCCAACCAACCAGTCAGCCACCATAAATACTGATCATAAAGATAAACTCTCCTTTCAATTAAGCACAACTACGAGGCATGTCTGTGAAATTTTCTTGACAGCATTGTGGAAGTGGTTTACTATTGCCATTTTCTAAGATGTTTTTCAACTTCCCAGTCTAGTCAAGAACCCCAAAATTCTCAGTCAGTGTTCATTCAAGTATTAAGCAGGCTCTACCATGCTTACCTTACAAGTCCAGAAAAAATTAACCAGCATCCCTATGGTAAAGACTGATAGAGACTATCATGTCAGGCTTGCAGGAGCACATGTACTACAAGTGAATTCATAAGCAACAATGGGAAATTTATTGAGGAATTCCATGGTAGACAGTTTTGGTTCCCAGATCCAGAAAATGATTAAGGTAAGATTCATGGATGGGGTCTGTTCAAATCCAGAAGCCAAAGAACAAGACGATCAAGGAGAGAGAGGAGAAAACAACAAGAACAGGTAATGTGGGAATGGTGAAATGTCTAAGGTGCAATGCAGGGATGAAAATACAAGTGGATGAATAAAGTACTGGTTTACAAAATGAAAGGTAAGAATGAGTTATGAGAATGCAGTATAGACAGAAACCAAGAAATGCAAACAGAAGTGGAGTTTCACAAAGTTAACTTTGAATGTAGACAATCAATGGGATGAAAGTTGGAAGCACTTTTAGAAGAATGTCCTTGGATATTCTTAGTCATCCAGGTCATGGTTGTTCCATAGATGTTTTTTTTTAAAGGCAACTGGACTTTCTTTACAAGCAAAGTTGCCTTTTGAAAAAGCACCTTTGGGACAACTTTTAGAAGAAACACAAGAGAATTAGGAAAGAGATTAAATTCAACAAGAGAACATGTGCTGGTTTCCGTGTTATAGATTTAAAAAAATCTCATACATTCATACAAAAATATTTACAATAAGACGTTGACTTGTTGGAGCTAAAGTCTCTTCTGTCTGAGGGTACATTTGTCTAGAATATTTCCTACTCCCTTCTGGGGACAGATGTTTTTAATACCCCAAGAACCATATTATGACAATGAAGATCATACTTTTCTGGAAGCAGGAAACACTATAGTGCAACCAGACTTTTCCCCCCTCATATCTCAGTTCAGCTCAAGTAAATGGAAACTTAACTGTTTGCTGTGAGGGCATTTCCAAAATACTAGTGGGGAACATACACAACAACCTGATGCTAAAATATCAGGTGACAAATATCAATCTTTCTTAAATTGTACCAGCAATAAAGCTGGGGGGGGGAGGTGACTAAAGAATCATTTTCATGATTTTAAAATGTTTTGATGTTTAAATCAAGCTTTAGGATTTTATATCCTCCCCCAAAAAGGCAAATGATAAGTTTTTCCAAACCTGGCTCTCATAAAATAATATCTGAACATCTGGGATGGTTCTGTCATTTCCGTGCTCTATGCTAACTCCTACTTACCTTATTTTTGTAATAGCAGAATTTGCCTTAGGGTGTTCTTCTCTTAATTAATCGTGTCCAAATATTAACTGAATCAGTTCTTGGGTGTGAATCAAATTTCCCGCCTCAGGGCACTTCTTCTTTGGAAATTGGAAGCATTTCCAGGTTGAAAGCCAATTTGTTGAAAGGCCAGGATGTTGCTATTGCAAACAAGAGATGGGAATGTCTTGGCCAGTGAAAGCAGAAAGAAAGAGAGGGAAAATTGCTCCCAGGAACATCTTGAATAGGATTATGGGTTTTGCCCATTATGGCAGCAATCAGTTCAAAAGGCAGCTACCAGATACATTTGGCCTAATACTTTTTTTTTCAGGGATTGTAAAGTAAAACTAAAGACATTTAGAGAATACAGCATAATATTCAAACTATTAGTATGCAGTCTAAGAAATATACATTGCAAGGTAGGAAAGGATTATTTAATCCTTGCTGAAGTTAACTGTAGTATAAGGAAAAGACTTGGTCAAAGTCACATGGAAAATATCTGGCTAATCTGCCACCCCCCATTGTCCTCCCCCTTCCTTCTTTACATTTTCCATTTGGTAATAGTCTTGCAATTGGAATGAGCAGGAATTATAGTCTAACTCTTTGTTTCTGGGAAATAAAAGAGTCCCTTGTACAGTCTTTTTGTGTTTTGAAGGGCAACTATATTGTGCACATCTTTGTTGTGTTTTATACCAGATTTATAATGGGTGGTATTTTGCTATGATTTGAATGGAATGAAAATATTGTAGGCATCCCCCCAAAATAGCTATTTTGGCATTGCCATTACTACATGAAAGCTTCAATCACAGATACATCCTTTTATATGATATATTTTAGTCAGCATCTAGAAACCTATGCGTGTTTTAGAGTATTTTCACTCTAACATTGCTATTTCAAGAGAATATTGGATAATTGCCAACAGTGGTGCTGCCAGGGAGTAAACTATGACAAGATTCATTTACTATATTTTGAAATCACTGAAGCAATATGAAAATTTTGAGGCAGGAAATAAACACTGAGTGATTTGTATGCTTTAAAATTCTCTTAACATGTTTCAGAAAATCCCAGCCAAATCAGAACATTTGGTCCTTCACACCTGAGTAACACAGTTCTGTTCAGTTTTCAACGTAATGTCAACTAGTGCCTCCTTAGAATGCAGCTCCTGAACCCCAAAGCCTGCCAACCCATGCTGTAGTTATTTTATGTTCTTTTCACACTTAAAATAATTAATTACACATGGCACCATTTTCATGGTGCTCCAGGAAGATTGTGCAATAAATGATAACATGGATAAGATATTCTGTGATCCCATCCCGACCATGACAGAAAAAATGTCTTCTAAGATGACATTTCTTAATAGATGGTACCAATAATGTGCCTCTCCTTGTCAGACTCCTAGAATATCCCAAATATTTTCCATAATTCCCCCCTATATTTTTTGTAGTTTCTCGTTACTTTCTAAACTCTTATTTTTGCACCTCAGATTCTAAAAACAAATGCCATGCAGTATACCACAGTAGAATGAATTCAGTTTGCCATTCTTGGTGAAGTTGTTGTTTTGTATTTGTTTTTGTTTTGTATTTTTTTTGTTTTTTGTTTTTGTTTTTTTGAAGATGATACAATTCTGACATGACTCACAGGAGTACTGCAAGATTTTACTAGCTTATATGTTAATGTTTACATGAAAGCCATGCTGGAGCTTCAAAAATCATTATGTCTAGAAGTATCATTGTCCTGCTCTTGAAAATAATCCTTCTAATAATGATCATCACAACCTAATATATAAATTAATTGACACTTGTGACCATCCTGTATTTCAAAGGCTCCTAGAAAACAATGAATTCATATCAATGATAGTTATGAGATGGTTAATTTCTATTCATGTCTGCTTGGATTCTTTAAATGTGGTGAGACAAAATAATTTATTAGCTAGAGTTTATTTGAAAAGAAGTTTCAACTGCCCTTTATATTATTATTATTATTATTATATCTCAAGACAGTGTTTCTTTACTTAGGAGCAGATGTCTGAAATCCTCCAGGAGATTTTTTTTTCTGGTATAAGACTATGGAAATGAACTTGGCATGGGTAGTGGTCTCCCAGGTGGAGAGGGTGCACACAAGCCTCCTTAGAAGTCTCAGATCAAGGCTAGTCGGAAAGAGCAACAGAGCCCAGCCACCAAAAGCTAGTGCTTTGGTGACTGACAGGTACAGGCTCTTTCAGAAGCATAAAAAGGAATGCTAAATGATCTCACTGACAGAATAAATCTTCTATTTGTTTGGTCTGGTCCAGATGTGCTACAGGCTGATGCAGAAATGTCTGTTGATGCCAATCTCAGTTTAAATCACAATTTGGCAGCAGGTTTAGATTTGTTACTACTAAACAACTACTACAAATTATTATCATCATCATCATCTTGTAATTATGTGCCATTTAATGTAATACAATTTGTTGAAAAAGATCAACTTGTCTTAACTAGAGATGCAATGAGCCTTACCAGAGGAGATGCAGCAATATCTAGATAGGCTTAGATGGAGACACAGAACTTAGCCTTTAGGGAGGCTGTAAATGCAGTTCAGGGGGGCTTACCCAAATATTAGCTGACTAAATCCAGCTGCCCTTTTGAAGGTGGATACAGCCTAGATTTCAAAGGATCTGTTGCATTCTCCAAATCTGACCACTGAGGCACAATAACAGGAGGTACTGCCTCACAGACTTAATTGCTGTCATATGGAATTCATCACTTTAAAATTACATAGTCTCTAACTTAAAGATAGCTTTTAAACAGGATCAGATAACCCACAGAGGATATATTTAACATAACAGCAAAATAACCAATTACATTCAGAGAGTTGTCATACAACCACCCAGTGATGTAATATTCTCTCTCTCTCTCTCTCTCTCCCTCCCTCCCTCCCCTTCTCCTTCTCCTTCTCCTTCTCTTTCTCTTTCTCTTTCTCTTTCTCTCTCTCTCCCCTCCCCTCCCACAGAATCTGGGGCTAACATACTAAAGAATAACATTCTGAATAGCTATATCTCACCACCATTTTAATTTTATATTTTTAGGAACCAGAAGGTATCTTGTGATTTGAGCAGCATGGTGGTCTAGTCATGAAGATGCTCACTTCCCACTCAGAAGGTTGAGAGTTTTATCCTTGATAGAGGCAGATGTTTCTTTCCTAATGCTCAAATAAAAAATATCTGCAGCAAATTATGCGTGGCATCAGCAAGGGCATTTGACCAGTAAACGCTTACTTCACCCAGTCACCTTGACTCTAGCCCAAATTAAGGGAATACAGAGACATAAAAATAGAGTTTAAGGTATCATATGATTTTGAATTACTTTAAACATTAAGAATGGCTGAAATTTCCTGAGAAACCACATTCTGCCTTGAAATTTTACAACATTCTGGCATCCAAAACCCTGCAAGATTTTTTGTGGGGACCTCAATGATTTCAAGGATTTTGAGGGAGATATTGGTGAAATGATCCCTGAAGTTGCATGTGATCCAATCTTTCCTTTAGGGATTATAGCTTTATGAGAAACCTAAGGAGGCCCATCTGAAGGGAAAAGCTCCTCTCACCTTCAAGTTTTGTTAAAGCTTTTCACTCTGATCACCACCACGCAGACCTCAAACATGCATTCATTTTGCAACAAACAAAATGTTGAGATAAGTAGGGCTCATTTGTTATTGCTGTCAAGTAGACAAATGTCATGTTTTCCTTTTCTTCCATTTGTTCCTCATTCAATATACATTTGTTTTGTTTTTCCCTTGCAACCATAACACATCAGACAGCTACTGGGGATAAGGAAGGAGGAAGAGAAGTGAATAGTTTAAAAATCTATCTGTAATCCAAGTTCAGGACATAAAGTACTGCTCACAAAGAAAAGAAGATAACCACTGGGGATTTTGAAGAAAGGCTGCAGGGATAAGTGAACGAGCCTGGTTATACAGGGGAAGAGCATAGGGAGAAAATAATAGCAGTCTTCCAATATTTGAGGGGCAGTCACAGAGAAGAGGGGATCAACTATTCTCCAAAGCACCTGGGGGCAGGACAAGAAGTAATGGATGGAAACTAATCAAGGAGAGAACCAATCTAGAATTAAGGAGAAATTTCCTGACAGAGATTGGACAGTCATTTGTCCAGAATGGTATAGGGTTGGACTAGACGACCTCCAAGGTTTCTTCCAACTCTGTTATTCTGTTAAAATTGTTCTGTAGGTATCCCCTGAACTTGCCTTATCAAACTCTGGGGAAGCTTCTTCAATCTACCATGAATGATCTTATATAGAACATATTAGCTATATTATAGCACTGTTTCCTTGACATCTTTAACTTGGGATGAGATTTTTGAGAGAACATATACGGACATCAAGCTACCTGGAATTAACTTTTTTTAGGTGTGTATGTGAGTTATAAATTTCTGTTAATAGTAACAAAATTAACAAATAACACTTTATTGCAAATCACTTGGCAGAAATGATAATTGAAACAACAGGCTTTAATTTGTCTTATTTATATCAAGTTCACGGTGTCCTATTTCTAACTTAATTTGCAAATAATGAAAAGTGTAGAATTGTGTTTATGTTCATATGCACTTTTTGAAAGTAATATGCTTTGTATAATGCATAATTACATAACATTATATTGTCTACTAAACACCTTTCGTTCTGCCAGATTACAACAATCCAATGGTATATCTTTGAGATTTTATTTGCAAAGCAAACCTATTTTGTAAGAAAGTCAATCCTCCAATGATTTGGTATGAGGTATGAATATGCATGCATAGGTTTGCATAACTTTGTACCCTACCCTACCATATAGTTTGTACTTATCTACTTCTTACTATATGTACAACCTGTCGCTCATTTAATATTTGTGCTTGTGTTACTTTCACAAATATTAAACGATTGGGCTGAATGGTAGTCACAAAGTGAGCTCAGTGGCTGAATGGGGACTTGGCATATTTTTATTTCAGACATAGTTTTTATGTGATCTCTGCTTATGTGAAAGTCCTGTTGCAAAACCTGATAAAAATACCTAACTTTGATCTCAATGGAATATTTTAAAAACCCTCTATAGCACTAAAACCCTTTCTTTTTGATTGCTTGGACAAGGAAGACACAAACTCCAGATGGCCAAAGCATGTTCACTGAGATCCAGGCTCAGATTTCAGAAATAGTTTTGAGTGGATTCAATGAACCATTAATTTTTTAATTTTGGAAGTTTGTTTTCCTAGGAAAATCAGCAAGTTCATTTTGTGTTTTTTTTCTTCTCTAGTTCAACATTACAAAAAATTCATCTCTTTAACTATACTGAGCATAAAATTTCATTTCTATCTATTCTGATTCAACATTATATAATCTATACTCAAGAGATGTCCTAAGGAGTTTCAGTTGCAATCATGGATATGGACAGAGTGCTTGAGGCAAATCATGTATAGTTCAGTCACTGTCTGGTTTAAGACTTCTAGGAGTAAATAGATAATTTGGCCAAGGATGTGGTCAAAGCCTTCTCCAATCAGAGAATCATAGTCACTTTCCTCGAACAACTGTAAGGTTTCTTTTAGACCTAAATAGCTACTTCTTGGACATTATTCACTTCTGAATACTGCTGGATGAAAAGGGAAAAAATTAAAGTGTTCCTGTGATTTTCTTTTTTTTTTGCCAATAAAAAAACTTTATTTAACATCATAAATAAATAAAGTGTTCCTGTAATTTTCATTCAACATAGCTGGCTTCCTCTTTCAATTCTCAAAGTTTTAAGGCAAAACTACCTTGATATCTGAAAGATTGAGGAAGAATAGAAGAAGGGGACGACAGAGAATGAGGTGGCTGGATGGAGTCACTGAAGCAGTAGGAGTGAGCTTAAATGGATGGTAAAGGACAGGAAGGCCTGGAGGAACGTTGTCCATGGGGTCGCAATGGGTCGGACACGACTTTGCAATGGGTCGGACACGACTTTGCAACTAACAACAACAACCTTGATATCTACATCATGAAGTACTATCAAAAGTAATATTTACAAGATAACTCAATATTCCTAGTTGTTTCCAGACAGGAATGTCATGGGAAGAACTGAAATTGGTTATGCTGAGTCCGATCACTGGTTCATTTATCTCAATGAACTAATGAAAAACAGCAGATCCTGAAAGGTTGGCAATTTCACTGCAGCTGCCAGAGACAGATCTACAGAGTTTAAAACAGGATAATGGCCCTTATACCAGTGAGGTTAGTGACAACTATGGTTTTAACCACTGATGCTTCTAAAAGTTGCTATAAAGAATCATAGCAATTCTACCCATTGAAAGAGATCTTTTCCCTGAGTTATTGTTACCAGTAGCAGTCAGTCAAGTTAATTTGTATTCCATTTTATTTTATACTTAATAGAATAACAGAGTTGGAAGGGACCTTGGAGGTCTTCTAGTCCAAGCAGGAAACCCCATACCCCTTCAGACAAATGGTTTTCCAATCTTTTCTTTAAAATCTCCATATTGGAGCACCTACAATTTCTGGAGGTAAGTTGTTCCACTGATTAATTGTTTTGTCAGGAAATTTCTCCATAGTTCTAGATTGCTTCTCTCCTTGATTAGTTTCAGTTTCATTCTGCTTTTTCTTTATGGAATTGATAAATTGCTCTCTCCAATTTCATCTTCATAATGCCTTGTGAGGTTAGATAGAATATGAAATCACAATTGGCCCATACTGCAGTATGTATTTGTATTCCAGTATTTGAGGAGCTGCCACAAAGAAGAGGGGGTCAACTTATATTTCAAAGCACCTAAACACAAGGCAAGAAGCAACGGATGGAAAGTAATCAAGGAGAGAATCAACCTGGAACTAAGGAGAAATTTCCTAACAGTGAGAACTAGTGGAACAACTTGCCTTCAGACGTTGTGGGTGCTTCATCACTGGAGGTTTTTAAGAAGAGACTGGACAGCCACTTGTCTGAAATGGTATAGGCAGGGTCTCCTGCTTGAACAGAGGGTTGGACTAGAAGACCTCCAAGGTATCTTCCAGCTCTATTCTGATTGATTGATTGCTCAAGGAGATTCATGGGGTATTCAAACCCAGATTTTACAAATCTAGTCCCTATACCTTTATTCTATCTCCAGCAGTAGTGAAAACCTCAAAACAATGATAAAGCAAGTATCATGTAGGAAATTGTTTGGTATATCTTGCCATTTTACCCCATTACTCAATAGGAGAATGAAACTTTCTCCCGATCTCTTCCCATTCGTGAGTGATCATTGCCAAACCAGATAACTTTAAGTTAAATAATAATATCCCTTTTCTTTAAATTATTCTACCTCATTTTGAATCTAGGACAGGAAGAGGAATAAAATAAATAAATCAATAAAGCTCAAAATCCCCAGGCTGAAAATGCCAGGAAAGCTCACAGCACAGGTGGAGGTAGTATCTCTGATAAATTATGAAACCCTATAAACAAAAATGGATTTTTTTTCAGACTTATAACCAGGCAGATCAGCTCATCCTATAAGATTTGCCTGGGCGTTCCAGATCCCCAGGCAGCTGAAGAAAAAGCATTTTAATTCATAGCAAAAGTATCTCCTCTTAGTGGGTGTCATAACAGCAGGAAACTAAAACTGGGGCAGCTAATTTGAGGTTAAAGAACAATAAGAGCAACATCATTATGCCAATTCTATAAGGAAGGCTAGCATTCTTATTTTCATACTGTATTACAGGTGTAAGAAGACAAGATGGAAAGATGAGCGGTTTAGCTAGGGTCATCTTGTGATCACATAAATCAGTTTGAATTCCCCACTAAGAGAGGTACTTAAGAAACTTTGTTTCTGCTTCCTGAAGTGAGTGCTGAACTTGAAATATGTTAGTTTCTTTAAAGTACCCCATCTCCCTAATTGTAAAGGCAAAAACAGGCACTCAACAATTATGTTATGGTCCTCTGACTGTGTTTCTTGAAAGGAGTCTTCAGAGATAGATTGTCCAGGTCTTCAGCTTTGTCAGCTTTCCCTTCATAGCCAACTGGATATCAGCTACAAAGGAGATTGAGTAATTTTCTTTTTCTTTATCAATATGAATACACATCCATTACTTCTCACATTCCTTAAACAAAAATGTTTTCAGTGAACATATCTGAAGTCTGGGCAGCCTAGAATTGTTATTAAACAAAGAATTTTCCAGATTGTCTTTGGAGGTCCTCCTAAAGTTTGTAATTCTACCTATAATTATGTAGTCACTGAGTTGCAGCTGTTGCACAGACGTTCTATTGGTCTTTTGTCTTCTGGGCCTTTCACAGGAAAAAAGCAGGAATTATTGCTGCTAATGCAACACACACACAATAGCTTTCTGGCCAAAGGCTCTACAGAGTTGATGTTTTTGTGGTAAAGTTTTCCACAGGACAATACCAAGTTCCATAGCACTTCAATCTTTTAATTAGGTACATACATCAGGATTTTTTTTTAAAGAATAATGACATTTTGCTAGTGTGAAGTAACATATGATTAAATAAGCATGATGTAAGATCTCATAGAACAATATGCTATGCTTTATCATATCAATGGCCCAATCTGCTTCTAAGAATGTATCCATCAATAACATCTAAGATAAACTAATCATAAGGTAATGTGTTGGAAATGTCATGAAACTAAAGTAATGTTTTATCACATGTAGAGGAAAGTTGAGAGTTCACGAGGTTGATGCTATATGGAACAAAACTTTGAATGAATCTAGATGTTCTGGTTTGGATACCATGAAGCCTCCTCCCAAAAGGTAACAAGGAAAACAGGTCATGAAGAGGATGTGTAGCATCCCAGACAATACTGTGGATCCTGCTTAAGGATCACTTATATACTATGTTCTGGATAGAAGGAAGCGAACTACCGATAATCTTTTCTGCCATCCTCACCACTCTCTGCACCACTTTCCTGTCCGAAGCAGTAATGCTTCCAAACCACACTATAATGCTACAGTATATGACAGGATGCTCTTGATCGTCCCTCTATAGAAAATGGTGAGGACAGGGGAAGGAAGATGTACTTTTCTCATGTGACGCAGAAAATGCAGGTGCTGCTGTGCCCGCTTCACCAGTGTCTCACTGTTCAGCGACCAAGCTAGTAGCACCAGAAACGTAATGCTGCTAACCACCTCCACAAGTGAATCATTAATACACAGAGGTGTGTGGCTGTGCTTGCCTTTTCTGAAAACGACAATGATCTCTTTAGTTTTTCCTACATTTTAGATGAGGCTATTTTTATTACACCAGTTCATCAACCCTCTACCCCCTTGCGGTAAGCACCCTCATTGTCATCCTGAATAAGGCCCACAACTGTTGTATCATCCACATACTCAAAATATGGTTGGTGGCAAACCTTGCACAATAGCTCAAGACCAAAACCAGCATTGTATAACAAACATTTTGAAGTAATCTGCAGAAGTTTCTTCTTTCTAATAATATATTCAATTTTTATGAAATAGTCAATTTTATGTTTGTAACATCAATATTCTTAATTATAACTAATATTGATAGAATATATCTTTCCTTTTTCTCTATTTCCATTAGCCACCTATGTAGCTTTCAAAAGTATCTTTTAATTAGAGAATTGTATCATTGAGGAAAATGTTTAGTTAAATACAGCTATCAAGAGGGCCTTTGATCTCCTCTTTACTCAGGATTTCCAAACAAGCATTTCAGCTTAAACTGGAAGAACCTGCATATTCATTCAAACTATGTTGAAATGCTAAGGATCTAACCTTAAACCTAATTATCTGACAATTGCCCTGAATTATTGAATCGATACAGATAGGGCTGAGGTGTCAGTGCTCCCTCTCTAGCCCCATGCTAGATTTCCAGCAGCACCCAGAATTTTCCTATGGAATAGGCAAAGTGTCCTCCCCCAAGCCATGCAAAGCTCTTTTCAGTAAAACATGTATTGCACTTACTGATGAAGGATTCTGTCAAACTGACAGAACTTTATTTCCTGGTTTAAACTGATCTTCTCTGCAGCCCAGGACTAGTGCTTTCTGGGGGGGGGGGGGAAGCTAGTTTTGTTTTTGCTGGAAAATAGTTCTTTCAAAAGAACACTAGACTTGTATATGTGGGAAGCCCACATAAGAAGTGGCAAGCACCTTGGTTGAACATTAAGTGGGCAAATGCTTGGTCTCTCCTGCAGTGGATGGCCATGGAGGGCAATGTCCAGAAACCAGAGAGGAATAGGCATACATGAAGCAGCCTAAGGTAGCCAATACAAGTTGAGAAGATCCCAGGCCTTGACTAAATTATCAACTTCCTGGTTTATGAAGCACTGTGGATCATGTGCACCAAGAACTGTGTCAGGAGAAGAAAACAACACTATTCATAATAATGACTTGAAGCTGCCTTTTTGGGGCTGGAGATGTAACAAAATCAAAATACTGAAGACATGTTTTCTAGAAATAGTTATCAGAACATGCTCATGTTGCAGTTAGAAGTAAGGATGAGTTCAAAATCCCATCATTCAACTATTCAAGCATACATATAAGCTCACAGGAATCTAGACAACATGACTCTTACACATAGCTTGTCATAACAAGCATTTCTTGAGTAGCATAACTAGCCCAGTGACTTATAGTGCATTTAGAAAGTATTCAGACTCCCTTCACTTTTGTCAATTTTGTTATGCTGCAGCCTAATTCTACAGCACAACAAAGTTCTATAGTTGTTGAAATTCATGTTCAGTACCCCATAATGTTCAGTACCCCATAATGACAAAGTGAAAACAGAAGTTTAAAAATGTGTTAAAAAGAAAAAAAACTGAAATATCACTCTTTGCAACAATACTTGAAATTTAGCTGAGGTGCCTCCCATTTCTCTTAAATGTGGCTGGCATGTTTCTACACCTGGATTGGAGTCGACCTGTGGTAAATTTCATTGATTGGACATGATTTGAAAAGGCACATACCTCTCTATGGAAGGCCTCACAGCTGACAATGCATAGTAGCAGAGAAAAAGCCATGAGGTCAAAGGAACTGCCTGCAGAGCTCAGAGACAGGATTATTGCAAGGCACAGAACTTGGGAAGGCTACAATAAAATTTCTGCTGCACTGAAGGTTCCTAAGAGCACAGTGGCCTCTTCCAAGAGCTGGTCGCCCAGCCAAATTGAGCAATCAGGGGGAGAAGGGCCTTAGTAAGAGAGGTGACCAAGAACCTGATGGTCACTCTGACTGAACTCCAGAGATCCTGTGTGGAGATGGGACAGAGTTCCAGAAGGACAACCATCACTGCAGCCCTCCACCAATTTGGGCTTTATGGTAGAGTGGCTAGACGGAAGCCTCTCCTCAGTGCAAAACTCATGAAAGCCTGCTTGGAGTTTGCAAAAAAGCACTTGAAGGACTCTCAGACTGTGTGGAACAAGATTCTCTGGTCTGATGAAACCAAGATTGAACTGTTTGGCCTTAATTCTAAACATTATGTCTGGAGGAAACCAGGCAACACTCATCACCTGCCCAATACCATCCCAATAGTGAAGCATGGTGGTGGCAGCATTATGTTGTGGGGTGTTTTTCGGCAGCTGGGAGACTGGTTAGGGTTGAGGGAAAGCTGAATGGAGCAAAGCGCAGGGATATTTTCAATGAAAACCTGTTCCACAGTACTCAGGACCTCAGACTGGGCTGAAGGTTGACTTTCCAACATGACAACGATCCTAAGCACACAGCCAAGACAACACCAGAGTGGCTTAGGAACAACTCTGTGAATGTCCTAGAGAGGCCCAGCCAGAGCCCTGACTTGAACCCTATTGAACATCTCTGGAGGGACCGGAAAATGGCTGTCCACCAATGGTTGCCATCCAGCCTGACTCAGCTTAAGAAGATTTGCAAGGAAGAATGGCAGAAAATCACCCAATCCAGGTGTGCAAAGCTTTTGTCACATCATACCCAAAAAGACTCGAGGCTGTAATTGCTGCCACAGGTGCTTCAACAAAGTACTGAGTAAAGGGTCTGAAAACTTATACCAATGTGATATTTCAGTCCTTTTCTTTTTAATAAATTTACAGACATTTTTAAAATTCTTTTTTCATGTTGTCATTATGGGATACTGAGTGTAGATTAATGGGGAAAAAATGAATTTCAACAACTGTAGAATCCGGCTGCAGCATAACAAAATGGAAAAAAGTGAAGGGTGTCTGAATGCTTTCTGAATGCACTGTAATTTGAATGTGATTATAATTTAGGTTTTGGCATTTTGTGTAATAGACCTGGTCATCATTGTCAAGTCATAGCTCTGCGAAACTGGGCAAAAAGAAAATATTAAATAATAGAAAAGTTTAAAAGCAAACGCTACACTTAGAATTATTGCCTAACATGCTGATAAACTGATGTGAAAGCAATGTGAAAGCTTTCTTTCCTGAGCATTGAGAATAAAAGTTAATGCTGAGCTGTCACTCCTCCACTTTGTACTTTGGCATGTGCATTGTGTAGAAAGAAGAAGAATGCAATATTTCATGTTAAAAAGAACTATTCAGAGAAACAGAAACCATCCATATTCCAAAGACTCTTCAATGAAAAACATATAAGCTTGACATGGTAGGGTATTAATCTCAATTTAGCTTCTCTTTGCTATTCTACCAAATACTAGCAAAAATTGAAATGCATCACTTTTTGCTATACTGGATGGGAGAAAAAGGAGCCTGCAAGATCACTTTATGGGTTTTTAGGAGGAATTTTCTCTGCAGATTGAGGTATGTTTACATCTGACAAAGTGCAGTTGCCACCAACTCTTTCTTTCTTTCTTTCTTTCTTTCTTTCTTTCTTTCTTTCTTTCTTTCTTTCTTTCTTTCTTTCTTTCTTTCTTTCTTTCTTTCTTTCTTTCTTTCTTTCTTTCTTTCTTTCTTTCTTTCTTTCTTACACTCAAAGTGAATTTGGAGAGAAAACAAAGGAGCTAACCCTTATTTTATCTTTCTTTACATCCAAAGGAAATAGTGGTTTGAATAGCACAGACTGGGAACAAACATGACAGAAGAGAGTGCAAGTCAATAAGAATGTAGCAAAGGAACTTCTGACTAATTTGAATGACTACATGTCTCCAAACCATGATGAAATACACTCAAGAATACTGAAGGAAATGCTGTCAAGAGCTCTGTAGATTATCTTTTTGTACTCCTGGAGAACTGAGGAGGTATCAGAAGACCGGAGAAGAGCAAATGTTGTCTCCATCTTTAAGAAACAGCTATAGAGAGATCTCAGTAATTATAGACCAGTGAGCCCAGCAATAAGGCCTAGGAAGCATGCCATTTGTAAGCATCTTGAAGACAATGCTATCCATGATAGCTAGATCAAAACCAAATCTTAAGAAACAAATCTCATCTCCTTCTATCACAGGATAATTACTTTAATAGATAAGAAGAATGCTGCAGATTCATTCTATTAAATTTCACAAAGATTTTAACAAATTTTCCCATGACATTCTCAGTGATAAATTGTTGTTTTGAATGGCATTGCAGCAAATATGGGTGTCCCCCCCAAGCCACCAAGAGTCTTTTTGAGAGTTGGGCAGCCTCAAAATCTATTAAATTAACTTAAAATACTAAATTAATAGTACTCATTCGCCACTGGGCACTATGCATTGAATAAGAGTTAGCAGTGGGTTGCTGCTGTCTTGTAGCTAGTATTATTCAACATTTTATTAATAACCTGGATAGTAGGATAACAGAATGAGTTTATAATCTAACAGGCTGGGAAAAATGTCATTCAACAGGGAGAAATATAAAATGTGATATTAATAGAGAAAAATATTGAGCACATAAACAAGATCCACTAGGTTGGATAGAGTGGTCATGCTCCAGTTCCCTCCCGTGAAATATTGCCATGTACTGGGACTTAGAAAGCATGCCTTTTTCTGTGGTGGCCCCTATTCTGTGGAACAACCTTTCTTCAGTAATTTGTTGTTATTTTTTAAAAGATTTTTATTGATTTTTTTTCATACATTCAATAGTATTTGTTTGACAATGTGCTGTCTGAGTTTACATTCGCTAGTACATATTTAATTCCTAATCCTTTATTCTTTCCTCTAGCCATCAATAAAATAAATCCAAGTTTGATAATATTTCATTTCTTCTTTTTCTTTCAGCCTCAGAGTCAGTCTATCCATCTCTGCACATTCTAGTATTTTTTTAATTATTTCTTCATCTGATGGTATTTCTTCATTTTTCCAGTACTACGCAAATATAATTCTTGTCGCTGTTGTAACATGCAGAATCAAATATATGCTTTGTTTATCAGTCTTTTCTGGCATTATACCTAATTAAAAAAGTTCAGGTTTAAAATTTACGTATTCTTCCAACATCTTTTCTAGCCAGGCATGTATTTTTTTCAAATAACTCTTTGCTTTGGCACATGTCCACCAAACATGGTAATAAGTACCTGACTTATGTTTGCATTTCCAACATCTATCTGACATGTTTTTAAACATTTTTGCTAGTCTTGCTGGTGGCAAGTGCCATCTATAAAACATTTTATATACATTTTCTTTATAAGAAGTTGACATTGTCAGTTTATAATTTCTTTCCCACAAATTTTGCCATTTTTCTAATTCTATATTGTATCCAAAAAATTTTTTCGACCATCTTATCATTGTTTCTTTAACTTGTTCGCTTTCCATTTTCAAATTTTCTTAATTAGTTTCTCATCAGAGGTTAAAAATATATTATCAAACAAAGTTTGCTCCTTGTAAAATCCATACAGTTTAACATCTTTATCATATCTAACTTGCATTTCTAAATGTGCTCACCATGATAGATTGATACCCTGATTTTCCATTTCTTGTATAGATTTTAAATTCCCTTCAGAATTTAGAATATCTCTGTATGTCCGGATTTTTTCAAAATTAACTAAATTTGGGTGTACAAATGCTTCCATTGTTGAAAGCCACCCTGGAATTTTCAGATATATTTTACATTTTATTTTTCCCATGTTGTTAATAATGCATTTCTTATATAGTGGTTTTGAAAGTACCTATGAATTTTATTTTTCCCATACCATAAAGAAGTGTGCCACCCCAATTGTAAATCATGTCCCTCCAAATATAACAACCTTTTGTTTCTAAGAATTATCCATTCTTTTATCCATATTAATACAGATGCTTGATAATATAAAACCCACTCTGGTAAACCAAAACCTCCATTTTCCTTGGCATCTTGTAACATTTTCATCTTGATTCTAGCTTTCTTTCCTTGCCAAATAAATTTCAAAATTATTGAATTTAAATCTTCAAAGAATTTTTTCTCAAGTTTTATAGGTATTGTTTGGAATAGAAATAATTTTTTTGGTAATATATTCATTTTCACTGTAGCAATTCTTCATAATATTGACAATTGCAAGTTTTTCCATTTTTCCAAATCCACTCTTATTTGGTTCAATAATTTTGTATAATTATCTTCTTTTATCGTTGAACATCTTGCTGTTGAGTATATTCCCAGGTATTTAACTTTTTTAACTATTTGTAGTTCTATTTTTTCTGACATTTTTTTGTTTTGTTTATCTAAGAGATTTTTAACTATTACTTTAGTTTTTTCTCTGTTTATTTTCAGTCCTGCTATTTCTCCATACTGTTCTATCTTTTCCAGTAGTTTAGGAATCATCTCCAAATGTTCTTCTAAAACCCTAACCCTAACCCTAACCCTTAAAAATGACATGGAAAGGAATACCAAAAAAATTAAGATGGCCTTTGAATAAATCTATATTAAAAGAAAAAGAATTTATAGAACTAGCAACAAAAGAAATGGAGTTTTTCTTTAAAGAAAACAAAAAAGAAGATACAACATTACAAAACATGTGGGATACAGCCAAAGCATATTTTAGAAGTATAGCTATAACATACATGGCAAAAACAAAAAACAAAAAAGACAACAATACATATTATTAAGGGAAGAATTTGAAAAATTAGAATCAGAACTGGAAATGAATCCTCAAAAGAAGATACTGAAAAGAGAAATGGAAACAATAAAACATAAATTAAATCTGTTGGATTCAGAAAAATTGGCACAGAAAATCAAAAGAGCAAAACAAAACTTTTTTGAAAATGCAAACAAACCAGGAAGATGGTTAGCTTACAAACTTAAAAAACAGAAGGAGAAGAAACTGATAAATAACTTAGTAGATGATGGCTTCCGGTTTGTGATCGCGGCGCTGGCGGATGTGCTGGGCGATCGCTCCCTCCGCCATCTGGTTTTCTCCCGCCGGGGGACCCTGAAAAGGGTCGAAAGTCACCCTGGAGGGGCGACGAGCATAAAGAGGACCTCCAAATTGATTGCGGAAGGGCGGCAGCCCTCCCGTTTGATCCAGGACAGCTCTTCGGACTGACAGGTAAAAGATCGGCCATTTATATGCCCTATCACTAAGCCGCTACCTGCCGAGGCCAAAATTACTACCAAGCACTTTGAAAGCACCGCGGAGGAATTGGGTGAGATCTTACCTTCTTTGTATCCCAAGTATTTTCCTGTAAAAAGCCTTCTGAAACTTCTTCCCCCTGCGAGGAGAGAGGGAAGGGAACGTCTTCTTCCCACCCTCCAAAATGGCGGTGTCTGACTACTTAGAGAAAATAAAGCCCTGAAAAGAACAACTAAGTAACTGGGTTTATATTACCTTATCTGGGGACCCAAAAAGTTCCTACTTTCATGGGGACCTGTCACCTTATCTACTTGTAAAAAAGATGAAAAAGAACTTAAATTGGATAAAAACTTAGCCCTGGTTTTGAAAAAGACTTTAAATGCTGTTGGGGACATCTTGTGGTGAAGCTTGGTACAGCAAGTAAATATTCTTGACAAAGAGACCTGCTCACAGCCCAGATCTGTCCTTGGTATTATCTAAAAGAGATAAAAAGCTGAGAGAACAGCTGGACAGTGAAATTGTTTTTTAGGAACTGTGGAGGTGAACATTTACTGACTTTCATCTAATAAATAGCCTTCACTAAAGGACCATCTATAACTATGTTAGAAATGGAGGAGGACCAGCAACAAATTAATTATAAACTTATACTTGAAAAAATTCTTGAAGCTACTGAGATAATTAAATCCAGACTGAAAGACAAAGGCGCCAGCTTAAACCTACAAAATGAAACCCTGATTCCAACTAAAGAACTTACAACCCAAAAAACAACAGAAGCAGAAGAAATTAATACCAAGACAGAGGACTTTAAAGACCAACAAATACAATGTACTGAAAATTTTGACAACCAAACCCTGATCGCAATTAAAGTACCTACAACCCAAAAAACAACAGAAGCAGAACAAAGCAATACCAAGACGGAGGTTGTTAAAGACCAATAAGTACAGTATACTGAAAACCTAGACAATCAAACAACAACCATAAAATTGGACATGACTTTCTACTTAAACCAGAAGAAACCTGAGGAACAAGAAGACCAAACCAAATTGAAGATAAATATACTAGAGCAAATATGGAGATCTGACCCACCAGGACAACAATTTAACGATTATAAATGGGCCAGCTTCTCTGGAAAATTGATAACTAGATGGTCTCCTTTGATTCAAGTAACATGTACAAGAATGAAGGGAGATTCATCTGATGATTTAAAGGCATTGGTATGGAAGCCTGGTTGGCATAAAAAGAAAGCTAGAGTTAGATTTAAAAAATGGGATCTTCTAATTTATGACAGAGGATCCTAAAGTCTCAACTAATGGGCTAAAGGGATATTTTGAGATGAAAGGAAATATGATTATTAGATTTAAATATTGTTGTTAAATGATAAAAAATAAGGATCAATTGGCTTAATATTTAGG
Source organism: Azemiops feae (assembly GCA_023970755.1). Classification (NCBI taxonomy): domain Eukaryota; kingdom Metazoa; phylum Chordata; class Lepidosauria; order Squamata; family Viperidae; genus Azemiops; species Azemiops feae. The sequence continues at coordinate 1,559,109 of JALGBA010004244.1, forward strand.
ATTTAGATTTATAAGGGAAATGAAAATTAATTATTAGGAATTAGCCTCAAACTATTGTTTAGCCCAGATAATATAGATGATGGACTTGAGACAATAAAGGATACTCTATTAGTAAGTGGTGATGTATTAGGATGAGAAATAGAAAATGTTTATGAAATAAGATAAGAATATATTTAAGTAAGTAATATGTATATTTTAGATATTATAACTTTTATGTAGTGAAATAAAGGAAATTTGGATTACCCGAAACTTAAATACCATGGATATTAAAGGTTAAATTGGAATACTGTAATTAAAAATTAAAAATTAGGTAAAACTTAAAAACAAGACATGGATATGTATAAGCAAAAAATATATTGATAAATGTTTTAACTGAGTTTGTTATAATTAGAAATTTACTAGCCTAAATATGATATAGCAAATGTTAAGGGAAATAGAGAAGGAATTTTTGATGATGTAACCTGAGATATGTACTAAAAAATTTGTTATCGAACCACTGACTACCCAGTCACCACGCTGCTTTCCGAATACTTAAATGTAAAACTGGAAAACCAATAAAATTTGTTATAAAAAAATAAAATAAATAATAACTTAGTAGATGAAAAAGATTGCTTACAATTTAAAAATGAAGAAATAAAAAAGTTAATTAAAGAATACTATAAGAAACTGTATGATATAGAAGAAATCCCACAGGAGAAAATGATTCAATATTTGGAAGAAAATAATTTTCCCAAAATTTCAGAAACTTTTAAAACCATGCTAGAGGAAAAAATAACAATGATGGAAATAACAGAGGCTATAAGAAGACAAAAAAATGGGAAAACACTGGGGCCAGATGGACTACCGGCGGAGCTATATAAATCTTTACAAGATATACTAAGTGAACCGCTGAAAGACGTTTGCAATGAACTTTTATTGGAGGCTAAACTCCCAAATACATGGACAGAAGCAAATATTACCCTAATACCAAAAGAAGATTCAGACTTGACACAGATAAAAAATTACAGACCGATATCATTATTAAGTGTGGATTATAAAATTTTTACTTCAATAATAGCAGAGAGACTGAAAAGATTTTTTAACTGAATTTATACATTCAGACCAAAATGGATTTTTACCAAAGAGACAAATTAAAAATAATTTAAGAGTGATAATGGATATATTGGAATACTATGAACTACATCCAGGGAAACAATTGGCACTAATATTTTTAGATGCCCAAAAGGCATTTGATAATGTTTCCTGGCAATTTATGATTCAGCAATTAAAAATTGGACAAAACTTTATAAATATGATTAAAACAATATACAATAAACAAACAGCAAAAGTGATTGTAAATGGAGATTACACAGAAAACTTTGAGATAAGAAAAGATATAAGGCAAGGATGTCCATTATCTCCATTGTTATTTATTTAATAATAATAATAATAAAGTTGGAAGGGACCTTGGAGGTCATCGAGTCCAACCCCCTGCTCAGGCAGGAAACCCTATACCATTTCAGACAAATGGCTGTCCAGTCTCTTCTTAAAAACTTCCAGTGTTGGAGCATTCACCGCTTCTGGAGGCAGGTTGTTCCACTGGTTAATTGTTCTAACTGTCAGGAAGTTTCTCCTTAGTTCTAGGTTGCTTCTTTCCTTGATTCGTTTCCATCCGTTGCTTCTTGTCCTGCCTTCAGGCGCTTTGGAGAATAGCTTGACTCCCTCTTCTTTTTGGCAGCCCCTGAGATATTGGAACACTGCTATCATGTCACCCCTCGTCCTTCTCTTCATTAAATAGACATACCCAATTCAGCAAACGTTCTTTATATGCTTAGCCCCAGTACCCTAATCATCTTTGTTGCCCTTCTCTGCACTCTTTCTAGAGTCTTCAACATCTTTTTCACATCGTGGTGACCAAAAACTGGATGCAGTATCCAAGTGTGACCTTACCAAGGCATTGTAAAGTGGTATTAATACTTAACGTGATCCTGATTCTATCCCTCTGTGAATGCAGCCCAGAACCTGGTTGGTTTTTTGGCCAGCTGTGCAGCACACTGTGGCCCATATTTAAGTGATTGTCCACTAGGACTACGAGACCCTCTCACCAGTTAATACTATTGAAGCAAGTACCCCTATACAGACCTGTACATTGGTTTTTCTTGCCTAAATGTAGACCTTACTTTTTCACCAATGGGATTCATTTTGTTAGATGCGCCCAATCTTCAAGTCGTCAAAGGTCCTACTGTATCTTAAAAGCCTGTCTTTTGGAAGTGTTGGCTATTCCTGCCAGCTTGGTGTCATCCGCAAATTGGATGAGTTCCCCATCTATCCCCTCGTCCAAATCGTTGATGAAGATGTTGAAGAGCACTGGCCCCAGGACAGAGCCCTGGGGCACCCCACTGCACACTTCCCTCCATGTAGATGCGGTTCCATTGAGGACCACACGCTGAGTACGGCCGGTCAGCCAGCTACGAATCCATCTGGTGGTGATGCTGTCTAACCCACATTTTTCTATTTTATCAAGTAGTAGGTTGTGATCTACTTTATCAAATGCCTTACTGAAGTCCAAGTAAATTATATCAACAGCATTCCTCTGATCCACTAATTTTGTCACTTGGTCAAAAGATATGCAAAAGGTTTGTCTGCATGATATGTTTTTGGACAAACCAGTTGCTTTTAGTAGTGATTTTGTTTGCCTCTAGGTGTTCTCGTGATTCGTTTTTGTTGATTATCTTTTCCAGCAATCTTCCCAGGTATGAGGTCAGGCTGATAGGTCTGTAATTTCCTGGGTCCATTTTTTTCCCTTTTTTGAAGATGGGAACTACATCAGCTCTTTTCCAGTCCTCCGGTAATTTCCCAGTGCTCCAGGATCTTTGAAAAATATAGTTCAATGGTTCTGAGATCACATCTGCCAGTTCCTTGAGAACCCTGGGGTGTAATCCATCTGGTCCTGGTGATTGAACTCGTCTAGGCTGGACAGGTGCTCACTTACCATTTTCTTGCCTATCTTAATTTGCGTTTCTATTCTGTTTTTTATGGCACTATTTTTGGTAGGTTGGTCTGTTTTTTCCCTTTGTGTAAAGACAGATGCAAAAAAATGAGTTAAATAGTTCTGCTTTCTCCCTGTTGCTTGTCACCTTTTTGCCACTTTCACCCACTATGGACCAATCATTTCCTTCACTTTTTCTTGTTTTTTACATGTTGAAAGAAGCTTTTTTGTTATTTTTGACTTTGGTCGCAAGCCTTAGTTCATTATGAGCCTTAGCTTTCCTCACTTCATCTTTGCAGGCTCGGGCTATTTGCTGATATTCTGTCTTAGTTATGTGCCCCTCTTTCCACTTTCTATACTTGTCCCTTTTATCTTTCAATTTATCAGAGAGTTCTTTATGCAGCCATGCTGGTTTCTTTTGAGAGCTGTAATTTTTCCTCTTTGTTGGTATTGTGCTAGACTGGGCTTTTATTATCTCACTGTTCAAAATTTCCCAAGCTTCTTGAGTTGTTTTCCCCTTGAGGATTCTCATCCATGGAATCCTTCCCAAACCCTCTCTAAGTTTATTGAAATTAGCTCTCTTAAAGTCCAAGACTCTAGTTTGACTGTGTTCTATTGCTTGTGCTTCCATAATGTTGAATTCCAATATTGCATGATCACTTCCTCCCAAGGTTCCTGTGGCTTCAACACCTTCTATCATTTCATCCCTGTTAGTGAGAATTAGATCCAAAATGGCTAATCCCCTAGTTCCCTTCTCTACTTTTTTGGAGACAAAGTTGTCTGCTAGGTTTGCAAGGAATCTGTTTGATCTTCCACTTGGTGCAGAGTTTGTCTCCCAGTTGATGTCAGGGTAGTTAAAGTCCCCCATTACTATTGTGATGTGCTTCCTACATACCTTAGTTAGCTGACTAGCAAAAAGTTCATCTATTTCCTCTGTTTGGTTGGGTGGCCTGTAGTATACACCTATGGCAATGTCATTTCCCCCCCCCTTTTATATTGACCCAAATGCATTCAAGACAGTTTTCATCATTGTTGTGCTCTAGTTCTGTAGAGATGTAGTTATTTCTTACATATAGAGCAACTCCACCTCCTCTTTTATTTGGTCTGTTTCTTTTAAATAATTTAAATCCCTCTAGCCTTGTGTTCCATTTGTGGGTTTCATCCCACCATGTTTCTGTAATGGCAACAATATCATATCTGCCCTCATTAGCCTGAATTTCTAATTCACCCTGTTTGCTGTTCATACTCTGTGCATTGGTATATAGACATTTGAGTCCTTTATGACTGACCCTGTGTTTACTTTCTGCGTAACCTGTGTGGTGCCTGAGTTCCCCTATTGTCTTACCACCTATTTGGTTAGTGCACTTTGTGTGGCACTTGCTATTAGAAGCTTGATTTTGCTTGACAGCAAGGTTGATATTCTTGTCCACACACACATCTATGTTACATGCACTGATAACCCTATAATTGTTAGATTGCCGGGGACAGGGATGTTCTGTATCAATTAACTCACTGTCCCCGCTGTTTAGTTTAAATATTCCTCCAGAAAATCTGTGAATTTATAGCCGAGTAACTCAGTCCCTTTCTTTGATGGATGCAAACCATCTCTTTTGTACATTTTTTCATTAGACCAGCTACAGACATCGTGACTAATATATCCAAAGCCTTCCCCTTTACACCACTCCTTTAGCCACATATTGAATTCTGCTATACGCTGGCCTTTTCCATTTTGCTCCTTATACACTGGTAAAACCTCTGAAAAAGTAAGCCTACAGCCTATTCTGCTAAGTTCCTGCCCCAAGCTCTGGGGCAGGAAGTTCTAAATAGAAATATTAAACAAGATACAGAAATTAAAGGACTAGAAATAAAAGGTGAAACATACAAATTACAAGCATTTGCAGATGACTTGGTATTTATTTTAGAAGAACCTTTCTTCAGTAATTTGACAGTGCCCACCTTTTTAGCCTTCCAGAAAGTCATCAAGACTTGGTAGATGAGAGGCTGTAGATGGAGGTCAGCAGTGGTGGGATTCAAATATGCGAACAACTGGTTTTCTGTGTGGATGCCGCTTCCAGAAATCCATTCTGGGCCTGGGCAACAAAAAATTAGCTACCGGTTCTGCTGAACTGGTGAGAACCAGCTGAATCCCACGACTGGATATCAGGGCATCTCAGGAGAATGTCTGAGGCACCAGGTTTTTAATCTTTATTTGTCTGACTGTTATCATTTTGTAGTTTTATTGTTGTGTCCACCCAGATATTGTGCTCCAAGATGAGTCACCATACAAATCGCTTAATAAATAATTAAAAATAAAAGATGGGGTATTTATAGAAGCACTGTTTTTGAGAACTTGAGTGCAGTCAAGTTGATAACAAGCTGAATATGACCCAGCAATGTGAGAAGGGCTAATGCAATTCTGCCTTAGAAGAAGCATTCAAAGATAGTTCTAATTTCCCTATAATAAGTATTGGTGAGACCACATGTGGAGTATTATGTTCAGTTACACAGGGACATTGTTATGTTACTATAGGTTCAGAAGGGACAACAAAGATGATAAAGGGATTTGATGGTCACGCCCTATGAGGCTAGAGTAAAGGATCTTGGAAGGTTCAATCTGGAGATAAGAAACTGAAGAAAGGGAGGATATTAGTGTTCATGTATATCAGGGATGTCAAACTCGCGACGTCATGTGACATCATGCGATGTATCGGGACTTTTTCCCCATTGCCGGCATGGTTTTGGCATGATGCATCCGGCCCGTGGGCCGGCAGTTTGACATGCCTGATGTATATAAAGAAATGTGATAGGGAAGATGATAATTGCCACAAAAACTAGGACAAGAAAGTAGGAACACATGTTGCAACTTCCTAGATTTCATTTAAGTACAAAAAAAATTCTGACAGTAAGATATGTACAACAGCAGAGCCGTCTACCTATGGAGGTTGCAGATTCTCCAACTCCATTTAAGGAGAAGCTGTACTCTCAAGGTTGGTTTAATTGCATTCCCTGCACATTGTGATGGTTTCGATTTGATTATTCTTCTTGTGCTTCCAATTCCACAATTCTATTAAACTGATTTTTTCCCTGTAGAAACATGTGAAGTGATTTTAAAATGATAGGCAATGTTTTCTCAGAATATATAGTAGTCTAGCTGCTTTGCTCTAACTTCAAATTGTGTCCTGTGATTCATTTCTTTAGCAAACTATCCTTTCTCCTTTTTTATCTGCTACTTGATTCCACACCTGTACCAGCCACGTGTGCCAAGTATATATCTTTGCCCAACCCTTCCTTTATCCCTGTCTTTTCCACTCTTATCAGGTGAGACCACATCAGGTGAGACCACCCTTATAGATGGATCTTTTATCTGCAACCTCTGGCCACATCTTAATCTTCAAATGTCTTCACTAATAAAGAAGACACCACATAGACACCACATCTGGGTTTCTGATTGGATGCTCAATTTTTGTAAGAGAGATCAAGAGATCCAAGATGACATATTTAAGGAAAAGCCATCCACAGGAAAATTAGACATAATTAAAGCTCATTTTGGACTAGCATTGATGATGTTATTTAGTTTGGGTAATGAAATGTCTACAAGGAAAACAACCAAGCTCAGAGACCACCAAGGGCACCTCATTTCAACCCTGAGCTACCAATGTTCTCCTTTATTGTTATCACATTGGACTTGCTGAGAACAAGGCATGCTTGTACCTCTTAGGCTGACTGGGAATGAATTTTTTTGTCAAGCAAAAGCAAAGTGGGGCCAGCTCCCTCAGGCTACTTGACTAGAACAGCCCTATGCCAAGTGACTGTTGGTGGTGTGAACAGTGGAATTTATTACCTGATATAATGCAGTTAGGCTATGTTGGAGCTTTTCCTGTCTGCAGCCTGAAAAAACCTCATTTGTGACACATGATAACGGACTCTGTAATTTTACAGGAGGCATTTCCAGCTAATAGCCAGTTTGGTGTAGTAGTTAAGGTACCAGACCAGAAATCAGGAGATCATGAGTTCAAATCCTGCCTTAGCCATGAAAGCCAGCTGAGTGACTTTGGGCCAGTTCCTCTGTCTCAACCTGACCCACCTCACAGGATTATTGTCGTGGAAAAGATAGGTGGAGAAGATGTGTTAGATATGCTTGCCACCTTGAATTATTTGTAAAAGTAATAAAGACAAGATACAAATAGAACAAACAAACAAACAAATAATACTGGAATATTATCTATACCAAAATCTTTATGGAGAGCAGTACAGTAATAGCAGCATTTTTTTCTGTTTTCAAGTTTAGATTCTTTTCTATTTTCTGTTTTTATTCTAAAACAACATTATAAAGGGTAAGCAAAATTTCAAAAAGTACAGTGATAGCAATGTGATTGTTACATCAATGCAAAATTATCATTGTGATGGGTGTTAAAAATATCTGCATAAGCAAGAAATTCTTCTTGAGAACTTGTTAATGCAATGTTTACTTATGAACTTTTATATGGCTCAGTTGTGTGAAACAGTAAAAAGAAGGATTACCATTCTAATGATAATAAGGTGCAAAGAGATACAAGCAGTCTTGTGGACAATCTTAATAAGACAAGGGAGAATTCAGAAATAAGAACTGAAAAAAGTTTAAAGAACTATACATTTAGGATGTATTTCTTAGATAACAGAATTCTAGAAAGAGACAAAATTATAACAAGAATTTAGAGTACAAGGACGATAAAGCAGAGCACAAAGAACTTACCAGTAGAAGAAATGAACATGATTTGGCTTACATTTATCTGCCTTAAAATACATACATTAATTTTTAAAAATTGGATAAATTATGAATGTTTCTATAAAAAATAGATCCCATTTTGTCTATGAATCATCTAGATACCACTAAAATTCTTCTTGTCATGACATTTAACTGGGGGAAACAGTGCATCATAGGGCAACAGTTTTTGAACCATGGTACCTTAAATGGGCTAACTTATAGAATATGTCCAAAATCCAGAACCCATGACTCCCAGGGTAATGAATTTTAGGAAAGCTGTGGCTGTTTGAATACTACTGACTAATGATATGCTACTGGGCTGCTGAAGTGGTCACGTGATCTTTATTTTCAACTTTCTGTGACAGTTTTCCAATCAGCCTCACAATCTCGCCCCAAAATTGTGGAGATCAGAAAATTTTACTTTATATCAGCTGCAAAAGCTATGAACTTTTTTCCATCATTCTCCATTCTTAATGATGATTTTGAGTGTCAGAGCTTTAAATGGCTGCCATAACAACCCAGAGAGGGACACAGCTCTAATAAATACACCAAAACTCATCCAAGGTAAAGCTACAAGTCTGTGCCTCCGTCATACTCAGTCACAGCGAATTCTGAGTGGATCTGGGTGGCTTTATCTATCAGTTAGCTAGAATATCCTTAACAGAGACTTATTCCTGTGGTTCATCTCTCCCCAAGCAAGGAATTAGTCATCCCAAATATGGTTGCCCGATGCTACTGTTGGGAATAATATGACTGGAGAAATAACTATGTTTTATTGCACTTATGGCCATGTTGTGATTCCAATAATGGGTTCTTACTGGTGTTTGATCGGATTTGCTCTTTGTCTTCCTCCATGTTCTGTCCTTAAAGTGGTAGACATTTAAGAGACGATTTAGAACAACAACAAGGTTTATTCATTGGAACAGAAACAGAACAGAACAGAAAACGAAACTGGCTCCGCCCTTTTATACAAGGAGCTCTGGGTAATCTTAACCAATCATAGCACGGGGTTTCTCCCACGCTAAAGTAGCAAGCCTGCCCGGGCCGCCAGACATCCAGGCTCCGTAGCAACCACGTGGCCGCTAGCCTCGCCTGGCTCCCGCCCTGCACCTGCTGTCCAACACAACTCAGTACATTACACTCCAACAACACTCCAGGCATCTCTTCTTATGCTCCATCTCCTGAAGCTCCTTGGAGAACCAAGAGATGCCATGCATAAAGATACCACACAGGGGTTACCCATTCTAAGGCCTTAGCCACCTCTATTCCTGATGTAACCAAAGCTTAACAGATCCTCAGGGAAAACCCCAGGTTTCTTCTGGAACCCAACAGGATACATAAGTTGCCTGAGCTAGCTAATCTAATAGGCCCTAACTCCTTACAAGATGGGCTGATGCTAACAGTGGGCAGCCAAACACACCCAGAGAGTGATCCAACCTTTTTAGAGGACTAACAGTAATGTCCTCCAATGTCAAATAATGTCACAATTTGCCCTGAGACAAAATCCTGATCCAAAGTATAATCTCCAGTAATTTGGGACATGTTCATGGTAGCCAAGGAAGCAATGGAAGGAAGTCAGATTGGAAACTACCCAGTGTTCAATATAAAATGGGCAGCTATGTAAATGTTTTAAATACATAAATAAATGTTACTGTATCCAACAATTCCTTCAAGCCCAAATTAAGCCAGAGGGTCTCACCTCCAGTTATTTGCAGCACACATGATTCATAGATAAGAACAGCCACCCAACCACAACTCCTCTAGACTTGCAGTTAATGCCAGACCTGAAGCCTGAAATCTGGATGGGGATACCTTCAAGAGTGAAACTCCCCCCTCTGGGCCTACCCAGGTCTAATACATGTCAGGTTGATTGCTTCACCAGTGATCCATGAATGAGGGAAACTCTATTATAGACTGATGGGTATATAGGCCTACTGTTTTATCATTTCTTTTTTTCAATCTGCTGTACTCTCTTCCCTCCCATGAATAAATTATTGACTTATGTAAGACAAGAAAATTTAGAATTCAGTAATTCAAAAGATAGGAAAGATGGAAGGAAGAGAAAGATATGAATATGTGTGTGTGCCTGTGTTAATACACACCTACATACATACTTATAAATAGCTACAATAAGTATGAAGCTTAATCAATTCAGTACATCCATCAAATAAATATAACATAACAATTCACTCCAATGTATTAAGATGTTAGGCATCTTATTGAGCAAATCTTAACCAAAGGCCTTTTTAAACCTTTTGACAGCTTTCCTGAATGATGGCTTTCCTGAAATCCAGTGCCATCTAATTTAGAGAGGAACATTGTACTGAAAGACAGGTTGTACCATAGAATAATGGATTTCCTTGTGTCCTCTGAATTTCTCATGGACAAGGAATACTTAATATTGCTCCGTGAGATGTGCACACTGAATAGGTATGATCCACTCAACTTTGAATTGTACCTGGAAGCCTACAGGTAACCAGTTCAGAGCCCAAGGTGCTACTGGAGTATGCAGGCAGCAGCTCTCTCTACTAAAAAGCAAGTAGATGCATTGTAAACTAATTGTAATTTTTGAGTAGTCTTCAAAGGCAACCTCATGTAGACCAATCCACTTGGAAGGTCACAAAAGCATGAGTCTGAGTTTGATTTGGATTTGTAGGTTAGGCAGATATACACTGGCCAACTGAAGTAGATTCAAAGTGCTTCCCCAAAGAGCTCTGGACCATGGATCTGTGGTGAGAAGATTACTGATAACCAAGAATTGCTAATCTCTTGCTCTTCACCATACTATTCTTGCCAGGATTCTTTTTGGAAGCCATGACAGACCTGTATAACTTCAAGATATGTCCTTAGCATGAGTAAGCCTCAAATGTTCTCTTTGTTGATTTAAGGCAGGGGTGTCAAACTGCCGGCCTGTGGGCTGGTTGCATCATATGGAGACCACACCCACCCCAGCTCTGGCAATGCAAAACAAATCGTGATACATCGCAACACATCATGTGATGCGGCGAGTTTGACACCATGATTTAAGGGCTGAACTATGATGAGGCTTCTGTTGTGTTTCCTCTATTCTGCTTTGTCTCTATTGTAATTTATTACAGTTGTTCAATCGATTGAGCTTCATTTGTTTAGTGTACAGTAAAATCCGTCCAGCCATTAGTAAAAGTTTCGAATGTTTACCACAGGAAAAAAGAAGACATCCTTCTGTGTACAAGAGGGATAGTTTAAGCTACCTTAAATCAGTCAACCTTCAGTACATGTGAAATGTTAATTAAGCAACTTTTTTCTTTTCTCACCTCTGCTCTGCTGGCTTTAGTGAAAGCTCGTCTGCCAGTATAACTCTCTACAGGTGCCTCCAATTCTGTTTGAAGTCAGTGAGCTGGGCTTGGCTCATAACTTTCACAGTAGATTTACCTGAAAGATCAATAACAGCATGTTCAAAGCTAGATTGGCTTCATAGAGACCAGGATTTTATTAATTTATATAAACTTCCTAAAACTTTCACTATAAAGAAACAAGGAGAGGGGAGATCTATTCATGTTGTATAGTAATTTAATAATAATGGCAAAAAAGGAAGAATTAACAACTTCAATGTGTTGGCTGGTTTTATTTTATTTTACTTTGCAATCATTTTTCAGAATGAACTACTGACCAAATAAGACCTGGATTGATTTGAAGGAAGAGAACAGATTTTAATTACAGAATAACATTTATTGTCCATTTGTCACCATGAGGAAACATTATTTTCATTTTAAAAAGTCAGTGGCAGAGACATCAATTCATGTTTGTGGTGATAGTGTTGCTTTCCCCTCTTTTGAAGAAAGTCATATTTCAAAACAGAAATGGAAGAAACATAAAACAAACAATAAGCAGTTTATCTTGAGCAGTGTAACATTATACAGATACATGTAAAATGTGAGTGAGTGAAGCTTGTCCTATATAATGGCTAATCCTAAGTAATGAATTTAGTCAGAAGGACCAACTAAGTTGATGATATTCACTCAGTGATAGGTGAATGCAAAGCTGTTCATTTTACCACAAAGTTAATAAGTTTATGATACAGTAACTGGGTTGTGGTAGGAGAAGCAACCTAAGAAGAAATTTCCTGACAATTAGAACAATTAATCAATGGAATGACTTGCTTCCAGAAGTTGTGAATGCTCCAACACTGGAAGTTTTTAAGAAAAGATTAGACAACCATTTGTCTGAAATGGCATAGGGTTTCCTGCCTGAGCAGGGAGTTGGGCTAGAAGACCTCCAAGGTCCCTTCCAACTCTGTTTTTCTGTTAAATTACTCACCAGCTTTATCCAGCTGCTCCTCTGTGTAAATCTTCAATAACTTGTGAAAATTATCAGGAAATGTAATTCTATAGCTTTATACATTTAGTAGAAACTCTTCCATGTTAACAGATGTTCTAACTGATTTTTGCTCCTTCTTGTGGTAGAGTGCAGCTGAGTACAATCTTTCAAAAATTGTGCTATGTCTAAAATGTTGGAATTGCCATTAATTAGAGGACAATGGACTAAATTAAATGTGGAAGCAGGTTTTAATTTAAATGCTTCTTTTCATTAATCCTAACAGCTTTTAAAATAGTTCCTAGTGATTCAGGATGGGAATTTGGAGTCTATAATATTAAATGTATTAATAAGATTATCTTTCAGCATTTTCCCGGCAAATCCAGATAAGACTGAAAAAACTGGACAAAGACTTATTGTTTCAAAAGAAATGTGGATGTTTTTTTAAATCATGTCTGACTTATGGCAATGCAAGATATAAATATTAAACATCCCTACCTAGATGTTTACCTATCTGCCTAACTATGAACCAAAACAAAATCAGCTAAGACCTCTTTAAAAAAACGAATGGTATAGCCTTAACTTGATTTAAATTGTTGATTTAATTTGAAAATCAGTTTGGTTTGACAATACTGTACATACTGATTCAAAAACTTCAATCTGATCTCACTTTCACCCATAATAGTTTCTCTTAACTCATTTCCAATTCTAAGGACAATTCAGTGAAAAACACAGCTCTGTATTTTCAGTGAGGATTCTTACTCAGGGTTGTTGCATTTCTTTCATCTGCTTATTTAAGATGGATCTGAGATGGAATAGGAGGCAGAATTAGGAGGGTTTTGGTCATGCTGTCTGTTCCTGCCACATTTTAAATAACTTGCAGAATACTGCCTGAAGAAGGTTGATGAGATCTCAAAAAAGTCTCCAGTTTCTAACTCCACTTCCTTGTTTTTGGAATGTTATTGCCTCAGATCTTATTAATAGTTTCCAAAAGTTCCCAAGAAAGTACATGCTTATCCATGGATTTGGTCAGATGCAAGAGCAGAGTGTTTTGAAATGAATATAATGTGCTCCTGGGTAGAGGCACATGTAGTGTCATGAAGCCTCAGTTAGTGTCATGAAGCCCTATCCACTACCCCCACAGTCTCAATAGGAATGAGTCAGCCCTGAGTCCCTGTAAAGGAGTAGAAGCAACCCTCCCATCCTCATCTATTTTGGACACTGCTCAATGTAGTATCATTGCTTTGGACCTACCAAGATCCTCATGAGATCCTACCACTTCAACTCCTCATGGCCTCCTCCAATCATATTGCCTGCTTTATTTTGCTCATGGCAGAAAGCAGCTATGAAAAAGAAGAGGAACCACAATAGTTGCATCCAGCAGGTAGTCATAACAACTATAATAAAGACCAAACAAATCTCAACTAGAATTAGCTTCGCTATTAAATGTACAGCATTATTACAATACTGGTATTGCTGTCTTTGCCAATAATCTGGAAACTTCAATTAGTATAAAATGTCTCAATCAGATTAATTTTGTTTCACATTCTTAAATCAAACTTCTCATCCATGGATGTCATGCTTTTCTTTTCTTTTTTTGCAGGCTCAGTCCAGATAATTGATAATTGATAACAATAACTTTTTTCTATAGAAGCCTGTATGGGAATTAACCTGATTGCAGCAGAGCTCATATTTCCATTGCCAGCTTGGAGATTCGTTGGTTGGGATCTTCAGATTTCTCCTCACCTCTACATCCTAGGAGGGAAAGCAGCCCTAGGTGTCCATGGGGCTCCCCACAACATTTACAGTCCCAAGCCCTGCAACCTTCATAGATCAGTAGAGCTCACCTCTGTCAACAGCTACTTTCTATGCATGGAGGATGAAGTGAACAGAGAGGAAGGAAGACTGCTGATGTGTGACCTTTCCACCCCCTTTATAACATGAAGAAAGTCAGTGTCCTCATCCTGGAAATCTCTTTTAAATTAAGATCCATCAGGCTTTCTGATGCTTCTTTCCCGACAGGTTTTCAGAACAAGCTGAGAAAGAAACATTAGTTATTGAAAGCATGTGGCACCATGTTATTCATCCAAGCGCTGCATTTAACCAAGTTTTCAGGATGTCATGCAAGATCTAAGTGGACATCACCTTGAATCACTTTAACTCAGACACTGCACAATACAGTGGTTTCCAGATAGTCAAATTTCCCCCACTTATGGCATGCAAATGTTACTTTCATCTTTTTTTTCTCAGAAAATGAAATTTCTCTTATTTCAACAAGCTATCACTAAGTAACATCAAGTTTTATTGCTTTCATTTTTAAGAATTTGATGTTCAGTTATTTGCAGGAACTGTTCTACAGTAGATGATTAAAACATTTTAAAACAATTAACAAAAACCAAGGAGTCAGCTAAAGACAGTATCCTTAGAAGATATTAAAAAAATAATTCATTGAAACAATATGACATTTTGTTGTTTAGGTCTTGCATCACCGTCATGAAATGTTTTTCTTACGAGCGCTTTCTGATGATTATGTCCCCCTTTCATCAGCACAGTCTATCACCTTCTCAGTTGTCTATTCTGATGGTTTAGGACAATTTCTTTTATAGGATCATTCCAAATAGCAAAAGATGCTCATGAAGAAGCAATTCACAACAGGCAAATAGCACTCCATTTTTGCTTGATAGGCAGCCATATTGCAGCATGTAGAGTGAGGTGTTAAATGCTCTTAGCGGGTAACTTCAAGAAATTATGAAAAATGTGCTTCTTATAAAGGAAAAGAGACACTGAAAAGACCTAGTGCTGATTAGTGTGGGTGACCATAGTCTATTAGAATTTTTGATAGTCCTTGACTTTTGCTTTACAATCTCTGAGGCTCTTCAGAATAAGCCTATTAAAATAGTTGATATGTTCTTGGCCTTCTGGGAAACTCAGTCTGACATTTAGAGGCTGCTCGGGCCCCTTCTATTAATAACTAAACTAATTAAATCAATTCATAATTGTATAAACTCATTCATGACATTCTAGTAAGCCTTGGAGCTATACATGCTGAATGTTATTATGTTATAGGCAAAAAATATGGTATATAAGAATATCATTTTCCCAGAGAAAGATGCCTTCTTTCCTCATTCATTGCTGCCACAGTTCTTATAAACTGAATGTTGCTACTAGTTTTGAGATGAAAACTGAAACTTCAAGATGATATGAAAGAAATATATTGGAGTTGCTTGCTTCTTGTAATAAGATTTCTGTGGATGGGAAAGCTTGTCTGGAAAGTCAGGAAAGATTATAAAGGGATGCAGGTAAGAACTCTCAGTAAACATCTTTTGAAATAATCTCATGGATTATGTGCAAAAGGCATAACAAGTACTCCAAGAACAAATCTGTAAATTTTCAAGCAAGCCACAAAATTAATAAACATTAAATAGGGTAGAATGGGGTTGATGATAGAAAGACAAAAAGAGCTGTCATCATAGTAAGGCATGACAATATACAAGAACATATCTGTAGCTATTGTCAGAATCCAATTATATTTTATTTCTAACTAATCTACTCTGGGAAAACCCAATTCTTACTCTCTTTGGGATTCTGTCATACTACAAAGGGGGGGGAGTAAACACGGGAGTTTATGGCTGGCATTCCTTCTATCATCTACGAATAAACATCCTCTGTGGATTCCCTCTCTGGAGTACTAACAATAACAATGCGGCCATCAGCCTTTGATCTCACTCCCTATGAAGCCTCCTATTACCGGCAGCAAGGAAAAGTGGGGGGGAAGATTGCAACGTTTGGGATCCGATGGATTTAACACCCAGCCATCTGCCAATTTGGATTGACCGGAAGGAATGTGGGGTGGGACTGCTTGGGAACGCTTTAAAACATTGAAGGATCAGGGGGGTTCCCCAGATCCTGTCTAGCACACCTTCAGTCAGTTTTTCTTAATAAAGATTCCTGTTGGAAAACCTGTTCCAAGAGTTCTGTCTTCTTAAGATGTAAATTGAGGAGGGTCCTTACATTAGACAGGATCTGCAAAATTAGTCAACCTGGAAGGAAGAACCTTGCCGGGGGACTTTGCAAAAATTACCATGGCAGACGACGAAGCAGGGAAGGGGGAAAGCCCCCCGGAGAGGGAGCCGTTGCCCCAACTGGAAACCTGCCAAATATCCGGATCTGAAGGGTCAGATTCCTCAGGAGAAGAGGAGGTGGAGACGCGTAACCACAAGCCTCGGTGGTCAATGGGCGTTGGAAAGAAAGGCGAGTGGGAAAAGAAATCAAGCAAGGTGACCCTGAGACGGGGGGCCAGCCAACCAGGATGGAAGCAGGAGATGGAGAGATCCCTGCACACAAGCGAAGATGAAGGGAGCTGGGCACAGCACTCGAACTGGATCCTAGAGAAAGCTATCAACTTGATGAAGAGAACCCTCAGCTCCCTAGGAGAGGAGAATCCTGAACCCCACGACCGCACCAACTCCTGGAGCCGCAATTGGAGAGACACTGAAGGGGAATTGGAACCTGCAGCCCCGGGGACATCCGCTGATCCAGTAGTCCCCACCCCCCGCCGACCTGCAGAAGGGAATCCAGATAGAAGACAATACCGACGAAGAAGACACCGCTCCATTCAAAGACTTCCGCCGTTGGACGCAAAATTCAAGGGGGAGCCGACACGCTTGGGGTTCTTCCTAACCCAAGTCCTTGGCTACATGGAGGAACACGGGCGACACATCCCTAGCGACAAAGCCCGTATCCGGATCGTGCAATCTGCTCTGGATGGACCGGCCGCCGATTGGGTGGTGAATTTGCATGATTCAAATGCCCCAGAGCTCAACGACTTCAACCGTTTCATGTCCTCTCTGAGAAGGCGATTTGAGGACCACCTGGCTGATCGCAAAGCACGCGAAAGAATCAAAACAATGAGGCAAGGCAGACGGCCAGTAGCTGAATATACACAAGAATTCCGAACTATTGCCAGCAAGCTGAACTGGCCGGAAGACATCCTCCTTAGCCATTTCAAAGACGGTCTGAATTACGACCTATATGACGCTTGCCTGCCCCGGGGGGACCCACACCAACTCGACGAATGGTACGTCCTGGCAGAGGAAGCAGAGATCGACCTACTGAGGAGGCACCGCCGAGGAAAACAATGGAGCCGCTCACCGTCTGAACCAACGCACGAACCAGCAAAGCCATCGGCTATGGCCAAGAAACCAATGGGCTGTTTCAAATGCGGGAGAGAGGGGCATCGGGCTGTAGAATGCCGCTCAAAAGCCCCCCAGCACAACCCAGACAGACCACCGGCCAGCAAATCTGGGAAGTCCCCAGCTAAGTCAAAAGAATCTGCCATGAGAGGAATAGAAGCTGTGGAATCCCCTACCTCCACCCATCGTGAGGAAAGAGCCCCAGCCTACACCGCAGGGCCGGTGGACGCCTCAGATGACACCTCGGAGGGTGAACCACTGGTAAGTGGATCCATCCCACCCATCCTCAAGACAGTGACTATATTAGCCCCCTCCATGCCTGAAGCTGTAAAAGTGAAAGCCTTAATAGACTCTGGCTGCACCCGCTGCCTAATTAGCCCGACTCTAGTGGGAAATCTGGGCATCCCAGTGAGGAGGCTGGAACAACCAATCTCATTTGGTCAGTTAGATGGGTCCATAGCAGGGGGGGTGCCAGCTACCCTAGCCACGTTACCAATCCACCTATCCCTGGGGAATCATGAGGAAGACCTAACGTTTATAGTGACCCCAGGCATGGAATGCCCGATGATCCTAGGGCTGGAATGGTTAACAAAATGGAACCCCTGGGTAAATTGGAGGACGAAAGAAATCAATTTCCTGAAGGAGGACCCTACAGACTTAAAACCCCAAGGGGATCCATCAAAATTAAAAACGGAAATAGCGTCCATGGGTGAAGAAAAGGGGCTACCAGAAATACCAGAGGAATACAGAGACCTGGCTGAAGTTTTCAGTGAGGAGAGGGCGGATGAGCTTCCCCCCCACCGACCCACGGACTGTGCCATAGAGTTCAAGCCCGGGGCAAAACTCCCAAAGCCCAGATTATACTCCATGAGCCCAAAGGAGAAGGAGGAAATGGAGAGATTTATAAAGAAAAACCTAGAAAGGGGGTTCATTGAACCAGCCAAACCTAAGGTGGCCGCTCCGGTCCTCTTTAGAGAGAAGAAGGACGGCTCTTTACGCTTATGTGTGGATTATAGACTCCTGAATGCGATCAGTGAAAGCAACCTATACCCCCTACCCCTCATGAAGGACATGTTATCACACCTATCGAAAGGAAAGATTTTTACTAAACTAGATCTAAGGGAAGCGTATTACCGCGTGAGAATTAGGGAAGGAGATGAATGGAAAACTGCATTCAATTGCCCAATGGGGTGCTACAAATTCAAAGTTTTGCCTTTTGGATTACAAGGGGGCCCCGCAGTATTTATGCAATTAATCAATGAGGTACTAAGGGAGCACCTATTTAAGGGGGTCCTGGTTTATCTTGACGACATCCTCATCTTCACAGAATCAAAAGAGGAACATGTCAACCTAGTCAGAGCGGTTTTAAAGAAACTGCGAGCCGCCCACCTATATGCCAAATTATCAAAATGCGAATTTCACCAGGAAAGAATAGACTACCTAGGTTACCGCATATCCCCACAGGGCATTGAAATGGACCCAGAAAAGGTCAGGGCAGTATTAGAATGGGCACCACCTCGCACAAGAAAGCAACTGCAAAGTTTCCTGGGTTTTGCAAACTTTTACCGCCAATTCATCCCCTCATTTGCCCAGATAGCCCTGCCTCTCACGAGCTTACTAAAAACGAAGGGAGAATCCTCAGTGAAACCTAGCCAGCCACTAAAATGGACAATGGAATGCCAAGCGGCATTTGAGAGATTAAAGAGGCTTTTTTCTGCCGAACCAGTACTGAGGCACCCAGACATGGATAAACCCTTCGTAATACAGACGGATGCAAGTGATGTAGCAGTGGGGGCGGTATTATTACAAGAAAATGAGGAAGGGATGTTACAACCCTGCGCGTATACGTCCAGGAAACTCACTGAAACGGAACAGCGCTGGCCCGTGTGGGAGAAAGAGGCATATGGGATACGTTGGTCATTACTTACATGGCGCCAATTCCTTGAAGGCAATAAAATCCCTTTCCAGGTGTGGACAGACCACAAAAATTTGGAAGCCTTGAAAACACCCAGAAAACTCAGCCCCAAGCAAGCCCGCTGGTCCCAGCACTTTCACCAATTCAATTTTAAGCTCAAGCATTTGCCGGGGGGAAAGAACTTTCTGGCAGATGCATTATCTCGCATGCCCCAATATAACAGCACGCGAGCCACCGACTCTAAACCGATCATGGGAGAATCACAACTAGCAGCGCCAGTGACTACCAGAGCCCAAGTTAAATTAAAACCACAGCTGGATAGCCAGACCGGAATTGAATTCCGGAAAAGTTTGGAAACAGATGAATGGTTCCAGAAAAATAAACACGTGTGCACAATGAAAGACGGACTGCCTTGGGTGGGGGAGAAGTTATATATACCGACCACCCAAAGAATCACATTCATGCAACTTTGCCACGACACAAAATCAGCAGGGCATTTTGGATTTGTAAAAACATTACACTTAATTAAACGGCAATTTTGGTGGCCATCCATGAAAAAAGACATAGAAAGTTACGTGGCCAGCTGCCCAAAGTGTGCAATGGCAAAAAGGCTGCAAGGGAAATCACCAGGACTGTTACAAACAGTGGCAAATCCCTCAGCCCCCTGGAGGGAAATAGCCATGGATTTTATAGTGGAATTACCAGAAAGCAATGGGAATACTGTCATTTGGACGGTCACGGACCTATTTTCCAAACAGGTTCACTTTATTCCTTGCCAAAAGATCCCCACCGCAAAAGCTTTAGCAAAACTTTTTGTGCAACATATTTACAGATTGCATGGGGCACCCCAACGCATCATATCTGATAGGGGAGTGCAATTTACATCTGCGTTTTGGAAGGAATTTCTATCTCTTTTAGGGACCACCCAGGGACTGACGTCTAGCCATCACCCTCAGGGAAATGGTCAATCAGAAAAATGTAACGGAGTACTTGAGCAATATTTAAGATGTTTTCTAAATTTCCAGCAGTCAGATTGGACGGACCTGTTGCCATTTGCAGAGGTTGCCTACAATAATGCAGTCCACTCCAGCACAGGTTACACTCCTTTTCAAATAGCTACCGGCCAAAGTTTCAATCCCATGCCAGAACTAACCCCAAACGAACCAGAAATCCCATCACTGAAAGAATGGATGGAACAATTACAAAACACCTGGCCAATAGTGAGAAAAGCTCTAGAGGAAGCTAGGCAAGCATACAAAGCACAAGCAGATAAGAAAAGGGTGGAGCCCACACCATTCATTATAGGAGAAATGGTCTATCTGTCTACAAAATATTTAAAATCCATACAACCCTGTAAAAAACTTGGACCAAAATATATAGGGCCTTTTCCAATTAAAAGAATCATAAACCCGGTAACAGTAGAATTAGAATTACCCAAGAATCTTAGGCAAATACACCCAATTTTCCACTGCAGTTTGCTGAAAAGAGAACAACAGTCACCCTTACGGCCAAAAATTCCCCCCCCACCAATACCAATCATGATAGAAGGGGAACAACATTTCGAAATAAAGGAAATCCTGGACTCTAGAAAATATCATGGGTCAACTCAATACCTAGTAGCATGGAAGCACCTCCCCGCCTCTCACAACGAGTGGGTCCATAAACATGATGTCAAAGCCCCGAAGCTTTTAAAGAAGTTTCATACAGAGTATCCTAACAAGCCAGACTAACTTTTATACCTGTTTTGTTTTCTCTACAGGTGGACTTCTCTTATTTTTAAGGGGAGCCGGATGTCAGAATCCAATTATATTTTATTTCTAACTAATCTACTCTGGGAAAACCCAATTCTTACTCTCTTTGGGATTCTGTCATACTACAAAGGGGGGGGAGTAAACACGGGGTTTATGGCTGGCATTCCTTCTATCATCTACGAATAAACATCCTCTGTGGATTCCCTCTCTGGAGTACTAACAATAACAATGCGGCCATCAGCCTTTGATCTCACTCCCTATGAAGCCTCCTATTACCGGCAGCAAGGAAAAGTGGGGGGGAAGATTGCAACGTTTGGGATCCGATGGATTTAACACCCAGCCATCTGCCAATTTGGATTGACCGGAAGGAATGTGGGGTGGGACTGCTTGGGAACGCTTTAAAACATTGAAGGATCAGGGGGGTTCCCCAGATCCTGTCTAGCACACCTTCAGTCAGTTTTTCTTAATAAAGATTCCTGTTGGAAAACCTGTTCCAAGAGTTCTGTCTTCTTAAGATGTAAATTGAGGAGGGTCCTTACAGCTATATTGTTAGATTCATGGTGTTCTCTGAGCCTAGTTGATTTCTTGAAGCTGTTTCATCAACAGGCTAGATAACATCACCAATGTGAGGGAAAGGGGTTTGTTACCTATTCCCCTTCTCTTGCATTGATGATGTTACCAAACCTGGTAATGACTCTGGTCTGCAAGAAACAAATTAAAAAGGCAGATCATCAAGTAAGAACTACTTTTGTCCAGATAGAGGGAGAAAGAGAGAGCAATAGGAATGGAGGATGGAGTTGATGGAGATGGAGTTCTAGAATAATTAATGGTAAGCCAGGAAGAAAATAACTTTTTTGATCTCCAATGGAGGACTTTCAATATCCAACTCTTCTTTTGTACAAAATGCTTTGCATGTGTTTGAAGTTTAAATCTAGCTGAAGCATATGAAAATTAGGATTAGGGCTTCCTCTCTATAGTGTTTTAGAGAAACAGAATTATACATAGAGTTTTGCTTTGCTCACAAAAGTAGCACTAGAAATTATGAACCTGTTAAAAATGGAATAGAAAGAAAAGAATGTAGTAAAGAAAAGGAAAATAAATAGAAATAAATGACTTCCAACCTTCAACAAAAGTATAAACAATTTTAGTAATTTTTCACATCCACTTAAATTATAACCAATTATGTGTTCACCCCATGTCCTATCTCTTATTTATAAATACATTCATAAAGCATTGTCATTTCAGTCCCGATAAAAACAAAAGTCTATTAGTTACCAGAAATAACTATTTTAACCTTGATCAAATAAAACAACTTTCTACTCCTTCCTTTTAATTCTAACTATCTTAATCTTTAGTCTGTTCAAATAATGTTATAGATTTCTTTTTATTTCTTTTTACCCCTTGTCATAAAATTCACCTAAGATTTAACAAGCTCTTTGTAAAGCCCATATAAAAGAATTATCCAGATCATTCCATTCATTTATTCTTTATATTTTCCTTTTCCTTTTTAAAGATTTCTTTTATATGTCCAATGAAATGCCTTCCACCATGTCATTCTTGTAGCCTGTCATTAGTAGATCCACTTTCAGTGTCAACTCTGCCTCTGTCTGATCATATAAAAATTAATCCTCTTCTGCCATTTCTTCCAAAACAGCTTTTGGATATAGTCCATAGAAGCAAACATTGCTATTAACATTGTTGAAATTAATTTTTGATTCTGTTTTTCAAAAGCATTCTTCAGTAATTGGACTCCTTGGAGTCCTAGTGGATGATCACTTGACTATGAGTCAGCAATGTGCAGCAGCAGCCAAAAGCTAATACAATCCTGGGTTGCATAAACAGAGGCATAGAATCAAGATCATGCGAAGTATTAGTACTGCTTTATAAAACCCTAGTGAGACCACACCTAGAATACTGCAACCAATTTTGGTCACCATACTACAGAAAAGATGTTGAGACCTTGGAAAAAGTTCAGAGAAAAGCAACTAAGATGATCCAAGGCCTGGAGACTAAAACATATGAAGAACGGCTGCAGGACTTGGGTTTGGCTAGTCTAAAGAAAAGAAGAAATAGGGGAGACATGATAGCAGTATTCCAGTATTTGAGGGGCTGCCACAAAGAAGAGGGGGTCAAATTATTCTCCAAAGCACCAGAGGGCAGGACAAGAAACAATGGTTGGAAACTGACCAAAGAGAGAAGCAACCTGAAATTAAAGAGAAACTTCCTAACAGTGAAGACAATTAACCAGTGGAACAGCTTGCCTTCAGAAATCGTGTGTGCTCCATCACTGGAGGTTTTAAAAAAGAGGCTAGACAGTCACTTGTCTGAGATGGTATAGGTTCTCCTGCTTGAGCAGGGGGCTGGACTAGAAGACCTCCAAGGTCCCTTCCAGCTCTATCCTATTCTAATTCCAATGTGATAATATTTTGCATCATTTTGTAGCTGTTAATCAGATTTATGTACTCTTCTCCTTTTATTAAAATCTTTAGTTCACTTTAGTGTTTAATTTTTAAATTGTTTAATTCATTTATGTCATAGAAAAAAATTCAAAACAAGTTGACTTCCCCACAGGAAGGATTTATTATAATTCTAAGATCTTATTTCATATTTATCTGGACACTTAATCCATTTATAACTTTCTAAAACCAAAGTCTTAATTAGCTGTTTATTTTTGCTGTTTATTTCATTTTTTTTTTAAAAGTTCTTAAACGTCTAATTAATATTTTTTCTATTGAAGATTGAAGGCAAGCTTACCTGGGGTTTTCAAACTTGTTGATCCAAAGATTTCTAATAGCTGAAAGGTGGTTAATTTCCGGATGTCATTTGAAAAGAAAGTATGCAAACAGTGTTCTTTTAAAGGTATCAAACTACATTTGAACAAGGTATTTCCTTGTCTCCCAATCCTTCAAATCCACTGGAGACTGCTGTTTTGTGGTCCCCCAATGAGGAGAAACTCTCTAGAGCATTTGTGAGTGATCTCCATTCCTCTCTTCATCCAGAGACATTTGAAGAACTGGTTTACTCATTGGTTCTTGATTCTTTGCCACAGTCACCAATTCTGCTTTTCACAGAGCCATCTTCAATATACTATTTTTTTTCTTCAGAAGACATCCAGTAGTGGTTCACTTCTGTGACAGGATTGCTTTCCAAAATTATTTCCAAACAAATAGTGGAAGACTTCTAGCAAGAAGAAGAAGAAATATGAACTGATGAGAAAGATGGACTGAACTCACTCTGAAAACAATGTCATGGAACAACTGAAATAGAATTTTTTTTTTGTTATTTACTGAAAGGAAGTTCTCCACACCTTATTTCTGTAATGCATTTTCTAGAGAACAATGGTCTGTTTGCAAATTTGTATCAAACATTCATCACACTTCTGGTATTGGTAATTCAGCTCCCTAAATAATTTTAATTCTGGAAATGTTGGATAGTATATCAACACATGACATTTTGCAACCAGAAATCTTATTTAAAGAACTGAAAGAACCTCATGGAAATTACATTTTCCCTCAAAATGCAATTCTTGACTCTTGACCTTATAGAGCTTCTAAGCGGCACTAGGATTTTTACTTCTCTTCCTACTTTTTTCCTACTTCTATGTACAACTCATAAATAAGAGACAACCTTATCAGTATCAAACCCTCTAGCTCCTTTTTAAAGTCTCCATCTCCTTTCAAAGGGGTTCCTTCTTCAGAGAGCATTAATTCTGACCTTTGTGATCTATAGAAATAGAGAATATTCAAAACTGTCAAAATAATTTCAAATATTTTATTATGGTAGCAAGCCTAACAAAGTTTTACAAAGCAAAGCATTACAAAGAATAAGAAAGAAATTATGTAGTATTTCTGTACTGTGTTCAATATTATAGATTCTAGCCAGTTGGCTGGACTAATTGGGAATCTGAAGATTGCAGAAGCAATATAATGGCGAGACAGAAGAACCGAAGCGCTGAAGCTTTGTCAATGTTGTCTCTCTGAATTTTAATTGCACCATTCGCGGTATTCTTGGTTCCTGCTTTAAAAAGAAGAGGGATCCTGAACAATGAAAAAGCAAAGATGTTTATAGAAATTGAAGTTCACAAGGCAGGAAATCTTGGGGGTCTGATTATTTGACCAGTTTGGGGAAGCTACACAGGTCCTTGTCCATATACTTGGAATTATTTCCTTCCTTGTTTTTCGTATTTTGGCCTAATGGTACCTTTTTCTTCATGAAACTGTTTGGATACTGAAACGGATATGCTTCACCTAGACATATATGACAGGGAGATGTTAAAGGCAGGAAGTTTATTATAAAGTGATATTTTATATGCCTTTCACAAGGAAGAACTGATCGGTTCACTGACCAATCTCAAGTTCTAAATGGAAAATATCTTATACTTCTAATGGAGAAAATCAAGAGCTCTATTTGGAAAACAGGAGAGTTGTTACCATAGTTCAAATTATTCCACTATTCCACAAATTCTACTGAATCAGAGATGCTATGTTTCAAGGTGATTTTATTTCTCTAAAATAAAGATTGCTTTCTTAGACATGAAGAATTCAAGGTATGATTAACATGACAAGCCAAATGCTAGGGTTAATATCACAGTTCACGTTAAGTGTACAACAACCCAAACCTCAGTTGTCTCAATTAGATTTTAATTAGTTCCTATGATGCCTTCTCATTATGTAGGCATAACCTCTACATCATAATGCAGCTGTTAACATGAAGTAAAAGTCTTCCAAATTTGTTTTCTTCCAACTTTTCATTAAAAAAACAGATAGAAATAGAAATACTGATTATTCTGAAACCTTTTTGATCATATTCTAAAGCCCAAGTGAGGCAGAAGAACAATCTTTAAGATATTTTTAATATTAAAAAAGTAATTAGACCTTTCTAATCCTACATGAGCTTCTCCCATGTGCTAGCTGGCAGAACTAAGTAAATAACTCAGTTTGGCATTTGCATTTTAATTTTCATTAATATAGATGTTCATTCAGGGAACACACTTTCCTTATACTTGTATAAATAAATGTCACTCAAGCTGTCATTTCAAAGATCTATGGTGACTTGATTCCTAAAATCCAGAAAAAAGAATTCATGAACAGAAACAAATAAGAGCTATTGTTTGAACTGCTTTCAAACAATAATGAATACATATTAAGGAAGCCTATCATCAATAAGAATTGCAAACATAGGCATAAAAATCTAAGTTTATATTACTATATTATGTATTCTAGTCTCATTTGTTATAGAATATACATATACAGATATAATATATTGCTTCTCAGCCTTTTGCTAAAATTAAGTGTAACATATTTAAGTAAAATATATTTGCTGCAGTTTCTTCAATAATGAATGAAGCTGATTACATTCCTGATATGTGGACTTCAACTCCCAGAATTCCCCAGCTAACAAAGCCATTGCAGAGATTTCTGAGAATTGCACTCTCCACACATCTGAAAGGTGCCCAGTCGGGGAAGGCTGCCCTTGCAAATAATTATAATCAAGTCTCTCCTTTTTTTCTGAAGAAATGAAAAGAGCTTTTGAAGATGCAGTTCTGAGGAATGGAAAGGGAGGAGAGCCAAAACAGGTGACCCTTCCCTTGCTTCATACTTTCTGCTCAACATCATCCCTCAGCAGCTTTTCCCTCTGCAGAATTCCAGATGCATAATTCATCTTGTCAACGTGCAGCAAGAATCCAGTAGTGTATGTGTGTGTGTGTGTGTGTAATAAACCAGTTGAAATGTGATTTTGAACAGAAACTGGAAAGATTGAGCACTTCAGCTCAAAATAATAGCCTTCTGAAATTACCTGGCATTTTTAAAAATACTTTGGCTTTACACACTATAATGTAGAAACCTGGTTTTCTGTCATAATTGTCTATGTGCATGTATACTAAACCATTTAAAAGTAGCATTTATATCTTTTTACATCTCTCTCTCTCTCTCTCTCTCTCTCTCTCTCTCTCTCTCTCTCTCTGTGTGTGTGTGTGTGTGTGTGTGTGTGTGTGTGTGTATTCCTCAAAAGAATTAGAAAAACCGTAAAAGTCTGCTTCAGAAGCGGATGATGATCATGTTTGGGCTACTCCAGCGTATCAGCCAGCATATCCCAAGGCTAGGTTTTCCTCAGATGCTAAAAATAATAAGGAGAAACCTTTTTTTCCCCTCTCAGAGTTTCTTTGAATTTACATCATTATTTATTTAATACTTATATCATTCAATGACAGAAATTCTGTGTTAAAGTGTGTATAGTTCTGTCATAAATTTCCATGGAAAAAAGAATTGTTAAAAAAAAAAACAGTAGTCCACATCTCATCAGAGTTCAGTTTTTACTATAAATTACATGAAGGATCAATATAGGTGGGGAAGAGCCATAAGCAAACTGCTATCTGAATGATACCTGTACTTCCACAGGAATAGGGTATTCACACAATAACATACATATTATTATGTTATTGTGTGAATATCCTATCCCTCTGCAAGTGCAGATATCATTCATGCCCTTAATTTAAAAAAAAACAAAACAGAAGTGACCTGTGCCATATATTCTGGTGCACGCAATCAAGATCCACTGAACATTTGCATCTCATACTCTAATTAGAGGCGACTTGCCATAGCTGCATGTTCTATGAATTAAACAGAAATTTCTCCGCTTTTTCCTCCCCCTTCCCTTACCCCAGCTGAAGCTCTTTCTGTAGAGGAAAAAGATTTCAACTAAAGACTTTCCTCATAGACCTGCCAAAGTACATTTTTCTCTCATAGACCTGACTTGCAGTCGAAACTGATGTGAGAGTTTGTCATGGCTGTTTTGACATTCTGGTCAACCTAATCCAGGGATACAGTCCCTGTGGTTTGTCAATTATCCTACTAACCCTACAGCGAGAAGAACACTCCAGGCACAGAAATGTCAGCCAAGAATGGGGAAAAAGAATAATGTCAGCAACTTATAAGCAGGGAATTGGCTGTGGAGGAACACGGATAGATTCCGGCAGCATGGCAATTTTAGCATTTTATTTTATTTGCAATCACTTGGAATTGATACCTACACATATGCATATGGTGAAGATAGATTCAAATGTGCCGAACAAAATATAAACCAATTTGTCTTAAAGGTAATAAGAATGTGGACATCACAGGTTATGGGTTTTGATCTTTCAAGGCAGCTTTTCTTATCAGCCATTGACCTAGAATGATATCTTGAATAAATAACTTTACACCCCTATTTTTCTCCAGTATTTCACTGATGAAGAAGATATTGAAAATTTATGACTGGAACTAGCAAGACAGCAGCAGCATCTTGGAATCATAATGGAATAACACTTCAGATTCAAATGTGTCTCAACCAAGAAAAGGAAATGAAAATGTATGCAGATGGTTCCGGGTGAGAAAAGCATGGAGGAAATGCAGGTTTATTCACCCATAGCACACACATGTGTAGTATTCATGCCATTTAGAACAAGTGTTTTCCAGTCTGGGTTGGAATGTTCTGGCTTCTCTTTAGATGGTATAAATTCTTCATCTTTGATTGTGTTGGATGAAGCCTTCCTTTCCCAGCTCCTTATCTAGGATTCATCTAGAAATCATAGTTTTGATTTAGATGGTAGTGCTGATTGAAATTATATACAGTACATGCTTTGATTTGCTCTGCAACAACAACAAAAAAGATTGGACTGACATCTCCAGCAGTATTTAAATGTATCTGGACAAAAAAAGGTTTGGGAACTTCTGATTTGGTGAATACTAGTCCCATGTTATACCTGATAAAACCAAGCCATGTTAATGAATGATAAGGGGGAAAAAACAGATAATTCATAGCAGAACTATTTTAAAATGATCAGTGATATCACTGTAGAACCACTTGGGTTATAGATACAAAGCTTTTTGCTTGCCACTGAGCAATTAAAATTTTCTTTCCCATACATTAAGAAGCAGGATTGATAGAGTGATGGAATAAAACATAGGTTCGTAAGCAACAGTAAGCACTATGTTTAGAAATCCAGTTCAGGTTTGTGGTATTTGTAACTGAGCAGGATTTGGAAATAATCCAGCCTGGGCTTGGTAAGTGGCAGGAGGGTTTTACATAAGAGAGCAGGAGAGGAGACTACAAGAAGAATAACAATGATGATGATCTTTTGTTCTGTATTAGCCTTTCATTTGGACTTTAATCAATCCCACAATTCATTTTTCTTGAAAACAAAAGTGTGTTATGAAGCCGATGTAGTTTATCGCTTGCAAAACAAAACAAAATTGGTTTCTTATTTATCTGTAGCATTTCAAGAGACTATTTTTTCCTTCACATTTCCACCATTTCCCTTTTTTATTATTGACATGTAATTTGATTATTGACTCCTACCCATCAACACTTTATCACAATT
This sequence comes from Azemiops feae, assembly GCA_023970755.1. Classification (NCBI taxonomy): domain Eukaryota; kingdom Metazoa; phylum Chordata; class Lepidosauria; order Squamata; family Viperidae; genus Azemiops; species Azemiops feae. The sequence goes on from JALGBA010004244.1 coordinate 1,588,331, forward strand.
CAAAAGTTTCCATTTATGTCAGTGTTATGCTCTTCAGTAAGCAAACAATAAGGGCATAATGCCCAATTGTCAATGTAGCATTACATTTTTTGTTTAGTGGAATGAAAATTTAGGTTTCTCTTTGCTCTTAGCTGTCTTTCCTCTCCTTTCACTTTTTGGACTGTGACCCAACATTCTATTCAAAGTATTGTCCTCATTTCCAGAAATGAAATGTATGATTATTCTGTGTATTCCTTATTTCATAATGCAACTTGGCATCAGCTCTTGGGTGGACTCTGGAGACTGTCCCTAAGAAGTGTTGGGGGAGTACCTCATTGGATAGTACTGTTATTAACTGCTTTGTATACACTATCATTACTAAATAGATATAGATATGTTAAATGCATTCTTTTATCTTCTGGATATCTTTTCTTCATGCAGATACATGATTATGTGAAGAAAAGCTTTGAATGATAACTCCTATCACCTCTTGTCATTGATAATTCTGGATGGAGTAATGAAGAAGTAAAATCCAAGACATTCAAAACATTAAGTAGCTAACTTAAAGTTCTTTCATTGAAACTTATTGATTTCAGTGTATTTATTGTAATCTAGTTCAGGCAAATATCAATTTATGTGATTGCTACAGCTGTATAAATTATGCAGACATTTTCTATTATAAAGACTGGAATGCTTTCACTAAAGATTCCTTGTTAGGCATTAAATATTATTTTTAGTGGGGACTTTTTAATGGCATTTCTATGCCTTATTCATTTTTTTTAAACAATTTAACAATATCACTTTATTCCTACTGCAATAATAAAAAATATAATGCTACTACTCTTCTCACAAACAGTTCGCTCTATGAAGTCTGCTCAAAGCTCAATGAAGGTTAAACAGCACCAACTGACCAGGATTACATATTTGTTACCAAGTGGTTCTAGGTAAGAAATATGTCATAAATTATTACATTTCTTTCTATATAACATTATGATTATTCAGATGTTTTGAGCTCTAACTTTCAGCACTTCCACATTTTGTTTTTTATTGGTTTATAATATAAAATACAATAACACAAAAGAAAATAGTAGGAAAATAAGGGAGAGAAAAGGGAAGAGAAAATTGTAGGACAAAGGGAAAAAAAGAAAGAAAAGGCATTCACATCTGACTCCCTTTGGTGCAGTAGAATAAGATAAAAGCATCAGGACATCTGTTCTTGCGCAGTAGCGTAGCAGCCAAGGGATTTCAGGGCTCCGTGCCCTTTGGCTGAATTTCTTCCTGTTAGGGGACCCTAAGTGGACCAGAAGTTGCCCTGAAGAGGTGGCAAAGAAAGAAGGAAGTCCCGTGGACCATGGAGACTGGTCAACCCGATCGGTCCAGGAGAAGCCTTCCAGAAACCAACAGGAGAAAGGCTAGCCTAACTTCAGAGTCTAGCCCAGTGATGGCGAACCTTTTAGAGACTGAGTGCCCAAAAACCACCCCTGCCCCCCCACCCACCCCCCCCACCCTGCCTGCCCGCAGGGCCACCCACCACCTCCACAGCCTGCCGCAGCAGATCGCCCAGGCAGCCCAGCAGTGCCATGGTGTCCACGCCTTCCACCCGCACCGCATCTGCACATGACAGGCTGCGAGGATGGAGTCTTGTCCCCGCTGCCTGGCTGCCATGTTCTTGGCTGCGCTGCTTTGTGCGGGCCATGCCCGGGGGCGACTTTCCTCCGGGGGGGCTGCTGGTGAGGAGGGGGCCGCAGGGGGAGGCAGGGCTGGAGTGACGGCATGCGGGCCCACAAGAGGGCTCTGAGTGCCCCCTCTGGCATGCGTGCCATAGATTTGCCACCACAACAAATGGTCAAACAACAATGACTTCAAACCACAAAGAAATCCAAAATAACTTTGAAAACATAAAACAATTCATCTCCAATTTAACTTTACAACAAAAAAATCCAAGGAAATAACAATAGAGAAGGAGCAGATAAAACAGATAACTGAACACAAATTCAAGAATAGAGACTCAAAGATGGAACTTAACACAACAAAGAAGTATGATTTAACCCAAGTGGAAATTCTTTTACAAGAAATATTGGTTTTGGAAAAGGCAACTTATACTTTAACACCACAAGACAAATTTGAGGATAAGAAAAAAGACTGGTCAAAATGGATTGCAGAGATGTCAGGAACACCACTAGAACTGGAGAGACAAAAATGATAAGAGATACAAAGAGAAAAAGAAAGAAAAAGATTTTCAACAAACATGAAAGAGCAAATGCCTCTTACAAACACTTATTTTTTATATCTACAGTGACACCTACAAGAATATGGAAAGACTCTTTGATTCAGCAGAATATATTGGTTAAAGATATTGGGCAAAAGAAGAAGGCCAAAGTGAAAATTAAGAAAATAGATGATGGGACTTATCAGAGAGAATATTTTAAAAAGAAACACCTGTTTGAATATGGTTAAAGTAATAGAAAGATTTTGGATATGAATTTTACTTTAAGAGGGAGGAGTCCCTCAAATAACATAGTGCTCTCTCTTCTCTTTTCTTCTCTTATTTCTTGATATGAGTAATATAAAAGAGTTAGAATGGCTTATATATAAGGACATATTTTAGATATTTAAATGTGATTGATTTTAAGAAATTACAATGGATTGAAAAAAAATGTTTTGAATAAGAGTTAAAAGACCAGATGACTAGATTTATTAAATGGAATATTTAAAGATTAAATATATTCTTAATTATGGTAAAAAAGGATGGAAATTTTTTGGAAATAAATATGTATTAGCTTAGGGGAAACATGGACTTTCAGTAGTATACTATCTTTTTATCCCTCTTTACTCTTGTTCTTTTTTTCTCTTTTTTTAGTCTTATTTATTCCTTAAGTAATGTAAAAGTTATGGGATGGTTTACATGAGAAAAAATAGAATAAAATATCTATATAATTAACTTTGAGAAAGTCTTAACCAGTAAGAATGTCTTGAATATTGTGGGAAAAACAAATGTAAACAAGAACTGTAAATGGGATCTATGATGAGGCAACCAGAATGACTAGATAGAAAAAAATATTATATTGATGTGATTATTATTTGCAGAAATATTAGAAAAAAATTTATATTCAATTGTTATCTATCAAAACAATAAGAATTGTATTAACTTAAGTTTGGTAAAAGAGAACATTGTGGGAAGAAATCAAGTAAAGCTATTATGTGGATTATAGATCATAGAAACCAATTGTTAGCGAATGTTTTTTAAATGTAAATCCAGACAACACACTGTTTACCGAATATTAAGGTGACCACGTTAAAAAATTAATAAAATATATTATAAAAAAAAGATAAAAGCATCAAACCTCAACTTCTTACTTTTACATAATAATATAAACTAACCATTTCTATGACAACAAACACTCCTGCCTTACTCATAACATGTTTAATGGCGGAGAGTTTAAGAGGACTTTGGTTTTAATTGATAGTTGATTTCTAAATGCATCCATCTTTTCTTCATAACAAAGTTTCTGTCAGAAATTGTATTAGGATTTCTGGAAGTTCCCCAAGACAGGTTGGGCCAGACATTCCTGATACGTGCTAGTAGATCTACAAAGATACCTACCGTAGCACAATAGCTATACCACTGAAACTGAAAGCAAAGCTGAGACGGAGGGAAGCAAAGCAAGAATGGATTCTGTTTGATGAGACATTAAGATCAGTTTATTTCATGTACTCAGAATAGTAAACATTCTGGCGGAAATGCCAAGAAAAATTCCACAGTCTGCTACTCACCTAATAATGATGAGCTGTACATTTTATGATAGATATAATGGACCATATTCAGCACTGGAAGATTTCTGAATACCAACTCCTGTTAGGCAGATATCTACCCTGCCATAATGAAACAGATGGAACTCTTTCAGGTTTTGATTCCCATTTATAACGGAAACACCAGTAAGTATCTCTTTCCTTCCAAATATCATACTATAATTGATTAGGATAATGACACAAATTACAGTTTAGGGAACAGTTTTTAGCAATGTTCCTCCTCATTCAGTGATCTCTGCCCAGGGTTATTCCTTGGCTTTCATTAGTAGAGCTCTTTATTTCCCATCTGCATCGGGTCTCTCTTCCAAACCTCCATTAGCACGCCTTGGCTAAACTTCAACAACAAACATGAAACTCAACAATCTAGGACCAATCTGGATGAGGATTTTGGATGCATATTTCAGAGGCACAACACCAGGACACAGAGATGAGTTTCCAAAGGTCAATGTGTTGTTCACTGAGATATGTGCAGATAATTTAAAAATGAAAACTATTAGATATTTGTGGGAAGGAATCCAGGGCTGGAATTTATACATTTTTCTTCTTGGAAACTCCTTGAAGGGGGCCTGAATGAATTTTACTATTCAGTCTCTAATTCCAAAAGCTGAGAAGCTCCAGATTGCCCCATTCTCAGCACTTTGCCAAGAAATGATAAACTGATAAAATTAGCTTGAGATTGCTGGAAGTGGCAAAATAAATCTCTAACTTGACTTTGCCTGACTCTCTCATACACAATGATCTTTGTATTGCCATGCACATGCCTGGGTACACAAGCATGCTAATTTCAGTGTAGTCTGTCTCCAGATATGGCCCTTGTGACATAATTTGCAGAAAAGTTAGATTATCAGCAAGAAAACTTTAAACCTCCAAAAACTGCTCCTTGACAATTTGTCACTCAACTTCAGCAAAACTATAGAGGCTGAAGCACAATGAATTAATGAATAGCAACAAATCCCCATGGCAACATGTTTCTTCATTAAAATTTTATCAGCATTCTTCCTAAGGAAAGCAGTGCCTTCTGTTCTGTGCTGAGTTTCTTCTACAGTGTTTTCACAGGCAATCCGCTGCATTCTGGTGTTTCAAAATTAGTTCCTGTGGAGAGCAAGCTCAGTCAGATTCTCGATTGTGTCACACATGAGTCTCCTGGGTTCTGTGATGAAATTTTGCCTACATTTTGTGATATGTGTGGGTATATCATGAGCCTGAAACATTAATCACTCATTTCCCAGATGCTTTCTTTGAGAATAGGTTAATTAGCTGTAAATACATTTCTGTGTTCATTTTCAGCAATTGCTTTTAAGCACATTTCATAAACAACATCTTGCTCTCCAAGAGAAACCGTTGAAGGCAAAAATAAAAACTACAGTATTCAGTTGTGAATGCAAACTGTTTAAGCTCTTGATTGGAGAATTGGATAACCACAAATATCACTGTCTACTATTGTTGATGATGATGCTGTCATTACTATTATTCCTACTATTATTCTAAGCTGTTGCCTACCATAATGCTCCCTGATCCACAATATCTTTGTCTTGTGTTATCCTCACATTCCTTAATTTCCAAATGTCCCAGTATGGTGGCATGCTCTCTCCTCAATGGAACATCCCTCAGGTGGAATATCATAGAATTTACCAGGCCCTAGAGAGGGGAGAGAGCCTGTTACATGAAGTTGCCTTCTCTTCTACTCTACAAGCTAGAAGGATTGATATACTCATAAATGCACTTCCAGATTATTATGACTTGCACCAGAATTGGAACTAGATACTTAAAGGTTTTTAGGAACTTGATCTGGTGGGCCAGTGAAATATAAAAGCCATGTCTGACAGGCAGCATTTGGTACTGCAAAGGTGTGTCCTATCTGTGATGATCAAAAGACCACAATATTACCTTTGGCAAATAACCACATTTTCACTATAAGGCTCAAAGCACTAAGGTGAAATTTATTTATATATTTTACAAATAATTTTAAAATGTTTTGACAAGGTTAAGTGTCTTTAAGAAATGGTTTGGAGAACAATTTTAATTATGACAATTGCATGGATGAACACAGTACAAGATTGTCATATATATTCTTTTAAATATATTTTTCTTTCTTTCATTCATTCATTCTTTCTTCTAAATAGTCCAGTGTCTTTATTGTAATGGTGTGGTAGTGTTTTCTCAGCATTGGAAAGTGTTAGGGTGGCTAAGAAATAACTTCTCTGTATTGATTTTTTTTAATACATTGGCAGAGACCCAAAGGATTTCATACAGCATGTGGCATGTACATGGAAGCCTTTTTCTATCGTACTCACTGTTCCACCTGAAAAGTTTCATCAAAAAGTCTGGAGATACTTCATAATGGCATTCAAACCTGGTGAAGGGATATAATGAATGTGAAAATGTATACACTTGGACAACAAGCCACATACACCACCAACACATGTAAAGTTTTTGCTTATGCATGCCCCTGAATGATATCTTGGTCTATTGCTAAGATTCAAGACATTATCATAGTATATGTTTTTTATATATTTTATGGAGCATCTTTTATTCATTCCCCCAACCCCTGAAATGTTAACATTTTATCCCTATCTAATCCCTATAGCAGTGGTGGCGAACCTATGGCACGGGTGCCAGAGGCGGCACTCAGAGCCCTCTCTGTGGGCACGCACGCCGTTGCCCCAGTCCTAGGCCATCAGCTGGGTTTTATAAAACCTTTTCGCTTTAGGCCTCTGCCGCCGTGTGCAAAAAAAAGAGGTTCAATCAATCAATTTCAACTTCTCGCGGGAAAAAAAATATCTTGCAAAGTTGGAATTGATTGAACTTTTTAGTCCCACCCAGTCTGCCGTTACCACCGCAGCCACGCCCAGCCAATGGGCCACACCCACCCGGCACTCGACGATGCATAAGTGGGTTTTGGGTTGCAGTTTGGGCACTCAGTCTCTAAAAGGTTCGCCATCACTGCCCTATAGTATCTGAGATATTTGGGTTTCTGGAATATTAATCTGGGACAAATAATTTGATCTGTTGCACAAAACAAAACCCCTGGCATTCTTAATTTTAAACGGTAGTTTTGTTTAAAAGAGTTTTAAAAGATCTTTCAGAATAGTGATAAATACCCTTGATTTCATAAAATATCATTGTACTTGTATATCAGGTGAAACATATAAACCTGATTCCCAAATATTAGCAATAACATCTTGAAACATTTTTGTATTGTACCTGGTATCTTACAGATGTTGTAGATCACCCCCTTTTCTCATGCATTAAATTGTTCTTATTCTTTTGCCTTTTGCTTCTGCAGTTCTTGGAAGTCATGCTAGCTTACGAATTAGAAGTTACTGAGAGAGACAGCCTTGGTGAGCAGATGGGGTTTGCCACTTGCTTTCTGACATGTCTTCTTTATGCTGCTTGCATTTCACATCCAGTAAACTATTATAGTTATCAGGTATCATCTACAAGATTTTTTAATAAATATGCATTTCATCAGCAATGTTGATATTTCACACAATGAAGATTAGCTATCTATAACTTCTCAATATTTTCTATAGTTCACAAAAACAATTTGGCATTACACCTGTTCATATAGCAGGCTGTCTCAGCTAATGTTTTAAAAACCAATATATTAACGTTATAGGTATATGGGAGCAAATTCATGAATTCTGGAGAGGAGATTGTTTGCCTCTCTTTAAACCATTGTTTATCTTTGTGCTGTTTAGCAATTCACTGAGTGCAAGAAGTGGGGGAAGAGCTGTAACCTTGAGAAAGTGGAATGTTTGAGGCTGAGAGTATGAAGATTGATTGCTTGATGTCCTCAAGTAGGCAGGACTGCCATTTTCTGCATTCAGCTGCAAGCTGGCTCAAGCTGAGCAACAATTGGTTGAAGTTGCCTGAACTTGACAACTGAATACTAAGTATGTTTTGGGATTATAAAGTAAGAACAACACAGGGTAGGTGCAACATGGCACAAGAAGCAATGGTGATGCTTTGTGCATGGGATGGATGATAGTTGTGAACGCTTTCTATGAAGACCTCCTAGATATGAATGTATGAGTGTCATATGTTCTACTTGTCCAAGTCTCCACCATCCAAAGAGAGGCCTTTCTAAATCCTGAAGATTAGGATTTGGAATATCAAGTGCTAAAACTAGTGTCTTGGACTTGATATCAAGAAGTTGTACTGTGAAACCTTTAGATTTTCTCCATTTCTTATTATCGTACACTTCCATGATTATTTCTTGCAATTGATTCATATTTACCCATATGCATGTCAAGTTGTAGAGTCAAAATTGATTGGAGAAAAGTTATGCAGTGCTAAGGATCCAAAGCATGTCTTCACAACACTCCCTGTGACTAGGTTCCTATATTAAGGATTGCAATGTTTTGGGAGGCTAAACATCAGAAATGCTTTAGGGTATCTTGCCATACATTACATTACAAAAAGTGAGTAGAACTACAATAAGATAGGCAGGACCAGGATAATACTAAATTTTATTTATTCTGAATAACATTAAATATAAAATAATAAAATGCAAATGATATAATTACTCCCCAAATACTTAACAATTTTAATAATCTATTTCAATGATTATTCACATTTGGGGAGATATTTGGAGGGAAGCTGGGGTTTGCAAAAACCCCAGCTTTTTAGAGATGTTGCCCTGGAACCTCAGGGTTTCTAAGGATAGCTTTAAAAATATCTAGCTTAATCCCTCTCAGTCTCTTCTCTGCCAATATTTTCTTATAATCTATATTTGTTTCTATTCTTGTTTGAGGAAGAACACAGTACATTGCTCAAATCTTAAACTTCCTTTCAGTGTTCTTTCCAGAATTAATCATTTTTTACCAGCTTTTCAAACTATTCTAGAACAGTTCCAGTGAATCACGCAAGGAAGTTACTGCTTAAAGCTCCCTAAGTATACAAATTGACTTCAACAGGTGTCTGTTTATGCAAACCTAGAAAATTTTAACAGAATGTCAAAGGTTAAGCAAAAAAGAATCTTCATGCACCAAGATGAATAGCTATTATAATTTCTCTTTTCTTGACAGTTATCCCTACAGCATTTGGAATGTAGACATTGTAGACACTCTTTCATTATCACAATACTCCTGAGAGTATTACTTTTCTAATTTTATATGTAAGGAATTAACATATAAACTAAATTCTGGCTTGTTCATTGACTTACTTAAGTCAGTTACTTATTTACTTACTTATTTACAGGCTTGTTTATTGATTTAACACTATTGAACGAATGTCATACCCATACCAGGTTCTTAGCTATTGAACCCATATTCCATAAACAAGAAAAATATTTTTTAAATGTATTTATTTTTATCCAGCCTTTATTATTTGTATGAATAGCTTAGGCAACAAACTTACATAATATTTCTTCCTCCTCCTATTTTCCTCAAAACAACAACCTTCTGACATGAGCTGGGGTGAGGGAGACTGATTGGACCAGGGTCACTCAGTCAGCTTTCATGCCTAAGGTGAGACTAGAAATCACAGTCTCCTGGTTTGTAACCTGGAGCCTTAACCACTAGACCAAAGTAGCTCTCATATTTATCATACTTTCATCTGAAAATGAAATCCTCTTTTCCTGTGAAAAAGCACTAAAAGCAGCTGGCAACATATAATTGAGAACAAAATTAAGAATTCAAACCATTTAAAACCCAAGGTTAAAATGTAAAACATATAGATTGAATTCAACAATTGAGATGGATGGGAATCAACAAACAACTTAAAAAAAAAGCCAAGGCTTTACATTATGCCAGAAATTGAAAAGAGCTTTTCTCGAGGGTAGATGTTGGAATCCTCTATGAAGTGAAGTGTTGATACCACTTTAAAATGCCTTGGTAAGGCCACACTTGGAATACTGCATCCAGTTTTGATCACCACGATGTAAAAAAGATGTTGAGACTCTAGAAAGAGTGCAGAGAAGAGCAACAAAGATGATTAGGGGACTGGAGGCTAAAACATATAAGGAACGGTTGCTGGAATTGGGTATGTCTAGTTTAATGAAAAGAAGGACGAGGGGTGACATGATAGCAGTATTCCAATATCTCAGGGGTTGCCACAAAGAAGAGGGAGTCAAGCTATTCTCCAAGGCGCCTGAGGGCAGGACAAGAAGCAACAGATGGAAACTAGTCAAGGAGAGAAGCAACCTAGAAGTAAGGAGAAACTTCCTGACAGTTAGAACAATTAACCAGTGGAACAACCTGCCTCCAGAAGCTGTGAATGCTCCAACACTGGAAGTTTTTAAGAAGAGACTGGACAACCATTTGTCTGAAATGGTATAGGGTTTCCTGCTTGAGCAGGGGGTTGGACTAGATGACCTCCAAGGTCCCTTCCAGCTCTATTCTATTATATTAACACTTTCTGAACTTATTTCAGAGGGTATAAATTTCTTATTTACACAGGCTAGTCTGAAAATCCCATTTATCAGGGATCTAGAACTCCAAGGAACTTCTGTTGGAGACTACAAAGGACTATTTGCAGGCAGCAGAGATAAATTCATCTGAAGGACAAAACAGAAGCAATAAAGCCCTGAGATCAAAATTCTTCTGGAAACTCTCCAATATCCCAGCTTTAAACAACTGTAGCAGGTACGATAACTTTACATGCCTTTGTTGACCTTTGGCCAAGATAAGGAGAAGGGCATTGCCCTAAGCCTACTGGAATCATAAATCTAACCAAAAGTGTTGCCAGACTGTCCTGTCCCACCAGTAGCACTTACACATATTTTTTTTAAAGAATATTGTCATTTAATTTTTTTTCCTCAAAAAAGCTCATGGGTATTATGCTTCCAGCAATTTTCTTTTCATTAATGTAATGCTTCCATGCTGACAGCTTAGAGAGGAACAGAAGACATTGAAATAAGGGGCAATAGGCAAACAATGAAAAGCTCTCTAAAATAAAATGAAGGCGAAAAAACCCTGTTTTGACTTTTTGCATTTTAGTCTCAAAGAGAGGTCTTTTATCGACTTTGGCTCAGCACCTTGGAGAGAAAAATGACATCTTTAAAGAGGTTTTTAGACCCTGAGGTTGCTGGGGCTTTTTTCTACCTTCCCCAGACATTGTAAATATTTTTTTCCCTTTCTGGGAGCAACATACATAATTGTGGGAACTTCCTATTATTTTGTAAGAAACACCATCTATCATTTTCAGAAGGAAGAATATTTTTTTTTAAAAAATGATGGAAAGTACGAATGGGGAATAAATGATAAGCGTAAGAATGTCAATTTTTTTTTCTGTAACAGATACATTTCTTTGACAATAAGGTCACTTTAAAAGGTTTCTATTGTGCATGTAGTCACAGGGGAGAAGAAAAAAATGATCAATTTCTGTTTCAGGTTTATCCTTTAGGATTTTTCCAGAGTTCTATTTTATGCTGTTATCAATCTGAAGACTTTAAGCAGGGCTGTTTGAGATGGGAAAAAGGATACAGTTAAGAAAAGCATCCAGTGTGCAATCCATAAAGCTATCCAGATTTCCATGGTTTTGCATGGACACGATGCATCACCTAACTGGGATATATAAGCTTGATTCTGGCTTGCGGTGAAAGAGAACAATGTGTAGATATTTGCAAAGCACAAACTTCCGATCATTTGACAGAGGCATGTCTTTTCTATTATTATTAAAGGGTGATAAGAAATATTATGCAATGAGGTTTCATCAATTCTTCCCTTCTCATAGTCTCCAAATGCCGGAATTGGGGGTAGGACAGGCACTGTGTCCTCTTATATGACTCTCTTTAATGGACAGAACCCACAGCATTCTCCTCCTGTTGCCCATAATGAGAAGGATTGAAACAATCAGAAAAAGACCATCCCACAAAAAATCCATCCCCATGCCATGAAGGGCTTTATCAGTGTCAATCAGAACCTTAACAGAACCTCCCAAAACAATTTGGGAGTGCATGCAGCTGGAGGAATAGAGCTATAATATGGCTGTACTGAGATATTCTTATTACTACTTATGCTGCTGCATTCTGGATCTGTTGTAGCTTCCAGATGTTCTTCAAGAGTGGTTCCATTGAGAACACATTGCAGTAAACCACTTGGCAGGTGACTAAGGTATGAGTGACCATGAGCAGTCCCTCCCAATCATGAAAAGAGTACAGTTGGCACACAAGATGAAGCTGTGAAGTTAGTTAAACAGAAACTGTAAACCCAAGAAACCCCCCAAATTATGCACTGGTTCTATGTGAGGTAGTGTCATCCATCCAGAACTAGAAATGGAAAATCACCAGATCCAGAAGATCCTAAAATCTAAATAATGTATATGAACTTAACCAAATTCAATAACTTTGCAATGAAGGAAAGAACATAACATTCTAGCACAAGGAGAAATTAATCTCCATTTCACAAACAGGGACATCACCTGGTCTTTCAGCTTTCTTAAGGCAGAGGAGTTTAGACAAGCGCTGAAATAGTGGTTGTTTGACTGAGTATGAAAGGAGTGTAAAGTTCTCTGTGCTGAGCTCTCCAAGGTTCTAATCATGTTTTGTTTCCCCAGACAAAATACCTACAATGCTTATTCGTTGTGAGTCTCTGTCCTTTGCTGGCTTTCTTGAGGTCTGCAGTCAGGCCTGATGGAAGTGATGTTGAAATTATGACTGTAGGTGATGCTTGAAGAAAGATGCTAATTTTACCACTTCAGGTGGGGTATGGGGAAGGGACCAAGGTGAGGGCTAGGAGGAAGCTTATTCTAGGAAGACAGATATGATTTACAGATTGTTATTGATATATTTTGATAGCAGGTTTTATCAGGCTACAAAGTAGTGAGTTGTAGTAAATAAGGGGTATTTTGACAAAAGAAAGAAAGAAAGAAAGAAAGAAAGAAAGAAAGAAAGAAAGAAAGAAAGAAAGAAAGAAAGAAAGAAAGAAAGAAAGAAAGAAAGAAAGAAAGAAAGAAAGAAAGAAAGAAAGAAAGAAAGAAAGAAAGAAAATATGCACGCATGAGTGTGACTCTATCTATAACTGTTTATCCATCTATCCATCTATCCATCTATCCACCTATCCACCTATCCACCTATCCATCTATCCATCTATTCACCTATCCACCTATCCACCTATCCACCTATCCACCTATCCACCTATCCACCTATCCACCTATCCACCTATCCACCTATCCACCTATCCACCTATCCACCTATCCACCTATCCATCTATCCATCTATCCAGTGCTGGGATTCAAATATGTGAACAACTGGTTCTCTGTGTGAATGCTGCTTCCGGAAGTCCATTCTGGGCCTGGGCAACAAAAAATTAGCTACCGGTTCTGCCGAAGTGGTGCGAACAGGCTGAATCCCACCACTGCATCTATCCATCTATCCATCTATCCATCCCACATTGCAGGGTAATATTTTCACATGTTTAAGTCCAAACTTCTGAATGGTGGGGGCTTCCAGTTGTGGCAGAGTAGAACTGAGAGTGTTTCTTATAAGTTTTCATTGTTTCATCTTTGAAAGCCAGCCAGCATTTTATCCTCTCTTAGCCAGAGCAGAGTAATAATATAATTGCAACATTAAATGTGTTGCCATCCCTGGCAGAGCATCTTAACTGCTGTGTGTAGCAAGCATGAATGATCACATCAGAAAATATGGGAACATAAACTCTTTTGAGTCAACATTGTAGTTACTGTTATTACCCTCTTTCCCCTTTCCTTTGCGGTCAGATGGTTAAGTGGCTTTTCACTCAGAATCCCAGTCAGGAGAGACACATTCAGTGAAGGAAATTACCAGCCAAGGCAAAGCACTTTTACAATGAATAAACTGAGAGGATGACAGTTTCCCCTAGAAAAAAGATGTCTGTTCTGAATAGGCATATTTCTGACAATAAGGAAATCCTCTGCAAATTCATAGCATCACCTCATGTTCTCTTTGTTATGCTTTTCAGCAAGAAGAGTGCCTGTGGATCTGTAGATATTGCTGAATGAAAACTACCAAGAATCCCAGCCAGCAAAAGCAATGGTCAGAGATGCCAAAACTCTGCAACTTCTGGAGGACCACCGATTCTCCAGTTTTGGATCCACTGAATTGACCAAAACAGCTAAATTTCAAGGAGACCAAGCAGCAAATGTCTTTGAAATGAAATCTTGTTCAACTTTAAAATCCATCTATTAGTTGAAGTCTTGCATGTAACTAAGAGCTGGGGGAAAGGCATAAATGAGATTTAATTTTGGAATGATGTAAAGAAATAGTTGCAGAAAAGGAAGTGAAAAGAGATATACTGAATGTTGAATGATCTCTCCTATTTTTAAGGAGGACAAAGTGTTACTATTTTTTTACATAATGTGAATACTGATGCCATTACAGTGTAAAAAAGGAACATCAGTGCAAATATAGAATATCTGCTGCCTTGTATAAATCCTTTGTATAATCAGATGATTTTGGACCTTGCCTGAAGCTATTGTTTTTGATTATTTAGGGGGCTACTGATGTACCCTAGGTAACTTGTGAAAAAGATTTATTTGTAGTTGTTTAATGGTATATATTTTACAGTTATAACAAGCTCACAGTATGTCAAAGTTTGAATGTTTTGTACTTTTTTCCCTCATCTTGTTATAAGAGCAGATCTCATAGGTTCTGATGGCAACACAGTTATCATGGTATGTTTTTACAGATGGCCTTAATATTAATTGGCTTTGTAATTAACTATTTCATTACCACAATGCTTTATCGACGCATCCCAGTGAATGTCTATGAAACACATTTCTCTGTTTCATTCGACTTTGTGGGGCTCACACATAATGCCAAGCCAGTATTTTTAATTATCTTTGTGAAGTGAAATTTAATGTTGTTCTGTTTTATACCTAATGGAAGAGTTCTCTTGTTGTGCTCATTCTAACGTAAGCCACTTTATGGTTTAGTATTATGAGGTCAATTCGGAAATAAACCTCTGTTTGGTTATCAATGACAGACACTCGCAGATACAAAACTTTTATTATACACATTAGAAAACCACAACATTATATTACTTTTTGACATAATCGCCATTCAAATTGAGGCACTTGTCATAATGTTTTACAAGGTTTGAAATTCCTTAATAGTAGTTGCTCAGTGCCAAATCTGGGCTATTGGGGGGGGGAATCAAAAACATCCCAACGGATCCGCTTCAAAAGTTCTTGGGTGCATCTAGCAGTGTACGGACGAGCATTATCGTGAACCAACACCACACCAGAAGTCAGCATGCCCCGACACTTGTTATGGATGTTTCGTCTGAGTTTTCATAATGTTTCACAGTCTGAATTGATGGTCGAACCACACTCCATGAATTTCACTAGCAGTACTCCTTTGGCATCTTCATATTTGGCGGGATTTTCTATGGCACCACTTCCAGTGTGGTGTTGGTTCATGATAATGCTCACCCACACACCACTAGACGCACCCAAGAACTTTTGAAGCAGTTCCGTTGGGATGTTTTTGCTCCCCCCTCCCCCCCATAGCCCAGATTTGGCACTGAGCGACTACTACTAAGGAATTTCAAATCTTGTAAGGTGTTATGACAAGTGCCTCAATTTGAATGGCGATTATGTCAAAAAGTAATGTAATGTTGTGGTTTTCTAATGTGTATAATAAAAGTTCTGTATCTGTGAGTGTCTGTCATTGATGGACAGACACATGGAGGTTTATTTCCGAATTGCCCTCGAAGGTGTAAATTGCATTAGTATTATATCTAAACCTTATGTATGCCTTTACATGAACAAATTTTAGGTATGGATCGAGATCCTTTAGAGCAAATAGCTCTTCACTCAAGCTCAATTTATTTCAAGTAAAAAATATTAATTGTACAATCAAGTTATCCATATATTCTACAGTGAGAATATAGCAAACCAATTCACAATTCTATCATCCACCTTAGAATTTACTTGTTGACTGAAAGTAACCAGAAAAGTTCAAAGATCTTCGTCCAACTCTTTGTAAAGAGTGGGTTTAAAAAGGGGGAAGCAATAATCTAAATAGGTTTCTGCAGTGGCTGGAAAACAATGCAGCAACATATTCCTTCTGTATTAAAGGCAGATCATTCCTGCTCCTGGTTGCAGGAGAACAATGAGCAAATAAGAGTCATTGTGTTGAAATCCTGCTTGGAGAGTTCCCATCATCATCTGTTTGGCTACTTTGTGGTAGAATCCTGGACAAGGAGGGGCTTTTACATGATCTAGTTTGAGTCTTCTTATGTGTCTACCTTAATTAAATCTGTTTTGAAAGTATGGGAAGCTTGGACATAAAACAAGAGGGATTAATGATAATACGTACATGATGCCACAACAGTGATTTTTTTGCAAATAGGTCAAGCTTGATTAATTGACTGTGATTAAAAAACAGTTGATATTGAACATTAGTAACATTTGTCCAAATGTGCACACTTTTGTTTACCACTTTGCCTAATGTGCATTGTTTTCACAAAATAATTCTGTTTAATATATTTTGTGAATAATTATAAACACCCTTTCTATGGTGTGTTCCCTAATATACTTTAGAATTTGGAAAAAAAGCATACAAGTGCTCAGAAAAAGAGTACTGGAAAGGTGTAGCTTACCTGTTCACAAAAGGACTATAATAGAAAGTGTAATCAATTATTAACCACCATTGACTAGAATGCTATTTCCTACTCTCTTAATATTAGTTTCTTCAGAAACCTTCCCACCAGCTTTGCTCTCCTTTGTCCTTTTTTCCAACAAGTGAACACACATCCAAACCAAGCACAGAAAGCAGCTGCCATTCTTCTCATTTCCAAAGAAAGAGAAAGCTCATGGAGATTTCCAAATCTAAATACTTTTCTAAAAAGTATTCTTAGAACTAAAGATGAGCTGTGTGGAGGCCTAGAGGTGAAAGTGCCTGCCTCTATCTGGGAAGGTTGAGAGTTCAATCCCAGGGAGCAGCAGATGTTTCTCTATCAGGGCGCAAAGAGAAAACATCTGCTGTGGACTCTGTGATCGCGTCAGGAAGGGCATTCAGCCAGTAAATGCTCAGCTCCACTCAGTCGCTCCAACTTCACTCCAAAACAAGGGATCAAAGGGTCATAAAGAGAGAAAAAAATCTTAGAATTAAAGATGATGCTGGGGGCTGCTGCTTTGTTTTGCAGCATGCTAGCTTCCCTTTTTTAATAAACTTTGCTTTCTATGTTAAATAACATGTGGGATAGGGAGCTTGGTGGATAAGAAGTGACCTGTCTATGAATATCACAGGAGGGATGCCATCTTAATGAGGTGCCCCAAATGATCACTACCATTAAGCATAAAATCCAAAAAGCATAAAAATGAATACCACATTTTTATTCAAATGTAAAAGAACATCTTATGCATTTATAACAACATAAATTCAAAGGATTTATTTTAGTCACTGAAGAATATGATTAGAAGTAAATATGCACCACAGCTCCATTTTATTAACACTCTTAATTGCTTCCAGAAGGATTGTGATTTCCCCCCCTTCAAACTAGGCATCAAAAGCAATTAGAATATTAGTTCCCATACTGATAGCAGTTGCTCTGTGCTTATGCTTTGTTGATAGCATCCACACACAAACTGAAAAGCCACATCTATTCTTTTATGGCACAAAGCAGTTCAAATGTTCAAACAAAATCTATATTATGGATTGGAAATAAACAAGCAAACGACACACTCTACTAGACCATCTCCTTGTATCTCAGCATCTTCTGAACGTTGATTTTATAAACACATCACTCTTAGTATATTTTAGCATATAAAATGGAGTGAGTTGCATCCTCTTCTAATACTTTCATTTCTATCTCTCTGTTAAAATAAAGTCGAACTGGAAGAATTCTGCTCAGACCATGGAAAAGCGTTGTGGGTGGAGAGTCCAATAAGATTCCTTCTTATTTCCCAGGTTATTTAATTTCTAAATGAAATCATTGGGAAGATCCATGCATGGGATTGGAGCTAGCTGCTGCTGCTGATCTATTGTTCTACTTTTTTGCTGAGAATTCACAACTGGATGTGTCAATTCAGATGGGGAAGCTAAACACCAAAATTTGGAAATGACAGAACTGTGGCTGATTAGATCTTTAGTGGGAACCTTTTAGCTGGTCCATCCACATATGCACTTAACAGCTTTCCTATAGCAGCAGCAGCAGCAGCAGCAGCAGCAACAACAACAACAAAAGGTTGCTAAATCTTCCCTAGACTTTGTTACACTTTAGGAAAAGCTTATAAAAACTTTTTATTTTATATTTTTCAATTTGTGAAAACATTTTTAGCCAGATTTGGTGGTTGTTGTTTATATACACATATACACACGCACAAGCACACAGTAAGATACTGTAAAATAAAAAAACATAATATAAAATAAAACCACATCCTTAATTGCTGGAACATTGCAATATTACTGTTTGTGAAATATAGAACTTATGTATCACATTCAATTCCACAACAAATTTTAGATAACACATTGATTGTAAGCACTAAATTTAAGATCATAAATTAATAGTTTTGCCTCCAAAAATAGTGGAGGCATGTGTGTGTGTGTGTGAGAAAGAACAAAGTTCTCTACTGGATCAGAATAAAGGCTTCCTTAATCTAGTATTTTCTCCTACAGTGGCTCTTCAAAAGGTTCCTTTCTTTCCCTATTTTGCCCCCAGGTGAGTCATTAAGAACTGGCAAAGGAGAAAGACCAAAACTTTTACCTGTTTAAAAAAATCTAATGTTATAATTATGAATCTGTTTACATTATTTTGTTTGAGATTGTAATGCCTTTCTAAAACTCTGTGTTTGTACATTGTTTGGTATTCCCTTCAAGCTAGGGAAGTGGGATGTCAATTGATTTAATAACAAATTAAAAAATAATCTGTCCAGGCTGTAATCTCTAGGGGCAGTGGGAGGATGTCATATGATGAGTCTTCAGATATTAGTACAGTAATCTCCTCCAGTAATATGTCCAGAAACAATACATTTAATATGAATAGTAAAAACACACTTGTCAGTTGTCTCTATTTTCCAGACATTTCCTATAATTTCATTCCTTCCATCTGTAGTCCTAAAGAATAAAGCAGAAAAATAGAAAAACCAAATAATGGAGGCAAGTCATTCCACTGATTAATTGTTCTCACTGTTAAGAAATTTCTCCTTAGTTCTAGGTTGCTTCTCTCCTTGATTAGTTTCCATCCATTTCTTCTTGTCCTGCCCTCAGGTGCTTTGGAGAATAGCTTGACTCCCTCTTCTTTGTGGCAACCCCTTAGATACTGTATATGGAACACATATCACCCCTAGTCCTTTTCATTAAACTAGATATACTCAATTCCTGCAACCGTTCTTCATATGTTTTATTCTCCAGTCCCCTAATAATCTTTGTTGCTCTCCTCTGCACTCTTTCTAGAGTCTTAACAACCTTTTAGTGCACACACAAGGAGGTTATAGAACTCAGTAAGGGTATAAGCTTACCTGATGAATTCTGACTACCTCCTTATTTGACTCCTTTAAATAGCCTGGGAATGTATTTAACACCCAGTGAACTAAACACATGGAAAGAGACCTTTGTATGAAAGCTATTATCATATTCATTGCTTTTATACTTCTGAGAACATTGCTTATGGCACCTTACAAATTCCAGTGAATTTTCTTTTTAGTACCTTCAATAGAGGGTGTGAAAGAGAACATGATCAAAATTGATGCTGAAATATCTCCTTGGGCCAAAAAAAAAAAGGTCTAAAGGAGAAGAAGTAGAGTTTTAACCTTTGCTTGGAAACAGTACCTTTCCATAGCTTGGTTTCCTACACACCTTTTGAATTGTAAATCCTATCCCCATATCTTAATGTACCATTGACCATCCCAATGATGGAGCTTGTCATGTAAATATTTAGAAAGCATAAAACCAAGAAAGAGTAAAGAACATAGCCTTAATTTGTTTTGCTAAATGATGAAGAACTTTACCTAATTATCCTTCTCTTTATCATAACAAGTTTTATTAGTTTTTGTTTGTTTTACAGCCAAGTGCTTGTAACACATCGTGGAGATAGGGCACTCCAGGGAACACAACAAAAAATACAGTCATACATATACAATTTAAACTACTACTTTAAAAGTTCCCTCTTATGGTATACAATTCGAGCATTCCTAAAATATAAATTGTTTCTCACCTCTATTATTCCAATTTCAATTTATATTTCTCAATCAAATTATATCTCTTATTATATTTCACATACATATTATGTAAATAAACATGAATTTATATATTTTAAAACTATTTCATTAGACATAGTAATATAATAACATTATAATAATAATAATAGGACAATAATTATTTCTATCATAAACAAGTAATATAACTATTATATCTTAATATTTCTCAACTATATTCTATTTCATATATTCTATCCAATATTTTCATAGATCAGTCCACGTCCCTAAAAGATTCCTCAATTGTTTCAGTTTAATCCATTTAATATCTCACTAATTACCATTCAATTCTTATAAATAAAAATATCAATAATATTTCACCAGTCTCAATCTCAATCTAACTCCTTTAATTATAAATTTTCCAATTATTCTTATTGCCATTCCAAATCATACTCAAATCCATAATTTAAATCTAGTGTTGACTCATACCAAAGTGACCTTAAAGATCTCAAAAATATTAGTTCAATCAATGTCCAGAAGCCCTTTTTACCCATCAAATAAAATTTTAACTCTTATTTTTAAATCTAATTCTAGCTTTCTTTTTGTGCCAGGTAGGTTTCCACAACAGGGCTTCTAAGTCCTCCCATCTTAGTAACTGGCTAAAGGCCTTTTCCCACCATTGAGTCCAATCATATTCTTTTTCTCTTTTATCCAGTGTTGTCTGTACTGTCATGTTGTCAACGTTTTTTGTGCCTCGTATTTGGAAGTCCAATCCTGTTGCTTTTAAAGTTGTAAATGTTTTAGTTGAGTTCTGCCTTTGATCATCAAAGAAATCCATCATGTAGGATGTGTCCTCTTCCTCTTCAATAAATTCAGTAGATTCAATAGATTGTAAATGTATTCCATCCATCTCATTAAGTTGTAGATCTGATTGTCTATCATAGTCAATCAAAGGTTGAGCTTCAATTTTTAATTCTGAGTCCTCCTTGAATCTAAGCGATCTAATATGTTCTTTAAGTTCCAGTCTTGCTTCCAAGATTTTTTCTAATATAAGTCCATAATTAATCTGTGAATAGGATTCCATCTTCTTCTTCTTTTTTTTTTTTTAGAGAAGTTCAGCTTAAAAAATAGATTGCAGCGTTATAAAATATAAAATGCAGACAGAAATATATTTCCAAAGAAAGATAGAGGAAAAAAAACAACCAATAGTCAAGACCAGCACAGAGATAAAAACTGGCAGTCAGTTGTTATATTGTAATCCAGTCTGGGCATCAGGCCAAAATCAGGAAGTGGGAGTTCAAAGAGCAAGTTACATTGTATCAGTCTGTTTCTGGGCTTCATGCCAAGTCCCAGGATGCATTGTATCCAAAATAATCTACATAAGTCCGCCCAGAGAGCAAAAAGTTTTTTAGGCAGTACTGTTCAGGAGGGGGGGGGGAAACAAAGAACATTCCACCCCCTCCCTAAGGATTTTCACCTAAACTGAAGATAAACAAGCCAAAAGAGAAAGTCACAATAATCCGGATGCTCGAGTTCCAACTGCTTATGTAGACAAAATAAAATAGTAAAAAAAAAACAATAATTGTTTTTCCAAAGCCCGTTTTCCCCAGTAATCAAACGCTGCTTTCTCAAAATAGGGAAATAGTTCTTAAAGCTGTTAGCAGGGAAAAAGGTAAATTAACAAGAGGGAAGGAAAGGTCTCACCCGGATCTTCCACGGTGGTTCTTTTCGCTTAGATGTTGCTGTGACTTTCGGCTGGAGCAGCTGAGTGATCGGCCATGTTACTGGCCGATCTTTTCCCCGTCGGCCCAAAGGTGGTTTTCTAGGACCGCAGAGGGAGCCGCCGCTCCCTCCGCGATCAACGAGTGCCCTCCTCTACGGTGGTCGCCCCTACAGGGCGACTTTCGACCCTATCCAGGGTCTACCGGCGGGGGGAAACCGGACGGCCAAGAGAACGAGTTCTCTGCACGTCCGCGGGCGCTGCGACCGGAACCGGAAGTCACCTAATTATCCTTCTAATACTCTTGGGTGTCCACAAGACACCACATAAAAGTCAAAAGAGTGAAGTCATCCTGGAAGAAAGCAGCAGCAAACTTTTCCATAATCTTGTCAAGTACTGTATGTCTGTAAGTCATGAGTAGCCAAGCTCAACTCAAGGAAGACTTTACATCTATTAATTGCACAAATAATGGCAATATATCCATGGAATAAATACCAATCTTTAACATTAAGACTTTTTGTCTACCTTATGCTTAAAATTTCCTCCAGATGAATTTTTTATATAAATCTCAAATTTTGATTTATCCATTGAAATTTATGTGGTTTAGCTCTACAGCCCAAACCAGCCCCTAACAATATAAGAATTTCATCTGGATGTTTTTAGGCAATCTAAGCCTGTTAATTCATCAATTCATTTTCCAATATACCACTTGAAAGGGAAGGGGCTTGGGCTAGAGCTACTGTGGAAATTCATACAAATTCACGCAAAACACTGTTGTTTTATTGTTCCATTCCTCTTGAAATGCACAGCTGCAAATATTTAAACTAAATAGAATAGAATAGAATAGAATAGAATAGAATAGAATAGAATAGAATAGAATAGAATAGAATAGAATAGAATAGAATAGAACAGAGCTGGAAGGGACCTTGGAGGTCTTCTAGTCCAGCCCACTGCTCAAGCAGGAGAACCTATACCATCTCAGATAAGTGACTGTCTAGCCTCTTTTTAAAAATCTCCAGTGATGAAGTGCTCACGATTTCTGGGGGCAAGCTGTTCCACTGGTTAATTGTCCTCAATGTCAGGAAGTTTCTCCTTAATTCCAGGTTGCTTCTCTCTTTGATCAATTTATAACCGTTGTTTCTTGTCCTGCCTTCTGGTGCTTTGGAGAATAATTTGACCCCCTCTTCTTGGTGGCATCCCCTCAAATACTAGAATACTGCTAGTATGTCACCCCTATTTCTTCTTTTCTTTAGACTAGCCAAACCCAAGTCCTACAGTCGTTCTTCCTATGTTTTAGTCTCCAGGCTTTTGATTCATCTTAGTTGCTCTTCTCTGAATTTTTTCCAAAGTCTCAACATCTTTTTTGTAGTATGGTGACCAAAATTGGTTGCAGTATTCCAGGTGTGGTCTTACTAAGGTTTTATAAAGTGGTACTAATACTTTGCGTGATCTTGATTCTATGTCTCTGTTTATAAAACCCAGGATTATATTAGCTTTTTTGGCTGCTGCTGCACACTGCTGGCTCATATTCAAGTGATCATCCACTAGGACTCCAAGGTCCCGCTCACAGTTACTGTTTTTGAGCCAGGTCTCACCTAATCTGTACTTATACCTTTGATTTTTCCTGCCTAAATGTAAAACTTTGCTTTTCTCCACATTAAAGTTCATTTTGTTGGATAGGGCCAATTGTTCAAGTTTGTCAAGATCTTTTTGGATCCTGAGTTTGTCTTCTGGATCATTGGCTATTCCTGCCAGTTTAGTGTCATCTGCAAATTTGATGAGTTCTCCTTCTATTCCCTCATCTAAGTCATTTATGAAGATGTACTGGGCCTAAGACAGAGCCTTGTGGTACCCCACTGCTTACTTCTCTCCATGCGCATGTAGTACCATTGAGGACTACTTGTTGAGTATGGTTTGCCAGCCAGCTACAAATCCATCTGGTGGTGATGGTGTCTATTCCGCCTCTTTCTAGCTTACCAAGAAGTAGGTTGTGGTCTACTTTGTCAAATGCCTTACTGAAATCTAAGTATACTACGTCAATGGCATTTCGCTGGTCTACTAATTTAGTCACTTTATCAAAGAATGAAATAAGATGGGTTTGGCATTATCTGTTTTTAACAAACCTGTGCTGGCTACTAGTTATAACTTTGTTTGCTTCTAGTTGTTTGCAGATCTGTTTTTTGATTATCTTTTCCAGGATCTTCTCAGGTATTGATGTTAGACTGATTGTAGTTTCCTGGGTCTGTTTTCCCCCCCCTTTCTTGAAAATGGAAACCACATCAGCCCTTTCCCAGGTACTTCCCTGGTGCTCCAGGATTTTTGAAAGATATAGTGCAATGGTTCTGAGGTAACATCTGCCAGCTCCTTCAAAACTCTGGGATGTAATCTGTCGGGTCCCAGTGATTTATAGATGTTCTCTTAGCATTTTTTTTGCTTATTTTAATTTTTGTTTCTAGTTTGTCTTTTGCAGTAGTTTTTTTGGTATGTTGAGCTATAATTTCTTTTTGTGTGAAGACTGATGCAAAGAATGAGTTAAGCAGCTCTGCTTTCTCCCTATTGCTTGTTACTTCCTTGCCATCTTCTCTCTTTAGTGGACCTACAGTTTCCTTGACTTTTTTTTGTTATTAATATATTGAAAGAAGCTTTTTTAGTGTCCTTGATTTCTGTTGCAAGTCTTTGTTCATTCTGAGCCATTGCTTTTCTGACTTCATCTTTGCATGTTCTAGCTGTCTGCTGGTAATCAGCCTTAGTTATTTGTCCCTCTTTCCATTTTTTGGACTTGTCCTTTTTGTCATTAAGTTTGTCAGAGAGATCTTTGTACAGCCATGTTGGTTTCTTCTTGAATTTCTTGTTTTTCTTTCTCAGTGGTATTGTGTTGGACTGGGCTTTTATGATATTAATTACAAGTGTTTCCAATATTTACTTACCTACCTATCTAATTACCTTGACCCTAGCATTGCTGGTTACATTTTTTAAAAGGTGAAAGAAAATGTTTGCAGATATTTTTTTCCAATGCTTTGATATCTCTAATACTACATTGTTGCAAATGTACATCTGTACTTTAAGAAAAATCTTGAGTGCTTTATTGTGTATCCAGAAATGCACTGTCATCCTTAAAAGTCTAATCATACTTATTAGACAATAAATGATTGATATTTCTCAAGAATATTTTATGCACTTCACCTGCTAATTTCTATATGTGTTTATTATTTTATTAATCATTTGTTAATATATGAAATCTTTGCACTGGGATGGAAAAAGAGCTACATGGCAACTAATAGCAATTAAATCATTCACTAAAGTATCAAACCAGTAAAATAGTTAAACTGCAAAAAACAAGAACCCAGAAGAAAAGAAAAGGCAGCAATTCGGGTACCTTTGTAGCAGCCAAAGAGTCTGGCCCATATTGAGCTTTTAAAATATATTTAAGCTGAAGATACTGCCATTGTTGTGAACCAGAAAAACCAAACTCAATTTGAAGTTGGGAAAAATATTTAAAATAATTATTCCATAATCATTTATTTAAAGACAGTATCTTGGCTCCTGCCCATATTTTCCAATTAAACATTTTATCATCTTCTGTACCTTCTAAAAGAACATAAGAAACTGCTTACTAACTACCTGTCTGGTAAAGTACCCTACAATTCTGATTTTTTTTAAAAAAAAAAAGACAAACATTATCAAGTACCTGAATAACATAAATCCATACTGCACAAAACAATCCACTAATCAAAGAGAAATAGGTAACAAATACTTTCATATTTCTGTTGCAAATATGTAATATACAAGAACATATATAAAATCCACTCAAATTTGTTAACATTGTGGTCCCTTCCTCTGATGTTTCATTATTTTAACATTATCTGTAACATGGCAATTCACAAGGCATTGTTACCAGACAATTCTGATGTATTTTAATATATAACTACCTTTTTTCAGACCAGTGTGATACTGTCTGAAAACCAGAGATGCTGTTTGCCTCAGTGACTTTGTTACAATTTTATGTTGTCCCATTTTATTTGAAATAGAAACCGATCAATTCTTTGTTTACTGGTAGCATTCTGGTTGTTGACCATAATAAAGAATATATACATACTGCAGCAGACCATGCTTAAATTGGTACTTTAAATGGATCCATGCCTCTAGTGAGAGTATATTGTAAACATTTCCACTGCTGGAGCAGCCCAGCCAAGTTGGTTCCCCTTGTATCCTTAGCAGAGAAAGTGATGAATTTCTGGGTAATTAAACAGCCCCTAAGCTTTTTGGGGATGCTTGGATTGGCATCCCACTGAGACTCTACAATGCATGGACATCCCAAAATATAGCTTTCTTCAGATATATATTCAGCTTGCATCCATGTAAGACATATTTATTTCTTGCTAAGGGACAAAGATAACTGCATTTTCAAACCGGCCTCACTTTGTACTTGAAAACCAGTCCATAGGTT
The DNA here is from genome assembly GCA_023970755.1 of Azemiops feae. Taxonomy (NCBI): domain Eukaryota; kingdom Metazoa; phylum Chordata; class Lepidosauria; order Squamata; family Viperidae; genus Azemiops; species Azemiops feae. Next base: position 1,614,346 of record JALGBA010004244.1, read on the forward strand.
ATTTTCATACCTGGTGTTTCCCCTTGCACTTCTCTTCAGATATTGTATATGCATTTTTGCAATCATGTGAAAGAAGTAACTGAGTCACTGGTGCACTGGTTCTAACATTAGTGCTGTTTTTGCAGCCAAAGAACACCAGATGCAATTAATTCTTGGCGTGTGATATCCATGTGGTTACTGGCATATACATCACTGAGGACAATTACATAAAAGCATATAACACTATAAAAATGACAGGCCTGATTTAGTTGTCTAATTTGTTTTGTGTAAGAGAAAGCAGTGAATTATCTGTCTGTTGACAAAAGTAGTTTGAAGCCAAATGACTAGACTTGCAAAAAAAACCTAGCCTCTAGGCAGTTTACAATGCATCTAAAACCTTTTGGGAAGACATTCACTGTGGGCAGAAAAAGAAAGTGGCTGTTAGGTCCTGGACTACAGCAACAAGCTTGCCCAAGTCCTGGCTCTATATAATCCTTCGAGCTGGCTGAAAGTCTAAACCCCTTCTTTTTTTTAACAACTAAAGAGCTAGTTCCATCTCCCTTCAGACTTAGTCTATCTACCAGTTTCTTATTCTTTTTGAATGTATGAAGTTCTCAAATAAAAATAGCTCACCAGAGTAACAAGCAGCAGCTTTACAGAGGATGCCAAGCACTTGCTCCCTCCCACCCTGCCTTCCTGTTTTCCTACAGTGGTGTAAGCAAATGCAGAGCTTTTAATCCCATATCGCTAGCTGGGCTTCAGCAGGCTTAGCCTGACTTTTCAAGCAATGCTAAATAGCAATGCAAGTTCCATTCCATTCCAGCAACATCTACCTGTTTCATTATTTCCCCCAAATTGGTATTAGGCATATAAATAGCCATGACAAAAATTTGTTGTTGTTGTTGTTGTTACTGCCATTTGCCTTCTTGAGACAAATGTATGGCGGGGAGTGGGAGGTTGCATCATAACTCCAAAGGCACCTTGTGGGTCAGTGCATGAAAAGTCAAAGATTTTGTCAGTAATGAGATCAAAAGTTCACATAACCCTTTGTACAACACAGGAGAATTCTTCTGTTGAGTCTGGAGCTGTCTAATGCTAATTTTCTTAGCAGAAAGGTAGTGCAGGGCATTTCAAATAAAACATCAGCTCAGCAAAGAGCCATATTTACTGCTCAAGTAGAATAGCAGGTTTTTGATGTTGCTGGCTTGATTAGGACATGGCTAGCACCAACAAAAATCTTGGGGGAGCAAAGTTAATTTCATTTCTTTTCATTTTACTTTGTTTTCTCACTAAATTTGCCTTTTGATCTTATAGCTATCTGGGATAGCTGAACTTTTATTCTGTCACCATAATCACCACATTAAGAAGATGGAAATGGGACAAAAGTGAGTATAAAATTGAGAAAGGGGGTATTGTATTTATTAATGGGTGGCAAATGTTTATGAGTATACTTAAGAAGTCAAAAATTTACAATCCCAAATCTAAGAAAGATCTAGAGAACTGACTTTTCTCATTTATGTCAAAGAAGGTCAGAAATAATTGCTGGCATTGGATTTGGATTTGGCTCTTTGTCTGTTCCTAAGGATGATCTCTTTGGTTTTTCTAGTATTTAAAACTAGGCTGTTTTCCTTACACCAGTTCACCAAACCCTCAACCTCCTTGGGGTAAGCACCCTCATTGCCATTATGAATAAGGCCCACTATTGTTGTATGGGTTTAAGCCATATGGGTTTAATCATGGAAGAAAGGTTTCTGCCTGATGCAGAGAAGATTTGGCTTGTAGTCTTATATGCACAAGCGTATATAATTAATTTAGCCTCAAGAAAATGAGAGAAGATCCTTCCAAATGAAGCCAGCTAAATATCTTCTGTATGATATTGCAATCTAGCTCTTTCTGCTAAACAAATGACTGCACCTCTTACAATTTTGCTCCACACAAACGATACAGCACAAAATGTTGTGTTTTGTCTTTTAAATGCAACTTGTCTCCTTGTTAAAATAAACCCAGAAGGTATACCTGGGCTGTAGATGGAAGATTAAGCTATAATTAAAGTCAATATGAATGCCCATCCCTGCTTTGCCAAGTAATATATATTTCAGTCAGAATACTTTGGGGATTTCTCTCCATGCGGCCGATTCCTGGCCCAATCAGCGTGTCTTTCCCTTTGATATTCCCACAGTGTTCACAGATACCCTCAAACACACACAGCTCAGGGTAATATGTCTCTAATGCAAGGAAATCAATGGGAACGCCGCCTTCTTCGCCTGACAGTATTGTCAGGCTGTATTATCTGGTTGAGGCTGTGGCTTCAGTTCATAGCAGTCGTCAGTTAAATTTCCCTTTCTGAAGCTGAGCAAAGTGTGGTAATGTCACAGCCACAGGCGACTGCTGCTCATATGATGGTTTACTGGTAAGAGTTTAGCCTCCTGGCTTGTCATAGTGTATATATCTCAGGGTCTTCTTTTCCTTCATAGTCAGAGATTTCCAAGAATGTTGCCTGGAGCAGTCATGGGATGCAAAAAAAGAGAGATTTTTGTTCTGCACTTAGCAACATTACCACACTTCACACACCCTTTCAGATGAGAGGGGAAATTTAACTGACTGCTCTGAATTAGAGATATCAGATAATACACTCTGACAGTGCTACGGAGAAAAGCTGGCAAACCTACTAATTTATATTTTAGTATCCCTGCACTCAACTTCATGGATTATCTTTTGCTAAACATTAGAGAGATCACAACAAGGCCTGAACCCAAAGAAATAGAACACAGGACTGCAGCTTTACCTCAGAGAAGAAAAAAGGGAAGGTGCCACTTGGATCCTGAACAAAAACACTAGCAAAAGCTTATGTGGCCAAGCATATTATTTTGCTTTAAACTGAAGTCTGCTATTGGAACAACAACCTTATGGAATTAGTGTGGAATTTTGTGTACTTTCTTTTTTACAAGTTTATACTTCCAACCCCTTGTGTCTAGACTACTACAATGCATCCTGAATGGGTCTTTGAAGAACATTCAGAAATTGCTACTGGACCACAATGTAGCAGCCTGAGCAATGTCAGGAGCCTAATGCTATGACCATGTAACACCTATTCTTCAGGCTTTGCCCTGGTTGCCAATAGGCTTCTGGGTACAATTCAAAATGCTGGTTTAAACCAGTAAATCTCTATGGTTTGGCAGTTGGGTACTTCTGGGACCTTCTCTTCCAACCAGATTTCACCCATCCAAGGTATCTCTCAGAAAAGAAATTTCTGAGATGCAGGGAGACGGGGTGTGAGACGTAGAGGTGTGGTTCCTTCATGATAGTCCTGGTTCTCTGGAATGGCTTTGCATATATTGGGACCATTTTAATAACATCCTGGAAACTAGTGAAAACTGAGACATTCTAAAGGGGTTTTGGATGAATTGTAACTTGTCAAGTTTGTGTTATGTGATTTTCATTTCAAGTTAGCTTAATTTTAATTCTCTATGAATATATATTGTTGGGTTTCATGATTGTTGACAACTATCAAGAATCATAAGATGCCATACATATATACAGACATACACATACAAAAAAAAATTACATTAGTCTACATCATTCTAATTTTCTTTTTATTTCACTCCAGCATGGCTTACATGAGATTCCAAAAAATGGAAGGAAACCTTTAAATCCCAAGGAAACCTTTAAATAGAAAACTGATAAAACTACTTTGTCTGCATTGCCACAATCTGAAGGGCCACTAGATGTCAAAATAGAGGTAGAACCAAGCTCTTTGCTGCCATCCTCTGGTTATAAAATTTCTGCAGGCTTGATATAGCCAATATAGCAGCCCTCTGTATTTCTATAAATACAAAGCATACTTGCCACGAGTGTTGGAAAAAGAAAGTCTACCAACAACCTTCAGGAGGTGGTGACAGCCACGTGTAATTTTTGAGCATGTAGCAACCTCAGCTGTTATCAGCCCTGCTTGTCATGCAAGTGGTATTTGAATAGAATAGATAGTAAATATCTGTATGTCCTCTTCCTGTTCCATGAAGTTTCTCCTCCAGGCATTAAACAGACTCCAGCTCCACCCTTGCCTCTATAACAGCATTATGTACAGTAATTTCAGGTCATTATTAGATTAAAAATGAAACAGTCTGGGTTTTAGAAGATGGAACTTGGAAAATATCAATATACTACTGAAACTCTCATTGTCATGACCTTTACCTTGCAAAATGTGCGTCATAAGGCATTATTTCTCAAGATAATTTCCACATTCTATTTCAGGAATATAGTACCAAGTAATTAATGTTAGTGATCTTAGATATTTTATCCATTTGCTTTTGTATTATACATTTTGTGTTTTACTCTATTGTAAGCAGTGACCATTAAGAGTGGGAAAGATGTTTGATAAATAAATCATAATAAATAATAACAATGATGCCTAAGATAACATCACTTTTGTCACTTCTCAAAAACTCTTCCTGAGTTTGTGGGAAACATCTGTACCAGTATCTGTCATTCTGACCTTCAAGAAATGACCATCGCTCTTAAGTCATTAAGTAATTAAGATCGCCTTTTTTCTTTACTTACCTTGATTTCCAATTAATTTACATAGATGGACTCTCATGGAGCTCTCATCAGCCCTACTTTTTTTTTAAAAAAGATCAAAATATGATTGACTGCAACTGCTAAGCTTCAGATGAGATTAAGGCCTTGTTGGCTTAGGTTTTGAGTGATTTTATTGACTGCTTGGTTGTTTCCAAGGTTGTGAGATTGCTTAGATTGAATCTCCATTTTTAAAACAAATAATGCTCTCATAATGAGAAAGTCTCATGTCTCCTTGCTCTACCATAATCAAGCTCTCACAGGCAGTCACATGCTGCAATTGTAGATAACTCCAGAATTGATGAAATATGACTAGAGGCACCATTGGAAAACTTTTTTTGAGCATTTATATTAATCCATCAACTACAAGACCAGTAAGTTCATTTAGAAAGTAGTAGTTCTGCAGAGTAATTTTCTGCTTCCCCATAAATGGGGAACCTTTGTCTTACACAAAGGAAATTGACTGCTGACCAGGATCCTACTTAGAAACTCAAGCAAGCTCTTATATATGTTATTCAAGTATACTATTTTCAAATATGTAGACTGTAGAGACTCTGGATATCTGCAGGTATCTTCATAGAGATAGTCACTATCCTTGCCAAGCAGCCCATAAGATATTATGGTTCGTAGCACAGTCAGTCACATGTTTGGACTGAATTTGACATTTTTTATCCACCTATCAAGTCCTTATTATTCCAGGTTCATCACACGGTCAGCCAGATGTTCAGACTGGATTTGGCATTATTATTACTACTATTATTTTGGTGGCTTTGAGTTAGTTTTGAGTCCAGTCAACTTCCTGAACTAGTTCCTGCAGTTTTCTTAGCAAGACTGCATATGTGGTTGGCCTTTGCCTGCTTCCTATGGTTGAAAGAGTGTAATTGGCCCAAGGACATCCAGCTGGCTTTATCCTTAAGGTGTGACTAGAACTCACAGTCTCCAGTGGTTAGCCTGATGCTAGCCACTAAACTAGATGCTAACCATTTCATCATACTGGGTCTAATGTAAATTTGGACAATCAAAATGCCCTCTATTTTGCCAAAGAAACATTTTCCGTGAATAACTGTATAACAGAGTTGGAAGGGACCTTGAAGTTATTCTAGTCCAATCCCTACTCAAGCAGCAGACCCCGTACTATAGCATTCTCACTGCCATGCTTATTTTCATTCTAGAAACTGCCAAATAAATTATCTCTTGAGAGCATGGCTTTATTATGCCAAAATGCAACAAATTGGCAGGAACTTCAGAAAGCTTCTGTTCATTCCACAAGCCAAGTTTTTAAATCTGTTTCTTAAGCCACCCCAAATATAGTTAAAGTCAGTGTTTCGCTTGCATTTATGGGCGCTCTCTGGTGTGTCTTTTTCAGGATTTCCTCGTCATGTTGATTGAAGCAATATTTTCATACCCAAATCTTTTGTCTATGCCTGCACTATCTTGCAAATCAAAACAATGATGCTAAAAATAAGTATGATTTATTTTATGCTTATGCAACTCTTCCTCCTGAAAGATCCAAGAGTGACAGATAAAATCAAAAACAATTCAAACCTGCTGTGTTAAAAAATTATTTTATTTAGAATATTGCACAGTACTGTGATCGTCCATGGATGTGCATGCTGGTGGTATGGAGAAGAAAGAGAAATGATGTGCATATGCATCATGACATCACAATATAATTTTTTCAGCTTTTATATCTATGTTGATATGTTGCATACAAGTACATAAAGGGTAGAGCTTGCGTTGTGATGCCCTGGTGGTAATTGCATTATTTTGACAACAGCTCAGCCAGCTATGGGCACAGACGAAAGTGCAGGAGATGGAGAGAAGACAGTAATACACCTTTTTGTAAAAAAAAGGAATGTATCAGACACAGAAAAAATATTTCCCATATCTCCAAATATGAGATCTTTCCATGAACCTTCTTGGAATACTTGCCTACCAGCTTTTATCTATTGTAAATCACTCAGTCACTCTGAGAGCAAGATGGGCAGTATCCAAATTTGATAAACAAACTTCTCCCATCATTCTGTTACTTGATTAAATCCTGGTTTGCTCTAATTTATACAGTTGCATTGTTAATGGTTCATCGAACTGCATACTTTCCTTGGGAGGAGAAAATGCTGCAAAGAGGGAAGTCCTTTTGGATCAGCCATGTTGGGGATGAGGCTAGAAGGAAGCTTATTCTCAAGAGGGATGGGCTAAGAAGCAGTCGGCCCCCTAAAACATGCACCACTTTCTCTGCATAAAAGCATGGGTTTTTTCCCCCCTTCTGCTTTTAATGCAGAGAAGAAAAAAGAGCACATCATTCACATGAAAATGGAACAGATCCCTGTGGTGATTTAAAAAAAAACTTGTAGAATGATACATATTTAATGATCACATAAAGCGGAAAGATGCATTTACACAGGAAATGAGTTAAATGACAGATTATATTTAGGATATATACATGGGGAAAGAGTACTGGTATTTAAAAAAAGGAGAGTAATTAAGTTGCCTTATCCAAAGACAAGAACACTGATAGGATTAGAGGCACATCCACATGAAGAAAATCTTCCACTATTTCAGATATTAGAGCTTTCTATACTTTGAAAATGATTTGGAACAAGTCCTTAAACCTCAAATAAGTCCAGCACTTCTCTCCTGCTATTCACTAAAGCAGCCTGACATTTTTCTGATATCTACACTAGTCTTAAAAACTAGTGAGTCACTGTCCTATGACAGCAACTCCAAGTGCAGGAAATCAGACTTAAATGAGAACCAGTTTGGTCTAGCAGTTAAGGTACCAGGCTGGAAAGCAGGAGACTGTGAGTTCTAGTCCCACCTCAGGCATGAAAGCCACTTGGGTGAGTTTGGCCCAGTCATCCTCTCTCAGCTCAACCCACCTTGCAGGGTTATTATTATGGGGAAATAGGAAGAGGAAGGAGTATTGGATATGTTCACCACCTTGAGTTATTTACACAAGTAATAAGACAGGGGAAACTAATCTAATAAATAAATAATAAATTAAATCAAAGGACTTTTTTTTTTACAGCATATATCAATTTTACTGCAATGCAGGAATGAGACAATTCAAAATAGTAAGTATAGTAAGCCCAAGAGCTTACTATAGAACCCTGAGATTCGAACTAGACAAATATAAGATCCAGGAATCAGAGCTGTGTATACTCTGGTAATCGTTCAAAGATCATAGAATCAGAAATAGCACGTGTTCAGGAAGTCAGGTCCAGGACTGGAAAATGATTTGCCAGAAGACATATCATGGGCACACATTTTTCGTTTATACCACTGACTCAGGCATGCCTACTTTCTTAAGTCATACCTCTTTTTTTCCCCTTTTTGAGGAGCTTTATTGAATGTCTCTGTTGACTCTTGGATCTTTTCCTAGGTAGGCTTTGAAAGAGCTGGCTCAGCTTGCTGCTGTGCTTTTACTGCTGATTACCTGCTGCTCCAGATCTGTAGGCTCATCCTCCAACAGGCTCTGCCATTTTTCAGATGAATCTCATCTGCATATATCTGGGAGTCTGCTGGCTCCTGAGTTCCAACATGAGACTCTGTCAAGCCTTTCTCCCCAAAGTCTGATTCTTCAGACAGGCTTATAGCAGTCTTTTTAATAAGTCAACTCCTTAAAACAGCTGCATCTATTTCCATACTAGACATACAGTAGCTGCTTTAATGAGTCGCAGAGAGTGCTTATGAAAGGCATGAAGCATTTACTACAAATAATTTTGGATGCATCCACAGCCCTAACAGAAATAAATAAAACCTGCCTGGGTATTAAAATATTAGAACATTATTTATTATTACATTATTACTAATGGAATCTGCAGGAATAGTTTAAAATGGGAATGCAAATAAATAAATGGCTCTAGAGGTATTTCCATATAGACTTTATGCATTTTGGATTTGGAAGTCATTCCCCTATCTGCTATAAACTAGATTTGAAATATTTTTTGGGGGGGGGAGTCATATGCCACTACAGTGTACTTAGCAATCAAACATTTTGTAATGGAGAGTATTAGCCAAGATTGCAAAATGATATGCCTGAAAGTGAGGATATAGGCTGCATGTAGAACTACTAAGCTGAGATGGAGTGGAGGATATCATTGTTCCTAGCAGCAGCTCAGATTCCAAACTCCCTTCCCCCAACCCTGAATCCCAAACAGCACCCCTAAATAAAGGCTGCACCCATATTGACGCTCAAGGCTAAAGAGGCAAGCAACTTTGGAGAGAGAGCTGTCTGTACTGTAACAAGCGCTAGTTGGGAGACCAGCTGAAGGATTTTTGAAAAGGAAGCCAAAACATTTTACTAGAGACAGTGCTTCATTTAAGTCCTTTCTTTTTAAAACAGGTGACTTTTTTTTTGCCATATGAATTTTTGTACACTAGTATTGTAACATTCTGGTTTTGACATATAGATTGGCTAATGTCCTTCCTCTGACTATTTTCTGTGTAGCTTGATTACAGAACATAACATTAGCATGCCCTATTTAGTAGAATAGCATTAAGACTACAATGGGGTTTTCATATTATTTGTGCAAGAGCCAGCTTGCTGGAAATAGGCCATTGAAATACATGGATGTCCCAATCGCTACTTCCACAAAATGGAGTATAAATGAAATAGTCTCCATTAATGTGCTGAGATTGGGATATGGTCTGATAAGACAAGACTTATAGATGTTGATTATTTACCAGCAGAACTTTGTATCCAAATTGGTATTTGGCTTTCCCTGCTTCTGTCTTCCTCTCAACTTTTATTGCAAGGATGAATCCCATAAAACTATTTAGGCAATAACAGATATTGAGAAATTACATCTGGAAAACATCAGTGTGCAAGTCACCTAATCATTGGATGGCTGTATGCTGCAAGTGATTCTTTATCCACCCTTGAAAAGACAAATCCAGCTTAGCGGTGTCACGAAGGCACAAGACACAAACTCTAGAGAGGGAGTATTCCATAGCAGCAAAAAAAATGCCACGTCTGGTGGTTTTATCTTTAAAGATAAAGAAATATCTTATGGCATCAGTTGCACAGAAACAAACCACTCACATTTCCTAACCCTTTGTCAGATAATTCACTTAGACTCCTAGGACAAATATGACTGCTACTTGAGACATGACAAAATTGCTCAGTGTTGTCATTGTTTTTTCAATGGGCAGTCTCAGGCTAATGTTGTGTGTGCCTGCATGACAAATCAGTTGCTGAGTGGGATAGCAAAGGATTTGCTGCCACTTCTCTTGTTCCTGACAAAAACAAATAGCTGAATATAAACTGTGTTGCTTAAATACCCAAGAACTGGTTCTGATTAACGGTTTCCCAGGTCTAAGGATCATGAAAAACTGCATGATGGGGTATAGCTTTTGTGGAGGAGAATGGAAGCTGAAGCTAAAGCCAGAAAGGTCTGCCTCAAATTTTACAATTGGGATGAACTCTCTCAGTAAGCCTAGGACATCTATCACGAACTCTCTCCGTCCTTGGAAACATGATGACATGGCTCATCTAGCATTAAAAACTATATGTTATTAGTACAACCACAGCTATGTCTGTTGCCTTATTGCTCCCCTAAAAGATGCTGTGAGCACAATACATTGTGTTAAATGTGTTAGTGGCCTTATTTGATTTTTTTGAATTTATCAAGACCCTGGAAGATTTGCTTAAGAAAAGGCAACATGTATTTTGAATTTATTTCTCATCCCTGCCTCTCTTTCAAGGCTAAATTGATGTTTATGTAACCCCCTTTGTATACTTCCTTCAGAGAAAAAGACCTATTGAGCAGACCATTTTTTCCTCTAGAAAATACATTCACACTAATGCATCTACACTAGATGAGGCTGACTATTAATGGTAAACAGCCATGACGTTAAGACACCAAGATTCACTTCTCCATCCTTCTATCTATCCATTTACCTCTATAAACCAGAGATTGCTACATACTTTGAATGATCTATGGCACAAAGAAAGTCATAAGGAAGGTGAATTAGTTTTATGTCAGCAGCATGGGTTGCCTCCTCAGTCCCTGCATTTCTTGACTTGGTATAGAATATGGGAGAGGACTGAAAGTAAATTTATCCATAAGTTCTACCCAGTGAAATGAAAACAGAATTAGAAACTCCAGACTGAAACTTTTTACCTGCCAAAAGACAGAAGTGTAAAGAGATGTGCTCTGGAAAACACTTGTTTTTATTTATTTTTACTGTCTTGTTTTCTATGTAGGTCTGCACATCTATAACCCCTTTCTTAGATTTAATCCCCTCAGAAAATCTTTTTACAATGAGTAGGAAACATAAAATTAAAATTCAGGAAGTTGTTTCTAAATAATAAATGGGCTTACATTTGGGGATAGCTTTAGGTTTATTATAAAACTCCACAAAACAATGAAAGTAAAACTAGAGGCTGGAATTACCCAGCTTTAATTAGCCCCCATGGCTTTTAAGCCAGAAACTTCCTGATCCAGGGGGTCAGTGTAAGAGAAATGAATAGGGAATATCAGAGAAAATACCTGAAATAATTTTTAAAGCAAACTGATTTATTAAACACCTTAGCAAGATTTGCTGAACTGCAGAACTAGAAACTTCTGATTTCAAGTAGCAGACTAAGAGCTATACTCCAGTGAGTTAAGAAACATTTTATCTCATTTATTCTGCATCAGGAAAATCTTTAAATTAGAGGAACTTAAAACCAAACAAACAAAAGGTACATCACAGACGTGTGTATGTGTGTGTGTGTGTGTGTGTGTGTGTAATTTACATCTACAGGATTGAGGAACAGGTTGGGAAATAACATGTACCCCTCCCTTATTGTTCTCTTCATCTTTTCAAATATTAAAATGTATTGCTTTTGACTGTATGCCTTTGATGCATTGATAAATAAAGCATATATAGCATATTGATAAACTATGGGATGTAAATAAATTCCCAGGGATTATTATTTAATCATGGTATGCATATAACTATAGCTTGTACCTACTTCCAAACTGAAATATTATGGGGGAATGAAACTCTGCAGAAGGTTGCCAAAAGTGAGAATGACCATATAAGTTACTGCTAGTTAATGCATAAAATCCCATTAGTGCCCAAATCTCTTTGCAACTGTTGAAACTGCAAGGAGCTGATTCTTTTCTAACTTTCACTGCCACATGCACTTATTATCAAGGAGCGTGAAGCTCTAGCACACCACTGAGACTTTCTTGGAGACTTCTAGTGACCAATGGTGTCATCAAGGAGAGAAAATTAAAACAAGACATCAGGTTTTGCAGATCATTCCTACAGTCGCTGCTATTAAAACTGGATACATTTTTTCACTCCCACATTTTATGCCAGTGACCAGAAGCATGTGAAATGGAAAACTAACAAAGTTCAATAATATCACCCTGTCCACCAAGCCTCCTTAAATTTTCATCACATTAAATTCAGGACTAATATAAGCAGTGAGATATTAAGCTTGTCCTTGCTTAGGAATGTTTTGATTACTTAAATAGTGATCCCAGAAACTACATAGAGCATTTGTTCCCACTGAAAATAATGTTTATAGACCATCATTTAATTCTCACTAACTTTGATTGTAAAATCTAAGAAGATATCTCCAAATTCACTTCTAAACTCACTTAAATCAAAGTCCTGGGACAATACTGGGTTGTGCATGAGAATTTCTCCAGTACTGTACTAATTCTCATGGCCTCCTTCATGTTACATTTAAAAAGAGCCCCCAGGTTGTTTCAAATTTCATTTGCATACCTACATTGTGATTCTTTCTACTTCTGATACATTATGCAAAGACATAGCTCTCCAGAGAAGGATGTTGTTCTGGAAAAGATAGAAGAAGAAAGAAGAGGACAACCATAGCAAAGTGGTTTAATTACAATGGCAATGAGTGCACCATCGGAAGACCTGAAAGACTGGGTTAGGTCTTTTACACATCATGGAGAATATCTGGAATAAGAATAGAATAGACCTGGATGGGACCTTGGAGGTCTTCTAGTCCAGCCCTTAGCTCGAGCAGAAGAACCTATACCAGTGATGGCAAACCTTTTAGAGACCAAGTGCCCAAAAAATGGCCCCACCCCAGCTCCACCCCCTGCCCCGCCCCCACCCCGCCCCCACCCTGCCTGCCCACAGGGCCACTCATCGCCTCCAGGGCCCGCTGCAGATCACCCAGCAGTGCCAGGGCAGCCAAGCCCTCTGCCCATGCCCCTCAGCATCAACTGCGCAATGGGGCATGAGGGCAGAGTCTTGTGTACGCTGCCTGGCTGCCATGTCCTTGGCTGCACTGCTCCGCGTGGGCCATGCTCGGGGTGACTCTTCTCCAGGAGGGCTGCTGGTGAGAAGGAGGTCATGGGGGGAGGCAAGGCTGGGGCAACGGCACGTGTGCCCACAGAGAGGGCTCCGAGTGCCGCCTCTGGCACCCGTGCCATAGGTTCGCCACCACTGACCTATACCATTTCAGACAAGTGATGGTCTGACTGTCAGTGAGGTTGCTAAGAGTTGACACCAACCTGATGGCACAATCAATCATTGTGAATCTTAACAATCTTTAATATCGTTAATGAAAGAGCATCAAGAGATCCCTCCATTCCAGGAGCCTCACATGGGCTTAAAAGGAAGACCAGGGCCTTCATTATTGTCTCAGAAACTCTTTGCAGGCACAGATATAAGATATTACTATCATACTAAGTTGGACAGCTATATTTATTTTTAACTGCTCTTTTTAAGATTATCATGACTGTGTTTATTTTGTGTTGCCTTTTAACATATGCCCGCCTTTCAACCAATTTTTCCTCGCAGCCATGTATTTGGCTGTAACTTATGTTTTCCCAGCCAAGTGATTGTGGCAGTTCTTTGTCAATTCAGGGGATGTTTCTTCTCGTGATGCCAATGAAAATGATTTTTCATAATTTCCTATCGTTTTCTTGGAGAGCATGATGTTAAAAAAGCACCCACCTCTTCCCTCAGTAATTTTGGCATCACTTCTTTCATAGTTTCTGTCAGAGTACTTTGGGGAGCCATGTGATCTCAAATGCCTTTCCCTGTGGCTTGTATGTAAAGATTTTTTTAAACAAATAAATGCAGTAGGGGTTGGGCATCCACTATTTAAAGGGCTAATGGTTATTGACTATCCTCTGATAGAGATCAGGGAGCCTAGCCTGAGGCCCTTCTAACGCAGCCCCAAATACACCAAATGTTAACAAACATTTCCTGCGTCTGGGTGGGACTGGACACAAAACAAGGCAATCAAAATGTTTAGTGTACAAATGTAGATGACAGAGTTGTGTTTAAGATAAAGAAGGCAACAGTTTTGCATCTTACTGAAAAAGTCAGAAGAGCCCCGGGTGCTTTTGCTTCATGATTCCACAGCAAAAAGGCGCTTGTGTCAATACAAGTCTATCTTCCCAGTTCCCAGCTGCCACACTGAATTGACCCTGTTAGCTACAGACAGAAAAGGCTTCCCTTGCCAACATTTTCTCTCAAACTCAATTGAGAGGCAAGACAACTAGGAGAAACAAGCGCTCAGGAAAGGAGCCGGCAGGATTGATAGAGAACCATCTCCACGTTCATAGATATTTTGCCAGCTTTTCCTGTTGCCAGAAGGGAAAAAACAATCCCGTATTGTCCGTATTCATCTTAGAGGCTGTTTTCACTAAAACTATTAAATTCTCTCTTGAAATTCAATTCAAAAGTCTCCCAATTTGTGTTAGCAAGAACTCCATACCGTTAAATATTCTCTTAATTGTCATCAAAGTTTAACTACTTGAAGTAAATCTTCCTTCCTTCCTTCCTTCCTTCCTTCCTTCCTTCCTTCCTTTCTTCCTTCCTTCCTTCCTTCCTTCCTTCCTTCCTTCCTTCCTTCCTTCCTTCCTTCCTTCCTCTCATCAATTGCCTTCCCCTTGCCCTTCCAAGGATGTCCATGGAAAGAAACTGTCCCTCAGAGAATATAAAAGATCTAGAAAATCTGAAAATCTGACTGATGAAAATATACTGAACAATTTATTCCCCACAGAAGTCCTCAATTCTGAAATTATTTTTAAACCTTCAGTTTTCTACTGTTGACCTTAATTTTTCAATTAACACTAATTGTCGTTGAAATCTCTGCAAAATGAGTTCTTTAGGATGAGGAAGTGCTGCCTAGAAATGATATGCAAGGGGAAGGATAATGACACAGCAAGGGCCCAGGGATTATGATAGGTTTTCTCATGAAATACCCAAATGCACTAGCATTGCTCTAAATATGACCAAGACTTGTTGCTCCTGCTATTTGTACAAGTGTGAATTTGAACCAGATGTCACTTATCATGTTATTTTGCCTGCAAGAGTTGAACAGCTATTGCCACTTTTAAAAAACTGTATACCTGTGAAATACCCATATTTATTTATGTATTTCCTGGGTAATACATGACAAAGCCAAACAAATTGTATACATCTTGAAGGTCTCCTTGGACAGTGTCAGAATAAAGGTGAAAGCACTAACACTGGCATAGCAAAGGGCAATGTAAGACTTTTCCTGCCAAGTAGCTCAGACCTGGACACCAGAGGTATGAATGCTAATACTATGTTGATTATAAGGTTAACAGAATATTGCAAGTCTGAATGTGCTTCTCCATCCCCCCCCTTATTTTCATAAAAAGTAAAGGGCCATATCTGAGATGCTTACTCAAATTACATTTCTGCCCCAGACTCAGATT
This sequence comes from Azemiops feae, assembly GCA_023970755.1. NCBI lineage: Eukaryota > Metazoa > Chordata > Lepidosauria > Squamata > Viperidae > Azemiops > Azemiops feae. Next base: position 1,629,567 of record JALGBA010004244.1, read on the forward strand.
CCTTTTGCCTGGCTATTGCTTTGGTTGCTGCTCTTCCTCCTGTCCCTCAAGGTTATTTCTTTTGTCCATTGCAATTCCATTCATAGTCTGGGAAAGAAACAAATTCAACATCATAGGATGATGGCAGTAAAAACCATCAGGACATATTGCAGGCCCATTGCAAGGCAATTCAATTTACATTAATTCTTTGTATTTTTAAGTATTTACGTCATTACAAAATGATGCAAATGATGCAAATTGCATCGTTTGTATTTTATCATTACAAGATGGCTGTAAATCACAAGTGATATAATTTGCAATACAAGTACCAGCCTCCCCTATGATTTCATTAAATCAAAATTTTACAGTATAAAATTTTATGGGAGACTGATGATTTGAAGCAAAGCAGAAGTTACATGTAAACTTAAACAAAATAAGGAGCTATTCTCCATCTAGAACTAAAGTGCTGATGGTGAATGGAGGATTGTAATAAGAATCGGTCCTAATGGGATTATGAAATTGATTGCTGGCCAATATGCATGTCTGGCTTTGGTAGAGTTTTCATCTATTGCTACCCAGGGCTGGACGTGGAGGTTTGTGCTGGCATTACATATCCCATAGTTATTTACCTTTAAACATTCAACTATGCTAGAAATTACAACAGTGTGGAAGGAAGGAAGAAAGGAAGGAAGGAAGGAAGGAAGGAAGGAAGGAAGGAAGGAAGGAAGGAAGGAAGGAAGGAAGGAAGGAAAACAGATGATTTTAACTTTGGCCATGTATTGAAAAACATATGTTAGCATTTAACTATTCATTCTTTTGGAGAAAACTGGTTAACCCCTTAAGTGTTTTGCCCTGAAGGCAGACATTAAAGGTTAATTATAACCACATGGGACAGGCCCCACGAGAACCATGACAACATTAAACTGCTACCAACCAAGCATGCAGGATGCGCAGCCCTCCCAGGGAACCCCAAACACAAAAAGGATGCTGTCTCCTTGAATGAGTCCTGAGAAGTTAAATGAGTCCTGTGAAAAGTGCTCCATCCAGAGCGGGAAAAGCTTCTGGTGGAAGGAGAATTAGAGCAAATGAAAGCAAAGGAGCACTGTGATTGATGTAGCAGAGGCAAAGAGGTCCCTCAACAGTTTAGATGCATTTTGCAATTGAAAAGCAAATTTCAAAGAGGTTGTATATAACAGATTGAGGTATAATTTTCACTTTTTTTTAATGACAATATAAATGGTACCTCATTCACCAAGCACAAAAACAGCTTCCCTGGGCACTTGATGTAAATGAAAATGTCAGCTAATAATGTTAAAATGCTAAGAAAGTTTTTAAATTTACAGATCTCTTTCCCATGTTGTATAAGGACTGAAAAAGCATTAACAGTCTGCAGATGGTATCAGTCTTAAGATGTAATGCAAGGCATGTTATACAGAACTGATTTTCTTTTCTTTTTTTAGAAGGCTATTTAAGGCAACTTGAAATCTGTTTGAAACTTATTAAGTCTAGCTTAAAAAGCCTGTTCAAGTTTCATATGATTGCTTTAATGAGGGTGTTTTAAGAAATGTGAGAGAAAAGGGGATAGGACAGTAGAGTGTTGCTCCTGTGGAAACCATACTCTAGGAAACCAGTGGGCAGCTGACTGTAAAAATGGCCTCCTATCTCCCAAAGGCTACCAAATCTGGGCTCAAAATTCTAGACAACCTCTAGAGGGCAGTAAAGAATTACAGTGTCTTAGAAATCTTTGCATCCTCTAGTGCAGGGGTCTCCAACCCCCAGTCCGTGGACTGGTACCGGTCCGTGGCATGCCAGCAACCGGGCCGCACAAACAAGTAAAGCCCCATCTGTGGGATGCAGGCAGCACACAAAACCACCCACCCTCCGGTCCATGGAAAAACCCCTCTCCATGTAACCAGTCCCTGGTGCCCAAAAGGTGTTGTGATTCCTCGCCAGCTAGTGGACCCGGCAGCTGAGTCTGAGGAATCAGAGGAGGAGGAGGGGCCTGGAGTGACATCAGAGTCAGAGGAAGGCTCTGAGGAGCTCCAAGACTTACAGTCTGACGAGAAGCCTGGCCCCTCTACTCGTGCTCAGGCTGAGACACAGCTGTGCTGGGAGTCTGAGTTGGACAGTGATGAATCACAGCTGGGAGATATCCAGGATGCATGAAAACGCCGGCAAGAAAAGAGAGTAGGACAGAGGAATGCAATGGGGTGGCTCCAAAAGCAAAGGAGAAGGCATTAGGAAGCCACATCTTGGCTGAATAATAAAGGGAAGGTCTGGGAGGTGCTGGTTGCCAAAGGCAACCATTCGTGTTGAGGATCGAGTTTCTGTGAACTGTGTTTGTTTGCCTTGGACATTGACTCAGGTCTGTGAATAATAAAAGGGGATTGGTTTTTTCCTGTGGTTCCAGCCTGCTTGTTTGGAAGAGGGGTTTCTCCTTGTGAGCTTAACAAGGACTCATGTAGACTGGGACAGAACAAAAGGTTGTGGACCTCTGCTCTAGTGGTCATCTAGATTCAGGCAGCCAAGGTATGATTGCCTGACTAAGGCTACCTTTTAGAAGTTGGGAATTACACTTTTGTGGTTTTTTTAATATATATTTTGATCAAGATGAAGACACTTAGATTATTGAGGATATGTCTGTCCTGGTTTATGGAAGATGAGAAACTTGCAATGTTCCTTGTTTTGTTCCTAAAATGCAAAAAAAACCCAACCCCTAAAGTAATATTCTATTGAACATGATGTTTTGGGCATTACCACTTGGGTTGATCCAAGGACTACACAACTGGGGTTGAGAGGCCAAATGAATCTCATAAATCTCATGTTGCTTGTCCTTAGCCCAAAGTTGGAAGAGGAAAAGAGAGGATCTATTGGATCCAGTGGTGGGATTCAAATGTGTGAACAACCGGTTCTCTGTGTGGATGCCATTTCCAGAAATCCATTCTGGGCCTGGGCAACAAAAAATTAGCTACCGGTTCTGCCAAAGTAGAAACCCACCACTGATTGGATCCTTATTCATGGTGTAACTCCCTGCTTCTTGCTCTTAGGTGACAATTTATCATATTTCCTATCTGCACATAAAGTTACCTAGGACTTTGCTAGATGCAAAGCAGAACTTCATAAGAGAATCAAATTGTTAATTATTGTTATGCTTAGACATTATTATTGCTGCAGTAACCGGAAAAGAAGCTTGTTTCTGTAGAAGCCATTAACAGAGTGCCAATTTATAATTTACAGGCAGCAGATTTCAATTTGAAGGGTATTATATTGTTTGATGGCATCCATTTTTCAATTTTCCTGAAAGATAAAATACTTCGAGAGAAGACTCGTCCAGCCCATAGATTCTGAATAACTGTTTCTATATAACATTATTATAAACTGTATTATAGGCCTGTCTAAATTAAAACAATTATTTTTGCATTGTATGCATACATCCTAAGTGATTTTTGTAGATCTCTACTTTGTTTTGTCCTCTATTTAGTGGCTGTATATATCCTCCTTTTATGCTCCTCCTGTTCCAGCAGCACATTATTTCAACAACCGTATACTTATATACAAATACATACATAATCATCATGACCTTCCTTTTGGAGTAAACAAAATTATACAAACTACTGAAATAACATTAGCAATGGTACACAAAAGAAATTAAAGAGGCAGGAGATAAGAGAGAAAAAAAGTATTTGGAATCTACTTCATGCCAAAACCATTCATTTTCTATATACTACTAAAACTCTTGTTGTTATCACCTTCAACTGGGTGAAACAGTACATCACAGGGCAACAATTTTTGAACCAAGGTATCTCAAATGAGCTAACTTACAGAACGTGCCCAAAAGCTGGGATGTGGGAGAGTTGTGACTGCTTCAATGTACTGGCTATTGCTGTGCTGCTGTGGTGTTGCCAAAGTCACCTGATCTTCATTTTCAGTATTCCATAACAGTTTCCCAGCCAGCCTCACAATACTTTACTCCCTTCCCCGTACAGCAGCAGCCCCTTATCTGTTGGATCTGTTGGGAAGGGATGGGAAGGGTTTTTTGCCCACCCTTGGTCATCCTATTTTCTGTTTAGGTAAGGAAATATCTCTGAAACGATTACACAATGGGGCACTGGTTGTCTGGTATTCCTTTCTATCCTTGCAAACCATCCTTTCTCCCATCACATCCACATACTAATTCATACATTGCTTTTTTGTCTTTAAACTTTTCTTTCCTTGAGGATCTCATCAATTCAATCTCATCATTACTTTTTTGATCTTGACCCATCATATAATGGAGGAAAATAATTCAACCCTCATTCATTTTCTTAAAACCACCCCAATCCACTCTTTTCATACTGGCCAATTGTTTTTGTACACAATCCAAATTCATTCAGCATTCTTTCATTCTTATCCTACATACTTTTTACCATACTTATTGCTTTAGTACAGCATTCTCACTGCATTCAGCTTATTGATATATCCAACTCTGACCTCTGTATAACAAAGTGAGAAGAAGCACATTTCCCCCAGCTTCTAGCTTTTTTTAACCATTTCTTCCTCACAATAAACCACATACTATCTGCCATTTTATTACCAATATGTGAACATCTTAACATTTCTCTACCCATTTTCTCATCTTTATTAAACATTCTACCAAAGTACACAGATTCCCATACTTGCTCTAATTTTAAGCTAGTTATATAGTTTGGAGTTTTTTACTCAGTTTCCCTGTGTAACATAATAATCTTGGTCTTTAATATGTTAATTTTCAGATCCATATTACTGGTTGAATCAGATATCTAACTTTCACTTCAATTCATTTGCATTCTTGGCCACTAATATAGTTTTATATGCACACAAAAATACACCCACATTTATATCTTCAACTAACACACTTCTAATATTACCATACGTATTCCTTTTCCATTTATACATAAATATATTAAACAACCAAGGAGATATCCCTGTTCAATAGTGAATATTTGTTAAGCATTTTATTTATTCTTATGCATGCTTTATCATGCTTTATCCTTCTTATTGTATTGAGCTACCAGCCTTCATGTTTGGGCAAAACATAGTAATTCAAAGCAATTTGTTTTATTATAAGCTTTCTCTAAATCAACAGGTGGAAAAACACAATCTATTTTATAGAGTCCTGTGGAAAAACATCAGTAAGATAAATTATAAATCTGAAGTGGAAACAGTGTTAGTTCTTATCAGGCAATGAAAAAAATAAAACAATTAAGAAGTAAAAATAATTAGTTCCACTGAGATACTGTACCTTCCAGATAATCTATTCCTTTACTATAGATTTGGTTGTTTGGTTGTTTTGAAACACATACAAAGATTAATTTCTGTCACTTCTGCAAGGATGAATCTTGTCTCAGTAACCTTGTTGTCTTTGTGACATTAATCAGATAAGCATGGGGATACAATGATCTAACAGATATTTTATTCTTAGATTTTTATAAAGCCTTTGATAAAATCTCTCATCAAAGACTATTGAGCAAACGTAAGAGCAATGGGCTAAGAGGACAAATGCTGTCATGGACTCAAAAGTGATTGAAACATCACTTAAAAGGACATTTTTAAAATTGGATAAATATTTAAAACTGGGTTAGTCAGCAACTGCTTTTGGGTTTGTTATTGTTAAGCTGTTTATAAATCATCTAGAGTTAGATTTGAGAAGTTGGTTTATAATGCTAAGCTGTTCAAGGTAGTAAAATTTTTAAAAGAATTGTGAAACTTTACAGCAAATATATTTCAACATATTCAAGAATTTATATTGTGAACCCAAAACTTCAAACTTGATATACACTGTACATTAATAGAGCTGAAGCTGTCAATAACTGATCTACGAAAGGATCAATCTCTCAATGAAATTGTCAACACGATGTTCTTAAAATATTTAGAAAGGAAATTGAAAATAGCCGCCACAAGGTGGGACTTAGTTTTGATGAAGCCACTCAACTACGGAAACAATGTGATTCTTATTAAAGAAATGATGCACTTCTCTACAGAAAAAAATCTTTATATTTGACTAGCAGTTCTGTAAGGAGAAGATTAGTTGAAAATATGAGAAGTTGCTGCACATGTGCCATGCAAGGGTCAAAAAGTCTTGTCCAGCTGTCAGATGTTCCAAAGACAATCTCAGAAGACAGATGATTCAAAACTGTGTGGCCATTTTGCTTCTTCCTTACTGGGAAGAAGGATGTTTTTCTTTGTGAAAGAGCTTCTTGGGTAGGTGTTTCAGACCTGCATGGCCCTACCTGAAAAGAATCAGAAAAGCAAAGACTTGATATATGTAATGTATTGAGTTAATTTTATGAAGCAGGTTGCTGGGATCTGTGTAGGAACCGTTAGCAGATCACGTGGCCTGCCAACCAGACTTGCTGTCTACAAGACTGTTTAGTATGCATTTGAGCGGGAGAATACTGGGCTCTCATTGGCTGATGCCGCCCAGAGCTGAATGTATAAATAGGGGTGGAGCAATGTTTGTTAGTTTCTGTTTTGACCTTCAATAAAGAAGTACTTGTTCTATTGCTGCCTCTTCAATGCTGAACCAAGCAGAAAACAGAACATTGGCGACAAAGGTGGGATCATGCTGCCGCAATTCGAAGAGCTGAGTCACTACGGGAGTCAGGCCTAGCAAGCGCTTGGTTGGAACAGCGTTCCATCCCCCCTCACTCTATCCTGCCAGTACAAAAACGCTGGAGGAGAGTGCTTCCAAGACTTCGCCCTGGAAGTCCCATGGAAGCCTGCGCAGCACAAGACATTGAAAAGGCCGCGAAAGACTCACCATGGTGAAGATCGGAAAACTCTCCAAATTCGACGTCACTCATCCAGAGAGGTGGAGCTCCTACGTCGTGAGAAAAGATAATCAAACAACGAATCAGCAAACACCTAGAGGCAAACAAAATCACTACTAAAAGCCAACATGGGTTTGTCAAAAACAGATCATGCCAGACAAACCTTATTGCATTCTTTGACCAAGTGACAAAATTAGTGGATCAGAGGAATGCTGTGGATATAATTTACTTGGACTTCAGTAAAGCATTTGATAAAGTAGATCACAACCTACTACTTGATAAGATAGAAAAATGTGGGTTAGACAGCATCACCACCAGATGGATTCGTAGCTGGCTGACCGGCCGTACTCAGCGTGTGGTCCTCAATGGAACCGCATCTACATGAGGGAAGTGTGCAGTGGGGTGCCCCAGGGCTCTGTTCTGGGGCCAGTGCTCTTCAACATCTTCATCAACGATTTGGACGAGGGGATAGATGGGAAACTCATCAAATTTGCGGATGACGCCAAGCTGGCAGGAATAGCCAACACTCCAGAAGATAGGCTTAAGATACAGGAGGACCTGGACAGACTTGAACACTGGCACTATCTAACAAAATGAAATTCAATGGTGAAAAAAGTAAGGTTCTACATTTAGGCAAGAAAAACCAAATGTACAGGTATAGTATAGGGGGTACCTTGCTCAATAGTAGTAACTGTGAGAGGGACCTCGGAGTCCTAGTGGACAATCACTTAAATATGAGCCAGCAGTGTGCTGCAGCTGCCAAAAAAGCCAACACAGTGCTGGGCTGCATTAACAGAGGGATAGAATCAAGATCATGTGAAGTATTAATACCACTTTACAATGCCTTGGTAAGGCCACACTTGGAATACTGCATCCAGTTTTGGTCACCACGATGTAAAAAAGATGTTGAGACTCTAGAAAGAGTACAGAGAAGGGCAACAAAGATGATTAGGGGACTGGAGGCTAAAGCATATCAGGAACGTTTGCTGGAATTGGGTATGTCTAGTTTAATGAAAAGAAGGACTAGGGGTGACATGATAGCAGTATTCCAATATCTCAGGGGTTGCCACAAGAGGGAGTCAAGCTATTTTACAAGGCGCCTGAGGGCAGGACAAGAAGTAATGGATGGAAACTAGTCAAGGAGAGAAGCAACCTGGAACTGAGGAGAAACTTCCTGACAGTTAGAACAATTAACCAGTGGAACAACCTGCCTCCAGAAGCGGTGAATGCTCCAACACTGGAAGTTTTTAAGAAGAGACTGGACAGCCATTTGTCCGAAATGGTATAGGATTTCCTGCCTGAGCAGGGGGTTGGACTCAATGACCTCCAAGATCCCTTCCAACTTTATTATTATTATTATTATACCTGCGGGTAAACCAAGTTCAAGATGACAGATTGAAGGCCATGACGCTCCTGTGTGTTTGCGGTCAAGCAACTTTCGATATCGCAGAGAACTTGGTTGCACCAGCGCCGCTTCAGTCCATTGCATACGCAGAACTTAAGAAGATGCTCAAAGAACATTTTGAGCCCAAGCTTTCAGTCATTGCTTGATGGCACGCTTTTGAACAGTGAGACCAGCATCCCGGTGAGTCCGCCACCAACTTCATAGCCAGTCTTCGCCAAGCTGCACGGCAATGTGAATTCAAGAATCTTGAAAAGAGGCTGTGGGACCGCTTAGTTTGTGGTCTAAGGAGCCGAAAACTGCAACAGAAGATCTTTGCTAAAGAGACTATCTCTTTCCAAGACGCGTTGAGGGAGATAACGGCCGAAGAAGCAGCAGGCAGAGCTGTTAAGGCCTTGCGGCTCTCCAAGTACCCTCCTTGCATGGAGGTTGTCCACCACGAGGATGCCGAGAGAGTTGAAGACTCCGAATCGAACCACGAAGTCGATCGGTTGCAGCAACCTCCGGAAAGAAGGCCTCAATGGCAACCTGACAAGGCAGTTTCCTTCTCTCGATGTATCGGGTGTGGAGGCCAACACAAACGGGCTGACTGTCAGTTCCGCACAGCAACTTGCCGGGCGTGTGGCAAGCAAGGCCACATCACCGCTGTTTGTTTGGGTCGCAGGAAAGAACATTCCTCAGAAGAGTTGCCTCAGAAAGGTACTAGGGTCCCCAGTCAAAACAGGGTGGGCTTCTGCATGAGTAGAAGGAACATGTTTAGGACAGGTGCCCATCACCCACTCAAGGAAAAGTTACACCTCAAAGTCAAGCTGCAAGGGGTTCCTTCTGACATGGAGTTGGACACAGGTTCAGCTCTATCGATAATCTCCCAAAGGACACTTCAGCAGATTTGTAGTCAAAGCGGCAAACGAGTTAAACTTAGGCCGTCGAACCTCGTTTTAACTGACTTCCAAAATTCCTGGGTAAACGTCAAGGGGGAGGCCACACTTGGAGTGCAGTTTAGGAATTTCGAGGGTCCCTTGGAAGTCGTAGTTGTTGAGGACAACCGCACTAGCCTAATTGGGCTCAATTGGTTTGATGCTTTGGGGATTCAAGTGACTGGGTTAAATAGCTTGCAAATGTTGAGTCTCTCAGTGGTGTGTAAAGAGTTTGCTGATGTCTTCAGCTCAGAGTTAGGGGCATACAAAGGGCCTCCAATTGCACTACGGTTAGATCCTTCAATAGAACTGATAAGGATTAAGCCTTGTCGGGTGCCTTTTGCCCTAAAGCAGAGAATCAATGCAGAGCTGGACAAGCTGTTGCAACAAGGCATTTTAGAGCCAGTAGATAGCAGTCCATGGGAAACTTCCATTGTCACACCACTTAAGGCCAACAGAGAAGTCCGCATTTGTGCCGACTATAAATACATGTTAAACAAAGCTCTCCAGCAGCACTCCTATCCGGTGCCTGTAGTCAGCCACATTTTGGCATCTCTATAGGGAGGTCGCATTTTTGCCAAATTAGATTTGGCCCAGGCCTATCAACAGCTGCCGGTGGACGACACCACGGTGGAGGCCCAAACCATTGTGACCCACCAGGGAGCCTTCAAGGTGTGAAGGTTACAGTTTGGAGTTAATGTAGCCCCTGGCATTTTTCAGAGCGTAATGGAGCGCACGCTCCGCAACATTCCAGGCGTATGCCCATATTTCAATGATGTCCTCATAGTTGGGGAATCAGTTGAAAACCTCGCTGACAGGCTCTGGGCTGTCTTGCGGCATTTCTGCGAAGCAGGGTTGAAGCTCAAACAGGAGAAATGCAAAATTGGAGTCACTTCCACAGAATTCCTGGGGTTTCATATATATGCCAAAGGCATTCATCCTGCTGAATCCAAGCTTAAAGCAATTCAGCAGGCACCCAGTCCCAAGATGAAGGGAGAGCTTCAGGCCTTCCTGGGACTCCTTAACTTCTATCATGCTTTCCTCCCCCACAAGGCCATGGTGGCAGAGCCGTTACACTGGCTCTTGGACAAAAAGGCCCCATGGAAGTGGACGAGTGTCCACGAGAGGAGTTTTACAGCAGTTAAAGCATTGCTGTCATCTAATGCGGTGTTGGCTCATTTCAATGAGCAGTTGCCAGTCTGCATCACATGTGATGCATCCCCGTACGGAATCGGAGCTGTATTAAGCCATCTTAGAGCTGATGGGACACAAGTCCCTGTAGCCTATTACTCTAGGACTCTTTCTGCAGTGGAACACAATTATGCGCAGATAGATAGGGAGGCATTGGCCATTGTGGCTGGCATAAAAATGTTACATGACTTTTTGTATGGCTGCCATTTCACGGTCTTCACTGACCATAAGCCACTCTTGGGGTTGTTCACTACGAACAAGCAGACACCCCAGATCATATCTCCAAGAACGTTGAGGTGGTCAATATTCCTATCTGCTTATGACTGTCTGGTTCACAAACCAGGTAAAGAAATGGGCCACGCAGACGGCCTTAGTAGATTGCCTCTACAGCTATTAGAGTCAGATCCTGCTCCAGCCAACCACATCCTGGCTATCCAGGATTTGCCGGAGTCTCCCCTTAATGCAGGGGATGTTGCTGCAGAAACAGCTTCTGACAGCACGTTGGGCCACGTGTTGAACTGTGTGCTCACAGGATGGCTGGAAACGTGTCCTGGCCCTAACTTCCAGAGTTTTTGGAAAAGGAAGCATAAGTTATCCACCTTTAAGGGTTGTATCCTGTGGGGCAGTAGGGTAGTAATCCTGACCTCACTGAGGACTAGAATCCTTGATTCTCTGCATGAGGAACATCCGGGAATAGTCCGGATGAAGGCACTCGCCCGCAGCTACCTTTGGTGGCCTGGGCTCGATAAAGATATCGAGGCCCAGGTCCACAGGTGGCTCATTTGCCAGCAGTCAAGGCCAGAAATACCACATGCTCCTGTACATAGATGGGAGACCACACAAGCCCCTTGGTCGAGGATTCATATTGATTTCACTGACTCCTTTCAGGGGCAACTCTTCTTCATTGTTGTGGACAGTCACTCCAAGTGGCTAGAGGTCGTTCCAGTGTCCACTATGACTACTGCCAGGACCATCCAGGTTTTGCACAGCATCTTTGCAACGCATGGGCTCCCAGATGTCATAGTCTCAGACAATGGGGCTCAATTTATGTCTGCAGAATTTCAGTCCTTTTTAAGGGCAAATATGATTAGGCATGCCACTTTGGCTCCTTTTCACCAGGCCTCTAATGGCCAAGCGGAGCGCATGGTCAGAACGACCAAGGAATCCTTGAAGAGGATCACAACTGGCAATTGGCATCACAGGTTGGCAGATTTCCTACTCTGCCAACGCACAACGCCCTGCACTTCTATGGGCAAGAGCCCAGCTGAGTTAAGATGGGGGAGACGCCTGATCACGAAGCTGGATCGCTTGCATCCCGCCAGGGTTGCTTCACAAGTGCCGCAGCCTAAGGCACCGAGGCATTTGCAAATGGGTGATCCGGTTTTGGCATGCAACTATGGACAAGGGGCACTGTGGGTGGTAGCTGTGGTTTGCAAGATGTCAGGGCCACTCTCATACGAAGTGGCCCTGGAAGATGGTTGTGTGCTCTGCAGGCACATTGACCAGCTGCGTTGGAGATTACCACACCACTCTTCCGCTCCTGGCTCTGCTCTCGGGGGGGGAGGAAGAACACGATTGCGATCGTGCATCGGAGTCTCAGCGAAAGCCGGACCTTGCAATCACCGAACGGGGGTTTAGCCAATGAGGCTGCTCCTAACTCAGGCAATGCGCCCATGGGACATTGCTCTCAATCGGCTTTTCATGCCGATCCGGTGGATTCTACGCCACCACGGAACTCTGGTTCAGGTCTACCGGAACAGGCCAGCCAAAGGGAAATGGACACAGGCTTGGGCCTACCGGAACAGGCCAGCCTTCACGAATCGGCTCTACCCGTGTCTGACGAGTCACACAGCCCCGGTCTGCCGAGCCTGACAGGCAAGCTTGCAGATCGGGAGCTAGCAGCAGTTCCGAGACGTTCGGAGCAGGCGAAAGGCCCACCGAAATATTTAAAGGACTACGTGAGATTTTTGTCATTGCAAACTTAAAATGCTTATGTATTTTTTTAGTGCAAACTTAAATGCTCATGTATGGTTCTTTGAATTGTGAATGCTTATGTATTTTCTTACATACTAAAATGCTTAAATATTCTTGATACTGAACAGAGGAATGTCAGGTTTATGTACCACTGAGTGTCAGTGTGCCTTTTTGAATGTGTATAATCTTTGAACAACAAACAATGCTTTGTAATGTGTCAAAGAGCCAGGCGGGAGGGGTGTAATGTATTGAGTTAATTTTATGAAGCAGGTTGCTGGGATCTGTGTAGGAACCATTAGCAGACCACGTGGCTTGCCAGCCAGACTTGCTGTCTACAAGACTGTTTAGTATGCATTTGAGCGGGAGAATACTGGGCTCTCATTGGCTGACGCCGCCCAGAGCTGAATGTATAAATAGGGGTGGAGCAATGTTTGTTAGTTTCTGTTTTGACCTTCAATAAAGAAGTACTTGTTCTATTGCTGCCTCTTCAATGCTGAACCAAGCAGAAAACAGAACAATATAAATCTATGGTAAGATATTGCAGAACTGGAAAAAGAGCCAAAAGGGGAAAGAAAAATATGCATGGGTGAAAAAGTGGGGATATTTATGTGTGATATGCATGTGAATAGGATGATTGACCTGCTGGCATAAATAGATTGTGTGAAGAATGTATTTGAACGTGGTGGATGAAGGAGTATAGGAATGCATAGGAAGAGGATAACTAGTGTGTGCATAATGTATATCTGCTTTGGCCCTGGCCACTTGGTGCTTTGCTCCATAGGAAGACTAAAGAGGACAAATGTTTTTAAAAGAATTGTGTGAGGAGAATAGGTGAATATGGGAACTTTGCATGTTATTAGATACACTGCAGGTCAAATCAGAGTTTGGACTATCTATGACTGAAAGAACAAAATGAAAACTCATACTTCTGAAATGGAAAATATGGTCCATTAATGCAAGTGTAGGCAAAGACAGTCATTTAACAGTAGAGCTAGATGAATATGCTTCAAAATCTAGCATAGGCTATTCTAATATTCCTGAAGAACCAACCTAACTAGAATGAAGCAACTGGGACAGAAGTTGCCCAGAAGGTCCTGGAGAAGTGAGGACTAATACATGATGGGTTTCATCTCTTCAAAACATCTGACTATTATGGTTTGTAAGCTAATCAATATTGGTATAAATCTCTAAAAATGATATTATATATTTTTAGGTAAGAAAATTGATTAGCTTTTTTGGTTTCTGTTCAAACATTGCATCTCTTAAGAATCCTAAAATTGCACCAATCTTGGAGGCTGGGAAAACATCTGAGCCATACTATTTAATTAATACATGTCTCATTTGCCTATATTGCCAAGTGAATATTCTAGGCAAGTCATATTCAACATGCAACCTCTCAAGATCTTTAAAACCATCTAAAATTGATTAATTTAGGTCTGACATGTTTAGCCCACACATTCAATAAAGCATCTTCCTCACTATTTTTCTAATTTGGTTTGTTCCACAACAATGTCTTATGAGATTTGGGATCAAAACATAATCACGTATCTATTAATGATCATATGTCCTTACAGCTCTCAAGACTGGAAATAAAGATCCCCATTGAACATACCTGGACCCTTCAAAAGTCTATGTATACCTATTGGAGCCTATGACTCAAGCCCTTTGTATATATGAGATTGCCTATCTCAAATTATACTGACCCTGCCCAATCCAATGGCACACCCAAAAAAAATGGCTGTTGAAAGTCCCCTCCCCACTTACCAAGAAATACAGCAGGAGGGAATCCAAAAGCAGACATTCAATGTCCTTGTTGCTCTGGAACAGCATGCTCCTAAGATGAGCTTGGCTCCCTCTCTCACTGTCTTCCAGAAGCTTGTAAAACCTTTGCTGTTCTCTGAGACAGTTTATAAATTTTACAATGAAGAATAAAATAAATCTGGGGATAAATATAAATGTATTATTTTTCATTGTAAGGTACCCATAAGTTAGAGCTTAGTCTCAGATAAATGAGTTTTGATTTCTAAGAGAGAGCTTTCCAAAACTTGATTTTTCTTATTGTTTTTATTGAAATTATACTATTTATTATCATGGGGAATGGGAAGAGAAAAACTAAATACAAACTGAGATTGAAAGCTTCAGAAACATAACTCAGGTACATGTATATAGTTTTAGAAATTTGGTTGAAACGATGCTACATTCTCCTCCATGATTAAAGCAGGTGGCAACTTCTCTGTGACTCCCCCCCCCCATTTTTTTAACTTTATGTTAACTTTATCTTCATTAATTTTTAAGTTTAAACTTAAGGAAGCAGCACTGAATGCATAACTGAAAAGAATCAAGGTTATCCTTTCCAGGTCACAAACCACCTGTCTAATTTCTAACTCAGTGTAATGAATGTTGGCAAAACAAGTGGATTCTGGCTATCCATGTAGCGAGTCCTTTGGTAAATCAAATGGACAGAAGGACATATGTTGCAAATCAAATAATTTCAGTTTACTCTAAGTAGAACATATATTAATGGTACATTAGTTGGTATAATACAATAATCCATAAATTAAAGTCAGTGCTATTATATTGTATAATATAGAAAATCAAGTAGATTTTTTTGCATGCAATGTGTATGAATGTAATTGTTTATAGAATTTTGTATATTAACATTGTTGAATGCAACAGTTGATATATTACATTATAACCATGAGATTTGCATTTCTCCAGCAAATCAACTGGCAATAGCTGATGTGGTCGGTTAAAATAAAACGTAGCCTGGGGAGCATCTAAGAAAAACCGAATGCCATGATTGGGTTATTTTATGTTAATTGAATAAATTCACATATTATTTGCAAAATGAATTCTGCTAGTGTTGGTCTTCAAGGAGGAACAAAGACCTGTGAACATTGCTGAAGATCTTTTCTTCCCTCCAAATGTATAAAAACTTGTTCTGAAAGTATCCATAGATTTCCATCACTTTTTTCTCAGGCTTGAAGGACAGAAGAAAAGTATTCTCTCACACTCTTTCATAAAGGCTAACTTTATTCAAGTACTAAATTATAAATGTAGGACTCAGGTTTTAAATTACCAAAATTATTTATAAAATTTATTGGCCATCCATCTTACCTCAGGGTAACTCTGGGCAGCTTATGAATGAAACTGCAGCCAAAATTATAATTGATGGTATATCTCATTCAAGAAAGCACACTAGGAAAAAATACTAGGCCAGGACTTATTTCAGGAGTACTATACCTTAGTTACTCCCCCTCATTTTTCCTGGGGCAAATTTTTGTTAGCTGAAAAGCTATTTCTAGTTTTTATTATTTTTTTATTGGTTTTTAAAAATGCTTGCTATCCTGAAATATTAAAGTGGCATATATACACACATATACACACATATGCATATGTATGTATCTATGAAAGTATAAATTCCCTTCTCACCTTTATGGATGATCTGTATCTTCTTCAATCTTTGGTCCTCTACAGAGGCCTGGGAGTCTCAGGGCTTTGCACAGATTCTTAACCATTCCTAGCACTAAACTCTTCTGAACAAAGAGGTCTGGTGTTGTTCCTGGGATTTGTTGGAGACGCTCTCCCAGCTCAGGAGTCCAGCTCCTACCACCATTGGGATCACTTTGGCCTTTACTTTCCACATTGTCTCTAATTCCTCCTTCAGACCCTGGTACTTCTCCAGCTTCTCAAACTCCTTCATAATGTTACTGTCACTTGGCACTGCTACATCTATCACCACTGCTGTCTTCTGGTCCTTATCTACTACCATGATATCTGTTGATTGGCCAGTAGTTGGCTCTCCATCTGGATCTGGAAGTCCTATGGAAGTCCTATAGCATCTTAGTCCTCTTATACTCCATGAGCTTTTGTGGAATCTCCATATGGGTTCTAGCCCATATGCTATGCAGATGTTCCTGTATTCAATACCAGTTATTTGGTTGTGCCGTTCAGTGTATGCTGTTCTTGTCTGCATCCTACACCCTGCCATTATGGACTGTCTCTGAGGTCTCTCTGCATAGTCTGCACTTTGGGTCTTGTTCAGGCAACTGCTTCAATGGATCTGGTGCTTAATGATGTTTTGTGAACAGTGCCTCAGTGCTGTCCAACTTTTTCCAGTCACTGGTAGTATTTCTCAGTGTCAACCACTTCTGGTTTCGGTCAATAGTACATCCCATGCAAGGTCTTGTCGTGCCATGGTACTTTTTATGCATGAACATCCTTCTGTGTCTGCTACTGCCTCAGGTATTCTCTCATAGCTCATCTTTGGGTGCCATTGTGTGTGTGTGTGTGTGTGTGTGTGTGTACACCCACACACCTGT
This sequence comes from Azemiops feae, assembly GCA_023970755.1. Classification (NCBI taxonomy): domain Eukaryota; kingdom Metazoa; phylum Chordata; class Lepidosauria; order Squamata; family Viperidae; genus Azemiops; species Azemiops feae. The sequence goes on from JALGBA010004244.1 coordinate 1,646,140, forward strand.
GCAGAAATGCACACACGTGTGCACAAATGGAAGGGATAGACATATACAGACCCACTACTCAGTGGCCTCCAGCATCTTCCAGTGGCTTTGGAACCTTAAGCAAGATCTTCACGTTCCTTAAACCCACCCTGGCCCTCTTTTTCTTCAGAAAAGTTGGAGGATGACTAAAGATGAGTCATTTTGGTCTTTCCAGCATGGATCACTGGATCTCCCAGACTTTGCCTGAATTTCCCCTCTCCTGCTGATGGCAATGACCAAAATGCCACTTTGTAGATACAGATGTCTGCAGAACTGTCCCCTATTTAGAACATCACTGTCCGTGGAAATGGTATGGGGAAGTGGATACACTTACTAGCGATGTTCCAATGCATTACAGTCACAGTCACTTGAAATGATTAATCATAGAGGATTCATAAATTATGAGTAGGACTCAAGGAGAAGGAGTGGCTTCAGACAAGATGATGTCATATGCTCCCTGGGGACAATCTGATGATCAGGAAAGATCTTGACATAAGTAATTGAACATAAAAATATATGAATGAAAAAAATAGGCAAAGAGTGAGATGAATCATGTTGCTTTTTTAACTGGGGAATTTATTTTTCTTTTATGTCCTGGAAAGAGCATCTACTTCATATTAAATCAACCGTAATATAAAGAGAGAGCATGACCAAGATACTGAAGCTGGAAAAATCTCTTGATTGCATGAGTGCTCGGCCATATTTCAGAGCAGATCCTGGGCACTTCATAGATACCCTGTTCACAGTATTTCATAGTGCCAAATATCATTTTATATGTAGCATTTAAAAATGCTACATATAGCATTTGGGGGGGAGGAGGAGGAGGAGGAAATGCATTTAGTGATGCAAAGGTTAAAAAAGGAATATATTTCTCAGTGAAAGCTATTCAAAGTGATCTGCCCTATTCCTGTATTATATTGGACCTCTAGCACCATAAGTTCTTCTATCTGACATGCCACTGAATACCATGACAAAGCAACAGTAACAGCAAGAACAAAGACCCCAGTCTTTGCCTGGTTTTGATTAACAACTGCACTGCTCTCTGTAAATAATTGGCCCATTCCTATAGACTGAGTAGAGATGGTTCCAACTCTCCATCATTCCTCTCATTTCACAGTTGTCTGATTTGTGATTCTGTTCCTGCAGTACCAAATATCAGTGGATCAGGCCCCAAGGTAAACAGCTGCCATTTGCAGTCAGGACACTACTGGGGCATGACCTTGCTGCTATTCAAGTCAGTTATAGCCTTCTCATTAAGTTAAACAGAAGCAGCCATGGAATGGAGCCTACTGTGTATACCCCAAGATACTAAAGAGAGAGTGCTGTCAGCAAACTAATCAGCCTGAAAACAGGGACATGCAGAGATTTACATGTGTGTTGTATTGACTTTGCAACATGAGCAAAGGTTGCTCTACGGTAAGCTCAGGTGACTTTCTGGAAGACAGCTGATACAATCATGTTTTGATGGATTGCAGTGACAGCTCATTGTGCTGTTTTAATCCTGAGAGTACCAAAAGCACTTCCCCTAGTCTTCCTGCCTGACAGTCCTTTCCTTAAAATTACTCTTTGGTGATTTCCTTATCTAAAAGACATATTAAAAAATGATGATTAAAATTTTTATTTTTCTGCCTTCTTCCCCCTCAGAAGAAGAAGAAGAAGCAGGGGTAACCTCTTGTGTGCAGGATATTTACTGCTTTAGGGCACAATCTGTTGCTGCAGAGTTGTAGCTATTGCTGATGCAGTTATTGTCATTATCTGGGCTTCAGCAACAAGGCATTCTGTCTTCTTTTTCATCTATAAAGGTGTTGATTTATTGATAATACTAATCTTGTTTGAGAATTACAGAGCTAGCAAGTCAAATGAGTTTATATAGAGGAGAGAAAAGACACAAAATCCTTTATTCCCAACTTGTCTTTAGTATCAGTGAAAAGCATAATCCTCTTCCCATTGCATAGGGTGCCTAAGACTGAATTAATCAAGCACTTTTTTTATCTGGATTAGTATTGCATGTGCTTTTCATAACTCTGCTCTCCCTGTCCCTATTTTACTGGAGTCCCTGATTTTTCAAAATGTTCTTCCTTTAGAACATGATCGCATTAAATTCCATTCTTCACCTTTCCATTCCTTGCTACTCAACCCAGGATGATCCAGAATAGAGAAGATGATGTTGGAGATATTGGGAGAATCTCTAGTCCACGCCATCTAAATCTCCTTATACATAGTCAACATACCAAGCTGAACTGGGATACGTTAACGTATACAACTCTTGGCTTTTATATTGTCACTAGATAGATACTAGAACAGTGATGGCAAATCTTTTAGAGACCGAGTGCCCCAAAACCATACACCCCACCCCTGTCCCCGCTCTGCCGTGCCCGCTGGACCACCCACCACCTCCACGGCCCGCCACAGATCACCCAGGCACCCCATCAGCACCATGGTGGCCATGCCCTCCGCCCGTGCCCTGCAGCATTATCTGCATGCGATGGGATGCAAGAGCGGAGTCTTGTCCCCGCTGCCTGGCTACCATGTCCTTGGCTGCGCAGCATTGCGTGGGCCGTGCCCAGGGGCAAGTCTCTTGGGGCCATGGGAGGAGGTGGGGCTGGGGCGACGGTGTGTGTGCCCACAGAGAGGGCTCCGAGTGCCGCCTCTGGCACGTGTGCCATAGGTTCGCCACCACTGTACTAGGAAGATTTAACTGTCGAGTAACACTATGAACTTTTTCTTTATCCTATTAAAGCTAACAGGAGATCTTATAGTACAGCTCAAAGAAGAGATTGAAACTTTCAAAGTCAAAGTAGCTCCAAACATGCCTTGCGGTTAGGGTCTTTGACAGAAATCAAGAACACTGCATGATACAGAGAGATTCAGTCTGGCACTGTAAAAACTACTCCACTTTATTATATATATAATATAATGAATTTAATGTGTGCACGTGTATATCTGTGTGACAAGAAACTGAGATGCTGTAGTCATAACCAGATTCCTGCCATGCACCATTATGAAGTAATCCATTGAGAGGGTACCATGGTGATGGGTATAGGAGCCTGACTGAATAATCAAATCAAAAAGGGAGCCCAAATCATTACATTAGAGGAGACATGATGTTTATTTTGTAGATTGATGCCACTAGTGCCATTTTTTTTAGTGGGCAATGTGCAGGCACGTTCGTAAGCAAGCAATAATAATATGTTGGCAAACAGAACAGTGTGTGCCATGCAGGCTGTTCCTAAATTAGCCCACTTCCTTCAAGAACATTGACAAACAATATTATATCTTCAGATATAATTATCTATATTAAATAATAATAATAATAATAAATAATAATAAAGTTGGAAGGGATCTTAGAGGTCATCTAGTCCAACCCCCTGCTCAGGCAGGAAACCCTATACCATTTCAGACAAATGGCTGTCCAGTCTCTTCTTAAAAACTTCCAGTGTTGGAGCATTCACCGCTTCTGGCGGCAGGTTGTTCCACTGGTTAATTGTTCTAACTGTCAGGAAGTTTCTCCTTAGTTCTAGGTTGCTTCTCTCCTTGATTAGTTTCCATCCGTTGCTTCTTGTCCTGCCTTCAGGCGCCTTGGAAAATAGCTTGACTCCCTCTTCTTTGTGGCAGCCCCTGAGATATTGGAACACTGCTATCATGTCCCCCCTAGTCCTTCTTTTCATTAAACTAGACATACCCAATTCCAGCAACCATTCCTTATATGCTTTAGCCTCCAGTTCCCTAATCATCTTTGTTGCTCTTCTCTGTACTCTTTCTAGAGTCTCAACGTCTTTTTACATCGTGGTGACCAAAACTGGATGCAGTATTCCAAGTGTGGCCTGACCAAGGCATTGTAAAGTGGTATTAATACTTCACGTGATCTTGATTCTATCCCCCTGTTAATGCAGCCTAGCACTGTGTTGGCCTTTTTGGCAGCTGCAGCACACTGCTGGCTCATATTTAAATGATTGTCCACTAGGACTCCAAGATCCCTTTCACAGTTACTACTATTGAGCAAGGTACCCCCTATACTATACCTGTAGATTTGGTTTTTCTTGCCTAAATGTAGAACCTTGCTAGCATCAAAGGTATATTTCAACTATCAGACTGCTTACATGGGTAGTATATAGGAAAGAATACAAGGCCTTCCTAGTACTTGTCACACAGCAAAATATCTTATTGTACAGTAGCTCTGGCTGGAGCCTCAGTGTATAGGCTTTAGAAGGCAATAAATCAGGTTTTGATCCAGGATATGCCGGGTCCTAATTTCAATAGAAATATATTCAGAGGTGTGGAACACAGCCACTGATGACAAAGTCTGTGTGTAATAATGAACCTGCTTTTAACACAATTTCCCACCCTGAAACCCCACTAAGCTCCACAAATGGGTGGAGTTTAAGTAGTGATGTCATGACATCTATTTCATCAATTTTCCATCTTCATCATCATCATTTTACACTAGGGCACCCCGTCTTGTCTCTTCCCTGCTAAGTCAAACTCTTTGTTTCCTGATTTTTAATATTTTTCTTCAGACTAGTGGAGCAACTTGTTTTATGACATGTTTCTTAAAGCCTCTTTCTCTTCTACCCATCAGAGCAAATTGTTACAGATTTTTAAAATCATAAATTATTCATGAGATGCAGTTTAATGTGCTAATTTTAAAATCCATGGTGTGCCAAATAAGTATCTCATTGCCTAGTATTACCTTCTGACTATTTTTTCTCCAAAACTAATGATCTGTCATAAATATGTGGGTACTGCTGTCCCTAGGAAGTAGCAAAAATTCTTAATTGCTACTAATTTTTTAAAGCAAAGACTGGATGTGTTGTGAAAAGCTGTTGGGGCGTTCTTTGTCACTTAACTATGCCATAAATTATCATTTTGATATGTGTACTTAAATCTGAATTTGAAGATAGAAGTATCGAGTCTTTGTAAAAGTCAGTAGGATATTACCTAATCATACCTATTATTTCTAACATTTTATTTGCCTAGGCAAACAGTGTGCACTGGGACATTGCACAGCAGGGCAAAACAAAATGCAAAATGCAATCTATCTGCAGATAAATGTTTATTTCCTAGCACAACAAGGTTCTGAATTTGAATAGGAAACACATTATGTTTTAACTTGGAGGAAAAAAGAATCAGAGCTATGCATATACATAGTATAAACACTGGAGTCAGGTTTCCTATATGGATGGAGGGTAAATTCAGTTCAAAGTTTTATGCATCTAATTTGCACTTCCTGAAGGAATATGTGAGCAGAATAATCATTTTCCTGCAGTATGCATGCTTCTTATAGTTTTTACTGTGCAATTCTACAATCAAAATGTGCAGAAAAATTAAGGAGAAAAAAATAAGAAGAAAATTGAAACACATTCTCAGATCTTCCTACCCATAATTCCATTTCATTTTATACAAGGTAGATTTATAGTCTTCATATCTGCATGGACAAGAAAAATTGAGCTAATATTTATTGACCCTAGAAATATTAATGAATGCCTGAAGGATTACAAATTTTTTTACCACTCCATTGATATCCAGGGCAAGGTGAGAGCAAAAGGAGGAAATGATGACATAATGCAAGCCACAGTTATTATATACTTGCATCCAATATGGGTGCAAGTATGAAAAGCAGACTTCGTATTATGTTATAACTCATTTTTTTTCATTATTACAGTTTGTACTGGATCTCTAGGAAGCACTCGTGAATTTCTTATTTCAATTCATTCTTAAAATCTTTTATAATACTACCATTCTGCTCAGGCAGACAGTATCTTGCACAGCATGCCCTGTTTTTTATTTTCATTATTTTCAACTGAACTCAACTGACAGCTCATCTTCTATGATTAATTTTATTCTTCCAGGGTTGCAAAGTGTATAGCTCAAGGTACAGCCCATGTAGCACAGCTGGTTCAAAATTATTAATTTTTATGTTGCTTGGTTTTTAAAAAAACACCCACATACTGGAAAATCACACCGCCTTTCATTTATGATATGTGTATATGTACAGTGTGGTTTTACATATAGAATATAAGTTACATCCATAAATACAATCAAGACTATTGAGCTGTCAGCTTTTGCTCTGATGTCTTGTTTTATTGCTAGGATGCTATGATTTTTTTTTTACTTTGATTGCTATAATAACATCAAGACACTGCACAGCTTTTAAATATATTCCTTTCAGGCTTTGTTCTTAAAAGAGACCAGTTATTTATTTCCCTCTTCTGAAGAATTCTACTCATAATCCAAGCAGTGAGTCAAATGTCAGGAGTGCTGGTAAAAGAAACAAAGAATTCTTGTCCCAGCAAAAGAGAGCAAATCAGCATGTAGTTTGAACTTGAGTGATTTTTATATGTGCAAATCTGTGCATAACAACATGGGACCTTATATTACTTTTGACTACAGTTTGTTGCTCTGAATATACCAGTATTTCACTGACACAGGTGAGAATTTTCTAGTATGGCAGCATTTCCCCTAGTTAGGCCACATCATATGTCATGATTTCCTTCACAGCATTGCCCCAGAAGAGCACAGAGCTATCACTAGTCCATTCCCCCAGATTGTATCGCATGAAGTTGCATCACAACCAGCAATGGGCTTGTCTTTTTTTTAGCATTGGCATATAGTTCAAGTCTCCCAGTCAAGAAACAATTAGAGAAGAATTACATGTTATAAAATACCCCAGGTTTTAAAGAGTCTGAAAAACTATGGTGAAATCTCAAATTTCTCTCTTTCTGTCTGCAAGTCAGGGATGTCCCATAAAAGCCCCACAGTTTGTTTGTTTTTTTAGAGAAATCACTATTGCAAATATTATGAAAGTTGGTTATATCATAGAATTCAAGAACTGGCCATTTGAAGAAAAAAAAATTACAGTACTACAGTTTGGCATCCTCATCAAACTCACCAAAAGTACTGATAGTTACATATGGAGGAATAAAAAAATTGAATAGCCTTGCATGTATTGCTCAAGAGTTAAATATCATTACTGCATCAGTCACCAGATCACACTATTATACAATTATACAATGATTGCTGCATTCAACAATGAATTGCATAAAGTTTATAAAGGATATTGCACCATCAAAATATTAAGAATGTTCAACTATGTGATAATTAAGCACAGGATAAGTGACTGATCTTAGAGCCTGGGTGAGGCAAATTGGCCTGATTTCTTTATATCATATAAATCATTCCGATTCAGTGTCACAGTTTCAATATATAGCACCTGCAGTCAGTTCTATGTCCTGTAATAAACTATGAGCAATAAAGATGAAATTGCAGGTAAAATGTGTTCTTTGGCATTATTTGAGGAAAGTCAGGATGCCCTAAACAGCGATCCCTAAACTAAAGTCTCACAATCATTTAGATGTGCCTTTACATTTGCTTTTTCATCATTATTGTCTTAGACAAAATATAAAAAAAGATTAGCCAAACCTTGGAAATCTGATGACAGTAAAGCAACAGGCTGAATTTACTGATCCAAATTCCAATTTACACATCACTGCAATGGATTATTGCTTTGAGTGCAAGGATCCCCAAAATCTAGGGCATAGTTGTGCATCAAACCAAACCATACAGTGCTGGCCAAAATCCAATGGCAAATCCCATGGCTCCTCTGCTGATATGCAGCATCTATTGCTCTATCTCATTATTCAGTTTATACCTGAAAGAAATTTGTAGTGCAAATTAGTTGCAGTGCAACATTTCATTTAGCCCAGCAATTAAAAATGCTATTTAGACACAAAGAAAATATTGGCTGCCCATTGCTTACAAACATCAATAAATCTGATCGCATACTTAAACACTACTCAGAAAATGCAACTATTTGCATACTGTTCAGGGGTAAGTGATAAAATGCAATATTGAATGTGCTGTTGTTATTTAAAACTACGCTTTCTGTTATTTGTCAATGTATTTTCAGATCCTATTTAAAGGATTTATATTAATCTTTGAGCACTAAGTAGTTTGGGATCAAATGACCTGAAGGGGCTGCATCCACATTAGGCTCTTGAATCAGTAAATACACTCTTGAATCAGTAAATAATTTATAGGATTTCCATGCAAAATCCCTTCTGTGATATTCAAGCTATGTATAACCTGAATACTTATTAATTAGTTAAACTAATTCTATAAGCCAGGGGTCTTCAAACCTGGCCCTTTTATGACTTGTGGACTTCAACTCCCAGAATTCCTCAGCCAGGCACACTGGCTGAGGAATTCTGGGAGTTGAAATCCACAAGTCATAAAAGGGCCAGGTTTGAAGACCCCTGCTATAAGCAGCTCATTGGGAAGAAGAACAACCATTCTAAAATCACTCAGTTATAAATAATTACTGTTCTTAATGTCAACAACATATAAAGTTAAACGGTAATGGTACTGGGATGGCCAATGCTGATTTTTAAAAAAATGCATTTTAATATGTTAATGGATATAATGGCCTATTTATTAAATTCAGAATATGCATATGTGTGTGTTTGGGTACTGTATATAGAGTACTGTATACTATGTAAGGTCCTGTCCTCTAACAAGACAGGGCTATCGCTGGAATGTAAAGACAGAAGAATCATTTATTGAAACCTTCACTATAAGTGCTAGATGTGTCACAGATGTATGATGTCCATATACCTAACATAATAAGAATGTTGGATAGCAAGGTCTCCTCGTCCAAGGCAGAGTTGCAGAAAGCGAGAGGTCGATCATATGAAACAAGATTCACCAAAGGATTCCCAGGACAGATCAGGTGAATGGATGCTGTTCAATGTTGCCTCCCCATTGATGAAAATCAAAAAATGTCATTATTTTCCTTTCATTAAGCTGAGGATATAATTTTATACTACAGAAATAGAAATAATAAACATTTACTTATGTATAATAAATGAATAAATGATCTATACTAATCATAAGGATGCTGCTGTCTCTCCTGAGGTTCCAGGGAGCTTTGAAAATTTCCCCTTGGTCCCAGGGCTGGGACTGATAATGGCCCTGTTTTTTTTGTTGTTGATTTTGCTGTTTATTTTAGTCTGGATGGTCTGACTTTATATTTTTTGCTGTTTTTATGTTTTTTCTCTAGTTTTGTACATTACCCAGAGTCCACTGGAGTCGAGTGGCCAATAAATTTAAACAAATAAATTTCTAAAATATGCCAGGAGGTTATAAAGATGGACTGTCTGTTCCTAAGCATAGAAACCTGTGATCACTTGGAGCTATATGATTAATTCTAATCTAATTTCTACCTCTTTCTTTCCATCTTATCTAGAAATTTAGATATGTACTTTTGAAGCAAAATGTATGAGTCCTCCCCCATTCATTCTGCAAAATTGTGCATAAAATCTATATCAACCTCCAGTGAGACTCCCTCAAATAATTGGCATTAATTCTTATATTTGCTGAAAGAATTTCCTTTTTTCCTTTGCTACTTGCATCCAATTATGGGAAAAGAGAAATGCTTTAAAATACTATATTCTGGCATGACATGCTTGAAAATCTTTGGGGGATATTAGTTTGCCTTTAATAACTAGTCCCAAATTGTGCCTGGTGGGGCTCTTCTCTGAAAAACAAAGCTTTTCAAACTTCCGTGGTGGTATTATAATATGGTTACTATCTGTCAAGCAGAGGCTAATTCTGTAACAAGAGAGAATGAAATAGAGACTATAGAAAGAAATATAACTAACTTGCAAAACAAAAGAAACACATTGCAAATATTTATACTTTCATTTACAGATGTTAATTCAAAAAAAAAACAACCCATGAATATTTAAAACAAAACAAAAATGTTGACCTGCCAGATTTTTTTTAAAAAATAGTTCTTTCTTCTGCCATGTGTTATATTTTACATTTAGAGAGTTATCAACTGAGGACTTTTCACCCACCCTCAATATCTCATTTTGGGCTGTATGAGTATTTTTTTTCTCCCTCCTACAGAGGCCATTCTACTGACACATGGAGAATTTTGTTTCATTTTCTGTCTGAAAGTGGCTTGCTTCTGGGGGTATGAAAAGTGCAAATTAACATCTCGACATCACAGCAGAACTGGGGGGGGGGAGAAAACGAAGAAAATCTCTGATGAATAGAATTGTCTTGAAGCTGAAAACAGGGATAGTCATCACAGAACAGCAACAGAGGAAAACACATCACAAGGAACACTCACATGGAGTGATGTTGTGACAAGAATGGAATATAGGCCCCTTTAAGAAAAGTTGTTTATGTGTGTATGTTTTAATTTGTGTTTTATTAATATTCCCTAGGGTAGGTCAGATGTAATCCAAATCCTCATTGTGTATGGTTTTAACAAATTCATTCATATTGTCAGACCCACTTTTCAACCTGTGAAGTAGAAGTATATTGATTTTCTCCTTAGGCTTGTTGAGGGAAAACATAATTTTATTTATTTATTGAAATATTTATCTTTAAGCTGGAAAACCCTACCAAGACAGCACTTGTTTATTTATTAAATGTATATCCTGCCTGTCTCCCTATCCAACACTCAAAGTGACTTACAATAATTAAAGGTACAAATTATAAAAGATACAGGTATGTATGTACATACCTCTCTTTCAAAAAAATTTATATGATATACAACATAAATAAAGCTAACTTTAAAGTTAATATTAAGACAAATATCCTATTAAAATTAAATATTTTCTTCCATAATAGTAAACAACTATAGTTCGCATTGGGGTGTCACAGAAAATATAGCAGAAATAGAGATGAACAAACTGCAGATTTCAAGAGTGAAATTGCTACAGAAATAATGCTCTCTTGATCAATTTAGCAGCCGTAAAAGATCGGGGGGAAAGGAGTTCTGTTGCAGAACTTTATGTTTTGATGGATTTATACAGATAAAGATGATCTTTTAAGTAATTTGGTTCCAAAGCATTTAAGGCTTTAAAAACAAGAGAGAATACCTTGTGTTAAGTTTAGAAAATCACCATTGATCAGTGCTTCTGGTATAGCACAAGGGACTTGTGTTCCAGTTCTCTTGCCCCTTTCAGTACTTAGAGTGTTGTATCACTGTCTTGAAAGGCAGCTCCACAGAAGACATATTTGAGCAGTCAAGTTATCAGAACATGAATAAAGCACAAGTCAATGTCTGTTTTCTTCATATATAGCTGTAACAACCATTAATAATAATAAAAATCCTTTCTAGTCACAGTATGTTTCAGGTACCGGAACATCCAGAATGACTCCCAGGGTCCTTACTGATCTTTTAGGAAGAGGCCAATCCTTCTCATTTTAAATCTCCATCTAGACTTTTTGGTTTCTTTATCCTCAGTACTTACAGCTTCTCTAAGTCTTCTCTAGATTTTCAATTTGTTTATCCTATTCAATGTCAGAAACAGCCTCCAGACTTCAATGCCTTTTGGGAATGAGTAGATACAAATTATAACTACAGTTATTCAGCCTGACTTCCTCTCACAACAGCTCATAGGGCAACAATTGTGAGGTGAAGTCCACCAGCCCCACCTTCTGAGACTATTCATTCAGGAAGGTTTGGCAGCACTAAACATTGTCCCTCCTTGGCTTAATTCAATCAAATAATCAGAAGAATAATATAGTTGATGATAGTGATGGCTGTTGAAAAAACTAATGCATTCCTTCTAAAGCTCTTCTCAGCTGGAAATCACCAACCAAACCAACCAAGGTATTTTCTGTTCTTTAATCAGGTTCAAAGTATGGTCAGAATGTACCTACATCAGCAGAGTCAGCCAGTCCTGCCAAGAGTTGACAGATGCAACACATTATTCAGAGCCACATGATTTAAATTCAATTTCACCAACTGAGGATTTCAAATTCTTAAGAGGGTATTAATCACTTCAAATGCCAATCTTAGCTATGAACAGTTTTCATTTCTCTGAAAATCCTGCCAACATCCTCAGATAACAAAAGCTGAAAGCTATTCATAAGTATAGAAAAAAACAATGCAGTGGCCCAGTCCTTCTTTATTTATGGTACAAGTATGGCATTCAATTCAGCATTGATACCTGCTGAAAATATGTAAGAAATTGATCATAACTGTCCACAGTTATATTCTAGAATCTATATCTTGGAGGTCTTTAAGATTCTTATGAAACACTGAACCAGACAAATAATATTGAGAACAGTTTCTAGATCAAATTTAACAGGCAGCAGCTGGTTTTTAAGTCTAATGAATACAGGCATAGTTTCTGGGAATTAAAGAAAATTTGAGAATGTTAGGGGTATGTAATTTATTTTTAAAGTTGTTTTCAATTCTATACATAAAATGTATTACTAAACAACTTAAGACTTTAAAACAGTATCATTAAATACAAGTCTAGATGCAAACAATATTGAAATTATTTGAAATAACTAGCCTGTCTTTTTTTTTCTACTGCTGTTCCTCAATCAAAAGTATTTGACCATTAATTAGATCAAAGGTAACCAATCCTTTCCAAGCAAATGAAACTTTCATTCCTCTCTCTTTAAAATAATCCAAATGATTATTTAAAGACGATTTGTACAATCTATCAAAAATTTATTAATTATTAAGATACATATTTATCTTATAGTTCAGGCAATAACCTTGTAAAACTGAAGGTGAAAGTAAAAGCTATGAGGACTATAAATTCAACTACATTACATTATATTACATTACAGACTCTCATGGCAGATGAAAAGTCTAGATCACTACAGGTATGTGGATTTTGCTTTTCAGAAAATATAAAGCTTCCAGATCCCTTATGGCTCAACACTAAGAAATCACCCTAGTAATGTTGTCGCCCTGTATTATTGGACCTAATGTATGCCTCGGTGTTCCAGAATTCTGCTGTAATTATTAGAAATTGCTTCAAGAATGATCCGTTCTTGTTGAGACAATAACCAGTGTTCTTCTTACATTGGCTGTTATCAAGAAGTCTTTCAACATTTATCTAAAACAAATGGATGAAAAAATGTGAAGAGTCAGAGGTTAAAAAGAATAATCTTATAAACGGGTGCTGAGGAAAGGGTCCCGTGAAGCCGGTAGGTGTCAACTGCACTTTTTTACCCTTAGAAATATTCCTTCTCTTCATTTCTTCTCAGAATGACCTCAGTCTCTTTCCTAATCTACTCAGACCCAACTCAATCAGTTCTCTATTACAGCTGGACCCACAAGACTGCTCCTAGTGCAGAGACACTAAATGGCATTACTCTAGCTTTGGATTCCTTGCCTCTTTTACAAAAGCTCCAATGTGGGAAGGAACCAAAATAGAAAGAGAATATTGGACCAACAGTCTATATTTCTAGCAGATCAAGGGTAAACTCATGCATACTTAAACAATAAAGGAGAATATTTGAAGGGTCCTTGGTGCTCTCTGAGCTTGGTTGTTTTCTTGCAGATGTTTCATTACCGAACTAGATAACATCATCAGTGCTAGTGATGATGTTACCTAGTTTGGGTAATGAAATGTTTGCAAGAAAACAACCAAGCTCAGAGAGCACCAAGGACCCTTCATTTCAACCCTGAGCTACAACTATTTTCCTTTATTAAGTATGCATGAGATTACTCTTGATTTGCTAGAAAGGACCCCATAGTCCTTTAGACTCCTTCATGGATTACTGCCTTGTCGTGGCGAAGGGGCTTGCATAACTCAATGAAGTTATGAGCTATGCCGTGCAGGGCCACCCAAGACGGACAGGTCATAGCAGAGAGTTCTGACAAAATGTGATCCACTGGAGAAGGAAATGGCAACCCACTCCAGTATCTTTGCCATGAAAACCCCATGGACAGTACTAAAAGGCAAAAAGATATGACGCTGGAAGATGAGCCCCTCAGGTCGGAAGGTGTCCAATATGCTACTGGGGAAGAGCAGAGGGCTAGTACTAGTAGCGCCAGAAAGAGTGAAGCGACTGGGCCAAAGCCGAAAGGACGCTCAGCTGTGGATGCATCTGGTGATGAAAGGAAAGTCCGATGCTGTAAAGATTTTTTTCTCCATAGGAACCTGGAACGTAAGATCCATGAATCAAGGCAAACTGGACGTGGTCAAACAAGAGATGACAAGACTGAACATCGACATCTTAGGAATCAGCGAACTAAAATGGACAGGAATGGGTGAATTTAATTCAGAGGACCATCAGGTATACTACTGCGGGCAAGAATCCCTCAGAAGAAATGGAGTAGCCTTCATAGTCAATAAAAAGTAGGAAAAGCAATACTGGGATACAATCCCCAAAATGACAGAATGATCTCAGTGCGAATCCAAGGCAAGCCATTCAATATCACAGTAATCCAAGTCTATGCCCCAACCACTGGTGCTGAAGAGGATGAAATTGACCGGTTCTATGAAGCCCTGCAGCACCTTATAGAATCAACACCAAAAAATGATGTCCTTATCATCATGGGGGATTGGAATGCTAAAGTAGGAAGCCAAAAGATAAACAGAATAACAGGCAAGTTTGGCCTTGGAGTACAAAATGAAGCAGGGCACAGGCTGATAGAATTTTGTCAAGAGAATATGATGGTCATAGCAAATACTCTTTTCCAACAACCCAAGAGACGTCTCTACACATGGACATCACCAGACGGTCAACACAGAAATCAGATTGACTATGTGCTCTGCAGCCAAAGATGGAGAAGCTCTATACAGTCAGTAAAAACGAAGACCAGGAGCTGACTGTGGCTCAGATCATGAGCTTCTCGTTGCAAAATTTAGGCTTAAATTGAAGAAAGTAGGGAAAAACACTAGGCCACTCAGGTATGAACTAAATCATATCCCTGATGAATATACAGTAGAGGTGACAAATAGATTTAAGGAATTAGATCTGATAGACAGAGTGCCTGAAGAACTATGGACGGAGGTTCGCAACATTGTACAAGAGGTAGCAACTAAAACCATCCCAAAGAAAAAGAAATGCAAGAAAGCAAAATGGCTGTCTGAGGAAGCTTTGCAAATAGCTGAGGAAAGAAGGGAAGCGAAAGGCAAGGGAGAAAGAGAAAGATACACCCAATTGAATGCAGAATTCCAGAGAATAGCTAGAAGATATAAGAATGCCTTCTTAAATGAACAGTGCAAAGAAATAGAAGAGAACAATAGAATAGGGAGAACCAGAGATCTCTTCAAGAAAATTGGAGATATGAAGGGAACGTTTCATGCAAAGATGGGCATGATAAAGGACCAAAATGGCAGGGATCTAACAGAGGCAGAAGAGATTAAGAAGAGGTGGCAAATTACACAGAAGAACTATACAACAACGAGCTTAGCATCCCTGATAACCATGATGGGGTGGTCACTGACCTCGAGCCAGACATCCTAGAATGTGAAGTGAAATGGGCCTTAGGAAAGCTGAGCAACAACAAAGCTAGTGGAGGTGACAGTATTCCAGCTGAGCTATTCAAAATCTTAAAAGATGATGCAGTAAAAGTGCTACACTCAATTTGCCAGCAAATTTGGAAAACTCAACAGTGGCCACAGGATTGGAAAAGGTCAGTTTACATTCCAATTCCAAAGAAAGGCAATACCAAAGAATGTTCAAACTATCGCACCATTGCACTCATTTCACATGCAAGTAAAGTTATGCTTAAAATCCTACAAGCTAGATTCCAGCAGTATGTGGATCGAGAACTTCCAGAAGTACAGGCAGGATTTCGAAGAGGCAGAGGAACTAGAGATCAAATTGCCAACATACGCTGGATTATGGAGAAAGCTAGGGAGTTCCAGAAAAACATCTACTTCTGCTTCATTGACTAT